>LKNJ01000264.1:0-198807 GCA_002120245.1 Maccullochella peelii
CACTGTATTGCAAATAAAGTGCTTTCTCAGTGGATGGGTGAAAGCACACACATAGTGCCTCCTGCTGGGTAGCAGCTGAAACCCCTCCCTGGTGTGCCAGCCTCACAGAACAGAGAGAAAGACAGAGCTACCAAGGGACAAGCATGCCTTTCACATTACGATTCATGTACCTGTTATGCAAGTTAATACTGTGAACCAAGAAGGAAATATAATGGAGCNAGAGCAGGCACTGCCCCACATATCTCTCGCTCTGTCTCACTCAATCTCATCCTCTTCCTCTCCATCAGGACCCTGTACACTACGTACACTGGAGCTTTTACACTTCGCTGTTGGTGCACTCACTGCTCACCTCTCAGGCACAAGGTTTTTCAACAGGAGACCGAAGCTCACCAAATGGCGCGTGAAATAAAATAGTGACACACGCCCCAATGAAACCTAATAAGACATCACATTACAGAGATGAGAAACTATATCATTACCATGGCAACTGTGAGGCGCACAGTCAGGGGGCTGGCTGGGTGACAAGAAAAGAAAGGGTGGAGGAGAAAAGGATGGAGAAAGGCGAACAGGAAACAGGAGATTTGTAAAGAAATATGTATGAATGAAAGAATTGATAGAATAGAGAAAGAGGATATTGACAGTCTACTCCCCCTGAGTGATAAGTGTGTAAAAGACAGCATTAGCAGCCAGTCTCTTCTGTCTGCGCTGTACATGATAACGCTCCAGTTCACTATTTCTCCTTGACACTGTCAATGCTAACCACTAATTAGTCCAGAGCACAATTACACCATAAACCACTGCCATTCTCAAGCAAACTCCTGATGAGTGGCAGGACTAATTGGTGTGCTAAGCTGAGATGACCCCCTCAATGGAGCTCTCACTGGACCAAAATCTAGGACTATATATGCGAGCAAATGTCAAAGTAAGAGACAAAAGTGACGGATCCTTTACATCTTATGTGTTTTAGTAATTGGACCGTGTTCATGAGGCACTGAAACATTAAAAACCCCATCTGTGCTCCAACATTTGCTTCATTCATTATCTTATTCAAATGTGTCAAGAATAGTCTTTAAAAAAGAGAGCACTGAGCAGGATTCCAGTGTGCTGAAACTGCAGTAATGTAGTATAATTTTGTGCACGCTGCCCGTGAAGAAACGCCGACTGAGCTGTATGAAATCCCAGCCTTTCAGTGGCAGCTGTGAGCAGTATGGGGGAGCGAAGGGGCTGCAGTGTGGACGGCGTAATTTTGAGCATCTGGTGCAGCAGCCAGTGCTACGCCGCCTATGACATGCCAGATCACAGTGGCACTGCCAACACAGAAACCACTAACCTGTTTATTTCTAAACCAGCTGGTAAAGGAACAGGAGGCTGGAGAAGGTAGCTAAGTCATTCACAGGGCTGAACAATAAGTGGAAAAGGGCAGGAAGGTGTGAACCGGTGTGAAATTAACGAGTGAAAGAGAGCGAAAAAGGCTGAGTGTGGAGCCAGTAGCAAACACACTGAGGTCCTTCCATCCAGTTACAGGAAGCCAAAAACAATGGGAAAGTTTGTGGTAGAGGAGGAAATGAAAGAAAATCTGTGGAGTACAGTATACTGGGCAGACTAGAAGAGAAGTAGAAGTTTGAATAATTTATCATTGTAATACAGTTTAATGTGACTAATCAAAATGCTGTAGCACTAGACAGTCCTCTGGCAAAGAGGCTAATACATTACATCACTGACCAATAAAAATCACAAGTTGGATAATAAAAAATCCAAAGCAGAATTACTATTTAATTCATTGATATTTTAAATAATTAAGGACTTTCTGGTGCTACATCGCTTTAGGGCAGCACAACGGATCACCAGCACATGACACTTTAACCTCCATGAAAGAGATGCAAAGCACCAGCATTTAAAGCCGTTAACATGACAGACGGATGGATATGGAGGGGCTGGCAGGCGTGTGAGAGAGTCTGTCTCCACATGCATTGCATTACCGCACATCAACAGTCTCTCAGGCTAAAACAAATATGAGGCACATGCAAATGAAGCAAGACGCTGAAAGGACCCGAGGTAGGCAGCCCGCTGTTTGGTGCAAAAGGGGTTTAATATGTATGCAAAGAAATGTTTACTGTGCAGATAATGAATTTCAGATGAGGTCACAATGCATTCAAGTGAAATGCATTATTGGTAGACTCATGAAATTCAATTAAGTACATGAATGGCACAAATATGAAAATGCTATTCTATGTTTTTTATAAGAATTTTATGACAACAGGCTGACCTCAGTGTACTCAAATAATCCCATCATCAGTTAAGGCAATTCTACGCACTCTTTAACTACCTGGGATATCTCATCTACAATGAAATATTATTGACTTAGAATAGATATTGAATTTGTTAAATAAATGTTGAGTTTGTTAAACTATAGCAAGTGCGAAAATCTTTTAAATGTGTAAATGATGCCTGTACACAGAGCAGGATGCTACAGTAGCAGTGGTATTCTGTTTATTCCATAATGTAAAAATGTTCTTATTGTGTAACTACCACAGCTGATAGAATCACTCAAGTCACCAAATGAGGTTAAGCCAGGTACCAAATGACTCTGATGTGTTCGTCTGAACACCAAGTAAAAAACATGATCTTCTCTGCACATGCGCTGGAGAGTGTAAACTTATTGCTGTAACAATTCTTACGTTGCATCATCAAGTGAGCAAAATTGTCTGTGGTGATATCAGCCGCAGAGAATTATTCCCTTACTGTACAATTCTTTCAGTGACTCTAAATTACACTCCATGTTTGCATCAGCTTTTTGATCATCCTTCTCAGCGTGCTGCCATCTCCTTGTGCATGATTCTGTTTCCGGCATAAGAGGGCAGAAGCTTAGGACAAGATGCTATTGTAAAAACACCAAGAACATCCTGTCAAAAATAATTTAATTGTTAAGCATCTTCGCAGTGAGTGTGACTGGTGTTTTTTGAGTTTTTTAGTGGTAGTATTTAACCTCAGCTCTTACAAAAATGAAAATCATCAGACTGCAGCAAGTTTGCTTCGCCAGTTTTAAACCAGCAGTTTTGCAAAACATTACATTCCTGTATGTGTAATGTTTTTGAAAAAAATAAGTACATTTTCCGTGTATTAGAGCTAGATGCAGATTCATCTTTGACCAAATGCAAGCTACTCAATCAGTCAATCAAATCAGTCAATCAATCAACAAAACAGACCAAGGCTTCTCACAGAGTTATTAGAGTGGTGACTACGTCTGCAAGTTTCAAGCTCTGCCTATTTTAAGAGGATGCATTTCACTGTGCCACTTTCTAGCACTTACAGGTCTCTGACTGCTGACCACTACAATGACAGCGTTTGAAAATTTTACTTTCACAGCTGTCTATTATGTTTTATGTAGCTGAAACCCCTCAACGCATTTTAACAGAGCTTTTATACAATAAAAAGTTGTGCAACACAATTTCTACCATAAAAACACTTCTTTATCAGGTAAAAACCTGAGATTGGAAGTCAGATCTTTAGAATTTCAAGTCTGAAGTCAGTTTCATAACAGTCAGGTCCAAGTCAAGTCTCAAGTCCTCATTTGTGGGACTTAAGTCTGATTTAAAAGTACCCTGTGGAGTTTTCTTGTAAATAAAGTTTCTGTTTACATCGAGTGTTACTCACCAAAACATGTTGTGTGTATCCTTGAGGTCTAACAAATGTGCTGAATGCATTTCCTTCCTCCTACGGTAAAATATTTGCAAAGCCGATTTTTTTTTTTTTTTATAGTTTGAAACCTCCATGTTTACTTGCGAGCAGCCTTCTTCTTCTCTGCCACTGCTGGCACATTGCTGCATTTCTTGGTGCGTTATTGGCACCTGTAGATCAGTGGAATAATGTGAAACAATTGGCAGGAATATGTATCGCATCACCTGTGTGCTGGTGCGCACGCACATGCGAGAGCAAACAAAACATGGACCCACACATGAAACATTGCTGCATAGTGCTACTAAAGGTCAAAAAACTTCACAGGATACCTTCAAGTTGTAGTGTGGTGTAGGTATACGTGTGTGTGTGTGTGCATGTGTGTGTGTACTTTACAGGCCTGGGTGCACTGGACTCAAGAGTAGTTTAAAATGAGATGCAATTCACTACGGGGACTCTACATCTGCATCATTCAGAAAAGCAAGAACTAAGTACACATACTGCAGAGCGCTACAAGTTCTCTCACACACACACACACACACACACACACACACACACACACACTGCAACTGAGAGCTTTAAGTATGGGAATCAAGATGGGTTTCCTGAAAAAAGGTCCTGCACTCCATCTATAATTCATAGGCTTGGTTATTTATTTTGCTGGGGCGCTAACTCCAGTTCATCGCTCCTACAGAAATGGCTAAGGCTGTATTTAAAAGAAAGAGAGAGAAGGGGAAAAAGCATAGGCGCAGAGCACACTGCATAAGACGGTGACCATTTCCAAGACAAAATACTGTATTTAATCACTCTAGAGGATCATTGAAGCACTGATTCTTCTAAGCAGGGCCAAGCTGCTCGCCTACTTCCACCCTGGGGCCAAGCCACGCTTTGTAATGGCATGCTATTTTCTGATATATGTACTATGAAATCATGAGGTCCATATGCCATAATACGATGCACGATGCTGCTGCACAGAAGACGTATTACGTGTCTTGCCCCACAGTGAAGTGTAGTGGCAGAAGAGAGATGTGACATGGACTGAAGCCACAACAGTATATTGAAAAGGCAGGTAGTAGAGCGAGCAGTGTGGGGGTGAGTCATTCCCCAGCAGGCTGAGATGGAGTAGGAAAAGCTTTTTTTTACACACTTGACTGGAGTGTGGTGTGCCATGTTTAAGGGTCATCTCAACCAGACCTCTTCTTTGTACTGGTGTCATCACTCTCCATTTCACACTGCCTGTCATGCTGGCATGCTGTGACTCAGTGTTTGAACAACATGGAGGCTTGTGATCTGACTGGTTGAACATGGTGTTCTCGTGCATGACCGAATATACAGAAAGTCAGAGGGCTAAATGTATGGGTAATGAGCACGTGTATCTGCTTTAATTTGTGCTTTATATGCAGGCAAGAAAAGACCTGTGAAAAGAGCAGAGTTTAAAGACAGAACTTTATTATGGAGTCAGTGGGCTGTATTTCCATACTGGCATAAGGCAGATTGATTCCTGCCAGTTGTGTCGGCTTGTTTTGGCTTACAATTTGGCATAACATTTTACCTACACTTCCACTCACAAAGACCATCTCATCAAATCTTAGGGCACACAGGAATATCTATTCAAATGGACTTTTACAGTCGTAAGTGCAGTTTCCTTGATATAATTCCTGAAGGCAGCTAACATGCCTCATATATAACTAATGAATTTATTGTTAGTCAACGATAAAGTTGGCAGCCAAGACTACTGTGTCCAGTGTCGATGGCCTTTAGGCTATTGTGGACAACGTATGACAATGTTATGGTGTACGATGTCAAATGAAATGAAAATGGCCCTTCAATGCCTAACACTCACTAAGAGCTGTGCGTTGATCTGAGCATTTTATGCATGTTTAATATGGGCATTGGTCTTCGACAAGGGTGTACCTTGGCTCTTCTTTCTGTTTGAGGTATCTATAAAGATAGGCAGCAGTGGTAAAGCTCTTACTTTATCAGTCAGTTTTTGTTTCAACCCTCATCTATGGTTACAAGCTTCGGCTTTAGTGACTGAAAGAATGAGATCCCAGAGAAAAGTGGGACAAGATTACTGCAGGGTGCCTTATAGATAACAGAATTAGGAGCTCAAAGATTTTGGAAGACCATCGAATTGGCCGCTCCTGCTTCTCACTTTTGAGAAGTCAGTTGAGGTGGCACCAAACAACACTGCCTTTTGGCTGCCTCCCTTTGGAGGTGTTCCCAACATGACTGACTAGGAGGAGACCCGACGATAGATTCAGGACACACTGATTTTTGGGTGTTCCCCAAGAGGAACTGGAGGAAGTTGCTGGCAGGAAAGAATGTGTGGGCCGTTCTGCTGCCCCTTTGCCACATCGACCATATCCAGTGATTTGAAATTGGTTGGATGGATTGTATGGCCATTAATGAAATGTTTAGGGTTTTTGCAAGTGGGTCAGAGAAGAGCCATCCAGAGCAAGAAACTGCCAGGACTGTCTGGTAATACTTTAACTCCCCTTAATAGAAGGGCAGTGAATGGGACTTCTGTCACACAGCACAACTCTAATCTAATCTTCGACTCCCACGGCCTGTGCTCCACCAACAACCTGCACAGATACTACATACCTCACGGTCGGTTGTAGACATACTTCTGTCTGCCCTACAATTAAATACATAAGAAAAGAGGAAACTAATCTGACTTTGCTTAGAAGAGGTATGTTCAGTGATCAGTGGTAAAATGGCTACCAAAATCACTTAACAACACTGAAATAATACTCAACCATGAAGCGAATGAAACAGCAGACAGGTTGTATTCACAGTAATGCACTGTGCGTGCCTATGACCTAATGTGCCTTAACTACCATTCCTCCACTGTGAGGAACTTCATTATGACTGGAAACAATTAGTGGGAGCAACGTATGTAATGGGCTCTCAGCTTCCAACAGCATAGTCAATAGCCTGGAAATGGAAACTCTGCTCTAATCACTAATGAGAAAATTGTGGACGGGCAAGAGGGAGGGAGAGAGTCACTGGGGAGTGGGGATAAGACGAAAAAGCAGCTAGATACTAGTACAGTGCACTGTATGATAAAGTAGTGTAATGTTAGACTATGAAATAAGAACTAAATCTCGCTCTCATCATCACAACATAGATCCAAACCATAATCTGATTCACTGCTTATCAAAAAGGTAATCATCTGACTTATTACTCTTCATCTGATCGTGATCTCGCCATGAATAACCGATGCATTTGCTGCCTGCTTTGTTATTGACCCAAGCCTGGGGAAGGGTGTGACAGAAATCACACTGGCAATCAGCGCGGTAATGGATTAAGCCTATATCCATAACAGAGACCAGCTCCTAGCAGCGAAAATGAGCCAACAAAAACACAAGAGGGAGTGCTTCATAAAGCCCACTCAGCACCTGTGGTAGAGGCTACAAAAGCTGCAGCTAATGTGTGCAGTTCATAGGAATTCCTCTGCGTTTCTGTTTTAATGATAGCCTAAACTCTATTTCCCTCCCTCCAACAGAAATCAATGTTAAGGAAACACTCAAGTTTCCACCGAGCAATAGCAATTTCTGCCCAGACAGCTTCATAGCAAAGAGGTGTTTCATGGTAGTAATGCCATAGCACCACAGGCTATGATTGGACATTTAATAAGCAGGCCTGGGAAATAGCCCCATGCTCTTTTGGATTCCCTATACCTTTCCCATACTCTCGCAACTACAGGGTTTATAAAACCAGCAGCCTCATCACACCAGTAAATTAAACTCTCTGCTTGTGGGACACAAGCTGAAAAAAACAGCTTCTTTGAAATCAATGCAATCATTATACATTTTTATGGGCTCAATACATTTATATCGCTGTGACATGCAATAAAAATAAATGGCGGAGCTCGGATCTGGTTCATTTGCACGGTGCTTGGAGAGATGTGTTATTCGTATTGGTCTGACTCCCCTATACCTTCACATCCTGTTTCCCTAGCAATACCGTTGTGAATTATTGATGTTACCACCATGTCGCCCTCCCTCCCCCAGTCCCTTACACACCAGCTCTCTGCAAGGATCTCCAAGCTTGACTGAGTCTCCTAAGAACAGACTGCACACAATCCCAGTGACAATATCCAATAAAGCAAAGCAGGGGGAGGGGCAAGATGCACCCTGACATTTAAATCAATTGCTTTCTTACAACAACTCCATGATTTTGAATCCATCTTTATTACCATCTTCACTGCTATACGCCTAAAGCAACGTACCGGTTTCTATCACAGTACAGAGAAACAGCAACAACTAAATGAATCTCTCAATATCTGTTCTGGTATTTCAGCCCAGATGGCAAAAATGGCGTCTTATTAATATAGCTTAATGCTGTAATGCTCCTTGTGTTGAAATTCAAACGGGGAGATCTAGCTCTTGGTGTCAGTTGTTTGTTAATGTTTCATCCAGAGATCTCTATCTGCAAACAGTGTGTTTAACAGTGTGTGAAAAAGAAAAGGCACAGATGTGTTTGAATTCCCAAGGTCTCTGAATGCATGTTTTATCGCTTTGCCTCAGAGAGGGTATGGAGGGGGGTCCTGCCACCCTGAGTAGAAAACGACAGTAGCTGCTGCTGCTTCTTCATGTAGTGCAGAGAAAATCTACAACAGAAACATTACAAACCGCATGATTTATGCCATATATTCAACTGTAATTAATAAGTGTTGCAGCTATGAGTGCATAATGCAAAAAATGTTTTTTGTCTCTGATTAGTGAAGTGACAACACATGTGAAATGGTCACCATTTTGCTTGAAATCTATACAAATAGAACTTAATGCCTGTATTTGACTCCAGTAGTTTTACCATGGATTACTGACATGTCCACTAATCCCACCAGGATCCAAACATAATACAGGTCTGACCTTTCACGTTTGAAAGATTCACACAGACAGACGGGCTATGACTACATGCAAAAATAATTATGTTTATAACCCAGTCAACTAACCATGTTTTGGATGAATGGATGTACTGTAAGTAAATACAGTAACAAATAAGTAAGGTTCAGTAAGTTTAGTTTTGAGCTTCTGCTAAAATGTCTTACTGGAGTCTTACTTCCCTACAGTACTAAAACTGCTCAACTCCAGAATACATGTTTAAATCCTGTATTACAACTAGTGCTTGGTACCATTGGTAATTTTTCAATTCTGTTGTCAATACAATACAGTACTGGCAATAGTATTATACCAAAATCTGAATGTTCAATATCCACTCCTAATTACAAGTTGGACAGTTATATACAGCATGTGTTTAAGAAAGCGTAATATCCTATTCGCTGGTCTACTCAGGGGCGCTAGGACGCTCAATCATAATCTCAAAAGCCTGTGCTAATAGCTTAACCCGATTACCACTTTTATTGAAATACGCCCAGTAGTCAGGTTATAGCATGCGTGTAAATGTAACCAGTGAAAGATGAAGAGTCCAAAACAAAACCGTTGTCTATTGCCGTTATCATTTATTATTCATACTTCTCATTTTATGATGCTGTTAACCAAGGCAGTGAACAAAACATGTACACAGAAATAACTCATGTTTAATATTTGAAGAAGCTGAGACACATAGGTCCCCAGTGTGAAAACCAATAGACAACATTATGTAGTCTGCTTAAACAAAAAAAAATTGAAATGTTCTAATGGATGTGTTTTGTTATTGTTAAGTGGCAGCTGATTTATGCTGACAACTCTTGTCCGGGGTATATTGGCATCTATTCCCAGGTGGGCCTCTGTCTCTATAAACTCTCAGGCAACCATGCACTTAAACCAAATTGCTTAAGTAAACATCCAACAATATATATTGATCACACATAAAAATGTGGACTAATGAAGTAACACAAGATTCCACCGAAAAAAGGACTATAACAATGTTCAAAGGCTAACAAAAACACCTAAAAATCATGCGGAGCATCAAAATGTTGCTGATATGTGTGTGGTGTAAATTATCTTTATGATGAATCTTGCTCAGCAGAGTGCAGAACTTAATCCTGTGCTTGAGTCACTGCAGCATAACACACAGCTTGCTATGTTGTCTGAGGTATCAGAAATTGCCTGGAGCGCATCGATGGCAAGGCGCAGAAGCCAGCTGACATTAAAACAGGTAAGGCTCAGAGTGAAAATCAAAAGGCTTTATGTGCTGAAGCCCCTTGGCTGTCGAGGAAAAACAATACCAGCCTCCAGCCTGGAAAGACAAAATTAATAAATGGACTTAAAGTTACAATCAGCAGGAGAGGTTAGTGCTGCAGTGTCAGTCCTTGAAAGTGAGACAAAGAGAGGGAAGGTAAGATAAAGGAAGAGCAGAATGCACTAAAATGTCTGCAGCACATTAATTGTTCATGAGAAGGTGCATACAGGCAAACAAAGCTGTGATGAATGGTCTCATTTGTGCAATGAGAAAGGCCCCGCCCAGCTTGTCTGCTATCCAGCTCCAGTCCCCTCTTTACTCAGGCTTATGCAAATATGGACCTCCATTAGCTGTGTTAACAGGTAACTGCTCGAAAGTGACCCCCACTGACCAGGCCGCCACAGCGAGGTGATGGATAGTCCACCAATACTGATTCAGTGTCACTCGGGGCAGAGGGAGGTGACTTCATCCCTCTGGAAAATATGATATACAATCAAGAACTGAAATTGCACAAACACTTCAATTTATCTTTTGTCCTGCATCACTGACTTTTACTGTCTCACCTTATCTCGTAGAACTACACACATGTAAACAAGAACAAACACATAGCCAATATCCCCTTACAGGGAAACTAGAGCAGGAGGCATGATTAAATTATAAAACATTAATGATGACGCCCTTGTCTCTTCCGCTATCCTCATACAGCAATGTCTCTGCAGGGCAAATTAGGGCCTCCTAATACTCCAGACCAAATGGTTCAGCACCAGACGCGACCACATTAATAAGGAGAAATTAGACTAACACAGAGAGCTGTTTATTCGGGAAAAACATGCCCCGTGAGACCTCACTAGTGGAATAATGGGACCAGGACAGTCTGCATAACCAGACGGAAAGACAGACAGACAGACAGACAGACAGAAAGGTGTAGGAGACATAACATGTGAAAAAGCATTAAAAAAGACTCTAAATTGTGGCACTTTTGCTTTTATTCTCTACTATTCACTACATTACAAAACAAAGCAATTATAGAGAAAATGAAAGGTAACTAGGCGGCCAGCTGTGGCAGTGATGACCAGTGGGAGTTCTCTAAAAAGGAGCCAGCAGTGAACTACAGCCAGGTCCCTGTCCTGCTTCTACCTCTAGATCTGCTGATTGAAGTGCTTTAACAGAGAAATATGATTAATTATGTGCCAGAATGTACTCTCATTTAAGTAAACGGAAAATAATTTAATCAAGACAGAAATTAAGTCCAAACAACAGAAAAAATATGAGGAAGCTCATAATCACACAGCTACCTTCATGTATACTACTACATGTCATTGCACTGCCGTGAATGGGCACTAGTTTTGTGGTAGAGTTTGCCGTCTTGTGAGCTGATGTCGCCAAGGGTCAGACTGGCACCTGTGTTGTGAATAATGCATGACCATGTAAAGGTTTTTTTTTAAATTTTTTATAAAAAGGCCACCAAGGGAACTGCCAGAAAGAAAATGACACAAAAGCTGCAGAGAGGTCCTAATTAGAGCAACCCCCTACATGCCTGTAGCTCGCACAACAACAACAACAGCATTTACACCACAGGAAACAGATATGGGACATGGATCACCGCCTCCACTAAGGACTGAGGTGTACAATCTATGGCATTAAAAATGTGTGTCACATAGCCATGAAGCTAATAAGCCCCGTGTGCCCCAGCTCCACCAAATACTGAAACGTCTACATTGCATATAGGTGTGCACACAGGCACACGAGGTTCATAACAACACAAAGACAATGTGGTGTACTGCGCATTACTGCTACACCAAGATTCATTTACCTTTTTATTATAAGGAAAATTACCCCAGTGGCCAACTGAGCCTCCAGTTGTTTACCCAGAATAATATTTTCCTATGCCACTAGACTGAATGGATTTACTGAAAGCAATATTAAATCTTGATATCCTATCATAAATAAATCTAATGTGCACATGGCATGAGCACACTGTAAACATTAACACAAAAGTCAAGCAGTGAGTGGCTCTAAAACAAGTGTTATACTGCATGGATAACATATCAACCTGCACCGTGTCTCCTTGTGTGAGACACAAGAGTGTCCTCTTTTCACTCAAATGTGATACGATTAGTGCACATTATCTGTAGACCTATTAAACAACAGAACAAGGAATAGTCTGATTTTGCTCACATTTCATTGATGTCATGGAAGAGTGATGTCTCTCTATAAAATGTGATGGTTAGTTCCATCTTTCTAATAATGTGTCATCTGAAAAATGAAATCTTTCTTACAGTGTGGCATCTCTTTCATCATCACCCCTGGCCCTCCTGTACGTCTCACATCCTTCTCAGACTCTTTCAGCACAGGAAGTGTTTCTCTGTGAGTGACAGGAACACGGCATTGAGACGCTGTAATCCCGGTCCAGTTCTCTCCTCTGTCCCCTGAGAGTTTGTGGAATATGAGCCAGGGCCCAAAAGACGCACATCCACACGCACACACACACACACAGACACACAAAAAATCCCATCCCTCCTCATCTACACCCTTATCACCAGCTTTGACCCCTCACCTCAACTCCAAAGTGAGACTCTTTATTAGTCTGCCACATCCAATAAAACCTACCTCATATAAAGAATGAAACCCTCCCTTCCTGCTGTTGAAGGATCAGCTTCATTCTTCAGCCATATAACCAGCCAATCACCCAGCCAGTAACCAAGACAGTATTACCTGTGGTCTCAAACAACTATATTTCCATACAGTGATGGTCTTTTTCTGTCCAACCAGTGTTACTGCCCATGTAGAGAGGAAGAACATGTAAAGATATAGAAATGTTGGTTTTGTTAACTATACTACTCCCGAATGATCAGTATTAGATAGAAATTCTCTAAAAGATATGATCTAATCGCACTTTAACGAGACTAAGAGCCTACAGCCATGTTAACAGCTCTGTGTGGCTGTTCTTAGGCACAGCGATGCTTTGCGATAAATGCTAACACTAGTATGGAAACATGTTCACAATGACAATGCTATGTTTAGCACATATAATGTTTACCATGTTCACCATCTCAGTTTAACGTGTTAGCATGCTCATCCTGAGGGAGGCATGAATGTGTGCACCAAATTTCATGGCAATCCATTCAACAGTTAGAAGCACAATGTCAACCTCATGGTGGCGCTAGAGGAAAAGTCAGGGTACAGAGGAAAACGGTGTTTCTACCCCCAAAAAAACATTTGTGTACAAAGTACATTTGTGCTGTTATTGTATTCTACTTTAAGCTCAGTCTGTTTCTTCTATGTCTACATGGGTTTTGCGCAACATTCTCACACACACACACACACACACACACACAGGGATTACATTTTGCTCGTCACAATGGAACCATCTCTGTGAAACGGTCCAGGGTACTGATCATCACTGAGCAGCAGAGATAAAGATGACAAACGGCAAAGCAATCAAACAACGAGTTATGATTCATCAAGGGAATAGATCAACAATGATCAGAATGAGAACAATGCGACCAGAGCCTTTATCCCTGTTATTGCCAGTACTGGCAGAAAACTAGCCATCTTTAGCTGCAGCAAGGCAGTTACATTCAATTACCGTATATCCACATCAGTTTTCTATCAGAATATCACAAAGAGTATCATAAAAAGGCTTTAGTCTGACAAATAGGTCTGAAAAAAACTGTTTAATTAAATGTGCCAAAAACAATGTGAGTCCTGTGACACTGAAACTTCAGAACGCTCTCCTGCTCGTAATTACATGTCAGGTAATGTTGGGTCTCAGCAACAGGTGAAGGAGACAGTTTCATTATTGTATGGAACAGAGAAGAGATTTAGATTTTTTTTTCCACTATATTAACACAATCTGAGTTCTTTGTGGAGTGAATGGCAGGGAAATGAAAGGGGAGACTCTTAATATAACCTCTAGTGAATTATCAGTAGAGCTTCGCTTTGCATTGCTCTAAGGCTGTCTGCAGGATTTAGGCCACACAACTGAACAATTACAAATTTATATGACTTACATTATTGTAAGACATATATTAGAGCTTCTGTACAAATACAACACTGAAATGCCGAAAACAATGAAGCACAGTGTGTGAAGGCAATATTCAGATGCATACTGTATCTCTCCGTCACCTGTACTGTCCAGCAGTGCAGCATCTTGTTTGATTATGCTTTGGTATAATATTAACTGTGCCAAGGACTTACAGAGGAATTAAAATGTCTCTTTTTTTCAGTAGCCAGACGGCTGACAGCCAGTTGTGCACAAAAACACACACAAGTAAAAGCAAAAAAAATAAAATCACATGAAATGCATTAGCATATACAGTATACACATTAGCTTTTATGTGTAAATGTATCCATAATGCTAATATAGCAGAATGATATATGACATTATCGAGCATGATATAGTACATATCACATACATTCGGTGCCCTATTTTGCCTGAAATGAAAACTGAATGTTTCCACAAAAATAATGTAACAGTGTTTAACCACAGACTTTGTAATGGTAAATTCCCATGTGGCATGAATGAATGTGTTGTGCCATAAGTGTTGCTCGGGGAAATGAGCGCTGTGGCGGTACTGCGGATGCAAATATGCAATTACATGAAGTACGTAGATGAAATCGAAAGAAGACTGCATCATAAATAAACATGCCAATGCTTAGGGTGAATGTGTAATTCATTCTATTTATGAGTCAATGAAAACTGTGGAAGTAATTAGAAACATTCTGATCCTCGATACATCAATATTTCATTATGATACTCAGTGCCTGTGTATCTGTAAACAAACTTTGGAAAGGCTGGGACATAAACTATGATAATATCAGATAAATAGTTTTACATGTCAGTGTGCTCACTGAAGATCAACTTTGCAATTAAACCATGTCAGCCTTTAAACCGGATCAGTGTACAATGCTTTACAGCAAGATGAGTGATCATAATGTCTCCCATAATGGAGTTCTATATGGTAAATGAGGGCACAATAAGTTTGTGTCAGAGCTGCAGGCACAACTCAGGATTTGACAGACATGACTAACAACTGTGAGTCTTGAAATCTACAGTCATTATTTTCCTGTGTGGGGCTAGATGCTGATACTTGAACCATTATAGTCTATGTTTACAACAGTCTGGGCTTAACAAGTGAAAAGTAAAAATGTCCTCCAAGTGTTTCGATTTTTGCAGCTACAACTGTGACCCTGACAAACGAAAGAGGTCATTTCCGAGCTTTGTTGACAAACTTCCCAACCAGTTTCCTGTTTTCAGCTCATTGTTAGATATGAATTTCCCAAGGACTGTGTGCACTACGGAGGCTCTGACCTCATTTTCATGTGGGTCATTTCACACGTGCTCTTTGACATAATTTCATGTGGCTAATCCAACTTTACACACTGCACTGTATCTTATCAAACCAAAACATTAAAACACAATGAAGTTCAATGCAGTGCAATGTGTTGATGAAGGGTGTGAATGCTGCATACAGAGAAAATGCAAAAACTGATGAGAACGTCACAGGTGTAACATTTTCCCTCGTTCTCACATCACCTGAGGTATCTGTGTCACATGACAAATGGGGAACAGTGTTGCAGAACAGTGTTTTCTGGAAACATTTGATAGGAAGGGCAGTGGGTAAAATTCATACTGCTCCACAGTCACAATTAAAGTGATTGATTAGGCTGCTTCACCTCTGCTCTCGCAGAGTAAAAATAACTGCATTGCACTGGTTTCCTCGCAATAACCTGATAGGTGGGTTGTTTTGCTAGACAGCAAGATTTCAGTTGTTGTAACTATTTACTTTACTGCTTACAACAGAGCACAACCTAATCACAATTGATCAAAGCATCTGATTGATCCTACCATTTATACAACTACAAGCACACACTGGCGGCAGGGTATTACTCCAATTACATCTGTGTGGAGGTCTTGTGCAGCTACAAAGTCTTGAACAAGCAAATCATGTTTCTTTAATAATATTCTTTTTACAGCTTTCAGAATGTCTTTCACAACCTTACATCATTTAACCAACATAGTTAGGTGCCAAGCGCTAATTAGGTAGCATTAATCAATAATAAACAGAAACATTGGAGCAACACCAGACCGCAATTATGGATGGAACAATTCTCCAAGCTTAATTTGACGCATTTATTCCTGCAGTCTTTCAAATTAAGTTGTAACAAGTTTTGAATGACTGAAATCTATATAAATCACAAAACAATCTACATTTTGTTTTAACAGACAACTTAGAATAGTGAATGTATAAAATAGTGATGTGATCAACATCACAAGAGCGTAGAAGATGAAGGTGGGCACTCTTGATGTGCACAAACCAACGTATGCACCTGCTCACAGACTTGTGTGCAAGGATTAAAATGGTAGTATTACTTTAACATTGATAAATATGACTGTTTGGAAAAGACAGAACATACAGATGAACAGTGTAGAAGTTTCTATGGACGTTTTGAGTGTTTGAGGTCGACGTTTTGAGACTTCGTACAGCTTTTTAAGACTAAAATTCAAGCACTTTTCAAAAATCAAAACCAAAAATTTCAAGACTCTCAAAGCTTTTATCATCACATTTAACATGTTACTATAAATGCAATTGAGAAAAATAAAGTTTACAGAATTCTTTTATACCAACAGCAATCATCTGAGAGCTGATGGTTGCCCTCATGATGCGGAGCGGAGTGGAAAAATCAGTCAGTCTAGCTCTGGTCCGGTCCAGTCCGCTTCTGGTGTGAGACACCACAAGACAACAAACAAACGACGGGATCATTTCATTATAAATATTAAAAGATTTTTGGTTTACATGAGTGATTGTGTAGATGAAACACCAGATTATGTTCAATCAATCAAGCATATTTTCGAATTCAAGCATATTCCTAACCTTGAAAAATTAAGCATTTTCCTTTCCAACTTTCAAGACTTTGTACGAACCCTCGTCAAAAGACGAATTAATGAGACTCTGCTGCGCCTGCAGGATGCCACCTGCCTAGATGTGGGTGGACATAATTGATGTTCACATCAGCATCATTATCCTCCTCCCCTTCCTCTGGATAATTGTTTCCATTTTGATAGTAAAGACATAACATGGTTTTGTAAGTAAAATAGCTTCAGTGTAACATGACATTTGCTGATTGTCAATGTGCTATTGACTGTTGACTCACCACCTGCTCCAACGGTCCAGTGGGAAAACATTGTAACAATTAGATGTGTGAAGACAATTCAGTGTTGACTCCCTTGGTGGTGATGCTTAACCTTTCATTTCTTTCAGCCATGACTAACGTATGGTCTCTATGTATCGAGTTAGACAGGAGAAACATTAACAGGATCGCTAATAACTACATCACTAAGTCACATTTTTGTAGAGCTCACTCTCACAGGAACACATGCAATTTATTTCCCTTAAAATAAGTGACTCGTCCTCTCTAATTAAGCAAAATAATATAAAGTGATGGACACATTTCTGCACACTAATTTAAGATTACTCATTTACAAAGTAATTATTATTAGGGTTAATACCATAATACCCCCTGCAGAGCCATTTACAGGGTTTTTTGTATTTAAGAATGTAGTGAGTGTTAAAATATTTTGCTTTCAGCTTTATTTTCTGAAAGATGGTGTACAGTGTGTGCCTGCTGAATCTCCTGTTTAACGGGGATATGGATTATACAATTATGTTTTGGCTTTTTTTTTTTTTTACTTTTAGACTTTCAACCCTTCCACTCTCATTTGCCAGAGTGGAAGATTATACCCAAACAACAGCCACAGAGGATTTTTTAACACAAATAAGTGGTTGCCAATAGGGGCAATAGTTAGTGATGGACATAGTCATTATGGTCAAGGAGCTGCTGTGAGTCAGTGGTTAGTCTAACAATCCATTGTATTATGGTCAAGTAATACTGATCTTATTTGCATTATTTGTGCCGCCTTCATGATTCCATTTGCATGTGAAATGAATGCCCCGCCAACCTAGCATCTTGATTTGCTGGGTTTGCTTAGTTGGATACCAAGAGTGAGTGAGAAAACATGTTTTATTGTAATTTGGGTGAACTGACCCTTTGAGGTATGGTCAGAGAGAGGACTAGATATTGTGTGAAGATTATATGGCCAAAATAGAAGCAAAGACAGAGCAGTCTACCCTGCACCCCGTAGACTGGCAGGGGTACATAACAACATTCTTTACATTTTACCGAAACACCACACAAGGTGCTTCCCTGATTTGCAAATCTGTCGGTACACATGCGAAGATCTACACTCAAGTGATCAGAAGGCAGTAGAAGCGTTAACCCCATTTGCATATGCATCGCTACATAAACAGGTGCATACAACAGCAACTCCAATTCCACACTTGCTTTGCATGTGAATGGGTTAATGAAAATGGGCATATATCATGATCTAATTGACTTTGAAAAGGGCATGATTGTGTGTCCCAGGAGGTGGGGTTGAGCCCTGCCAAGATCGTAGAGTTGCTACACATAGGCAGCAATCATAAAGACGTACAATGAAAGGAGCAGAACACAAGACACTTCAAAGCATTTGCTATGTGGGAGGAGACTCCTGGTAGATGAATGTGGGGGACGTCAGGTAGTTTGGGTCGCAAGAAATGGAGTCAACATCACAGCATAAGGGTGGAGTAGAACAACCAATTCCCAACACAATGAATTCCACTCTTGTATGAGTTCAAGCAGATGACCAGGCAGGATACTTCTCTTGTTTATGGTAAATTGCAGAAGGCATTTACTGTGGGCCAAGAAACATCAGTAAGATTGCGTGGTCTGACTAATCCCCCTTGGAACAGTATCACCATGGTGGACTCAGGGTGTATCCTACAGGTACGTGGATCAATGGGTTCGTCATACATACCTGTACAAATATACAGTTTAGTGCAGGAAGTGTGATGGTTTTGAGGGCATTGAAACTGTCATACACATCGTTATATGTGTCAACACCTCAGTGTCAGAGCATCCTGTATCATTGTACTGGATCAAATGTATCCATTCATGGCCATCATGTTCCGAAGATGACGATACTTTCAGCAACATAGTGTCTTTGGCAAGGTGCAAGAATCACCCCAGAATGATTTGAGGAACATTCAGGTCAAATGATGGTAATGATCCGACCACCACAATCCCCTGATATCAAGCCCATCGAACACCTTGGAGATTATTTCAGATGAAGTAAACACTAAAAAGAGAGCAAAGCACCAACATCAACAACATTCAACACTGACTGCCTCAACAAGGGAAGCTTCAGGTCTCTCTGCCACAGTGTGTGCCAACTAGAATCAGGGCCAAATATTTATGTTTTTCTGGTCACTGAGTGTATATTTGATTGTCCAGCTCATTAAAACAGCAACTGTTTGAGAACGCGTGTGTGTGATTTTTAACGCCTGAATGGAACAGCTCAGCCTCTGGTCAAATACTGAGATTGTATCCACAACCACGGAAGTCATTTGTCAGCTTTGCACACATAAATACACCACCTGCATTCAGTGGCTTTTTAGCTAATACATCTCCCCAGGCATTTCCATTTTGCTGCTGTAGTTGTTGTTGCTGGTGCATTTCCCTATAAAACTCATTATGGAGGGGAAGAATTAGAAGCAAGTATCTAGGTAAGACACAACAGTGCAGGCACTCAAACAGCTAATTGTAATAACCTGACACAAGTGAGTAATTTAGCTGCCTAAAAACGAGCCCTGATATCTAGAAGGAGCACTTTAGAAGAATGAATTAGGCTGGAGGCCATTACACACCAAGACATTTAGACAGAAAAGGAAGATCCATCTTTCTCTGGGCCGGATTTGAATATTAAATGGCCCTGCTTACCGTTTTAGGAAAAAATCTAAGATTATCACAGAAGCAAGTAACATAATATTGTGCATATTGCATCCTTTGT
Source organism: Maccullochella peelii (assembly GCA_002120245.1). Lineage (NCBI taxonomy): Eukaryota > Metazoa > Chordata > Actinopteri > Centrarchiformes > Percichthyidae > Maccullochella > Maccullochella peelii. Next base: position 19,697 of record LKNJ01000264.1, read on the forward strand.
TTCAGACTGCCTTCCAAACATCCATTATTTATTAGAAATAATCTATCATTAATCATTTACGACATTCCGGTTATTTCGGTAATTACAGAAAAATTGTAACCACCCTCTTAATAGACAAAATTAGGTCATACTCACACTAAAGCCTGATTACATTTCATGTTCTGGTTCCACATGAGCGACGTTGACAAATAGGACTTTTTGCTGTTACATCAATTGATTGCTTCTGAATGAAACAGTGACAGATTTTAAGTGACATATTATTGAACAAATGTGTTCTATTAATGTGCACTGACATTTTACACTGGTGCATACTGTCATTTGCAAAGTAATGTGGCCTGTTTCTATTTGCAATAATGAGGAAAGAAGTCCTTATCACTCTTATTTCACTTGGAGGGTTTGGCCACTAACGGTGCTGTAGAGCAATGTGGCTCCCTATATGGTGTATCGTACTTTACCAGCATGCACACAAGACATAAATGTGCTATTTCTGGCAGAGCTTCAAGGCTTTTCGGAGGTACAACCATAGTGCAACAAAAAACTATGATTGTTTACAACATACTGGGATTACAGCTGGACAGCAGAGGAAAATATTATGATGCAGAAGTCATCTGAGAAGTTTGTGTAGACATTTTAATACATTTTTATCTTGTTAAAACTTCACTTCACCATTGAAATTCACAGTAACTGACTCAAATCAAGCCAACCACAGCTGCTGTTCTCCATCAATGAGAAAACTGCAAACTTTTTCTATTTATTATTATATATAACTATTTCTTTTTTTAAGTCTACAGGGGGTGAGCGGGTGATGCAAAGTACGTATGTTTTGGGTGGATCATCCCTTTAAAGACACATACAGCATTTTGTTCTGCCTTATTTCAGGCCACTTAAACTGTATAAAAAACATTATGTTAATTCTTAGTACATCATTGCAATTACAGGTTTAAAAAGAATAACAATCATCAATATTTATTCAAGACACACAGAGCTGACTGGTTGGCAGTAAATCTGTGACAACAAATTTAACATTAAATACTGAGAACAGGAGATGAACAGAGAAGTAACTCAGAAAAGGGTTTGCCACACAGCCAAACTCAGGTCTAGACCCACCTTTTTCATTTCTTTCAAGTAAGAACTGATTTGGTGCAGATTTTCTCAAACTACTGCTTTACTTCTTTCCAAAAAATGCTAGTCAGCCACCTGGAAACAAAATTAGTGGCACCTTTATCCCTACCGATTTATTTCTCTGGGAGGAACCAGGTCATATGACTCATTCTGGGAAGGAGGTTACATCATGAATAGGTGCTGTATGAAACAGACCACAAGCTAAGAGAGGAACACTTTCCAATAAGGCGTAAGCACAGACCAAACCTCGCACCTCCTTAAAGAGGCGAAAGATATAACAATACATCTGTGATATTATGCATCGGCATAACTCATTTTCTTTATTATAATCTAGCGGTGTAATATTGGTATGTATCTGACACAGCTGCTGGCTTTCTCTGACACAAGAGAAAAATGAGAATGCACTAGTCACCTAAAGTTCAGAGGTGAAGACAACGGGATCAGGAAGCAGATCAGTGAGGGGAAAAAAAACTCTCAGCTCTGCTATTCATCTTGCCATGCTTATGCAGTGTATACTAATGGGCTTCTTGCGGGTTGCTCTATGCTCTACCCCATTTCCCCAATGGGAGTGCTTCCTCTCCCTGCAGCAGAGCCAGGCTGTGCTAATTCTGGAGACATCCAGGTCTCGGGACCCGAGCCTTGCCAAGCTCCCAGGTGGGAGGGGCCCGCACAATATGAGGCTGAGAAGGAGATGAACCCCTGAAAGAAAAAAATAACCATCTGTATAACCCAAGGGGTTATGTGCTAGGAGCAGGGTGCAATTGTTTTCCTCATTTCCTCAGGCTTGTAAGGCTGATCCACTATCAGCGGCAGGCTGTTATGCCATGAGCATGGCAATGAGCTTGCTTTCTCTGGGACTTTGACATTTCTTGCCATGCAATAGCAAGCAAAAAGCTATTAAGCTGGTAATCAATTGATGCATCTGGAGGGAAAAGGCATTCTCTAACATGATTGAAAGTTTCTTGTTTAAGGTGCTTACCTAGGCTTTGACGCACTTTATTTCTTTTGGGACAAAGCAGCAGCAGCATTTAATTTTCTGAATAGCTTATCTGCTAAATGGCATAACAAAAAAAAAAAAAGAAAGATTTATACAAAACAAAAACATAGTAATAGTTCAGTACTGACCAAATTAGCCAGAACACGTACACACACCCACACTGAATTTGGATCCCAATATTTTTGGGAGAAGATGGTCTAACGTCACGTATCTGTGGGAGCTGGGCAGTGGGTGTTGATAGACCTGACAGATTATAATCAGGGTGACATCAGCTCCCAGCTCTGACTCATCCCTGCCCTCAGGACAGTCTAGAGACAGAGAGCAGTGGGGTGAGAGAGAGGTCATCACACACACATCAAACCACATTACATCATCTGACAATGAAAACCTATTTTTTGTGAAATTTGTGGGATCCAGCAAAGCACCGAAGATATATACTGTACAGAGCATGGGCCAATTTTCATTTTTTATGTGTGTGTGCGCCTGGTGTTTTTTGAAAGCAGATTGAATTTTACTAAACACTACAATTTGGTGGGGCGCCTGGGTGGCAGAGAGGAAAACCACTTGGCCACCATCACAGAAGCTGGGTAAGCGGGATTTGGAATCAGCCGTCCCAAACTGTAAGAAAAAAAAAATAAAAATACTGAACACATCAACAGTATATTGAGTGCAAAGTAAAATAGCGCAATTCTGGATATGAATTCTATCAGTCATATTACTGGCATAATTTACGTGCTGTGCCTGAGCTGTATTACTCACTGGAAATTCAGAAGCAACAGAAAATGATAATGTGAGCTGATTCTAACAATACGTGTTGGATGTTGATGTGTTCAGTTTTGAGTGAGTTATTAGACTGAAAAAAAAAATGTGATTTTGGATGCAAATTGCCTCCATCAGGTTCATAACAATGCAGTAGCTCAAATAAATGTATGCTGCATATTACTGAATACTTTCACATGGGATGCAAAACACTAAACTAAAGGATGTGCACACCGAGTAGCAGAGAGCAGCACTGCTTACCAAACAGACAACTGCAGCACGGGATTAGTTTCATCTCATCTGCGTAAAGAAGAAGGACACAGCAGCCAAGGAAGTGCTGTTGAAATCAAAACAGCAGACTAGTGTGTGTGGTCACTTTCCCTCCATCACGGCCCGTGCACATGTGTAGCACTGCTTAGCCACAACGGCCTCCTAAAGGAAAAAGACTTTTTTAACTGCTCCCGCTCATTTCACAGATTTTCCAGACAAATAATTTCAGGTTTGTGCCCGCTAGCGCCAAACCTCTGTCCGTCCCGCTCTCCCTGGCCTATAATTACATGCCATTCATTTGATTTGTTCATTAGTTCAAACCCCGGCTGGGTAGCAGCAAAACGGAACCCTCTTATTAGTGGTTCATGACTCTACTCTCTCCATGGTGAGCTCTGGAGCTACGGTGGAAAACAGCAGCGGGGCAGTGGGTGAGGGGAAACTGGCGGGAAGATCTTGTTTTAACCCAAAGCACACATCTTCATGAAGAGAGACAGCAGGGAATGCATACTGTCATGGTAAGTGTATATCCATAAAACCTCTTACATAAAAACGCTGCTGTGGTGTTAAGAAGGTCAACAAACCCATGATCAACAAACACTGAGATTACCGATATCAAAAACTGAAGGCATGAACCAACTTTTTTTTTATCCACCGAACATACAGTTCCATCATCACGCACAACAGCTTTATTAAAACTCAAATGGGGGAAAATTTAGAGCTAGGACAGCATACTAGAGAATTGAGTTCACTTAGGATAAGTTAATATATTCCTTTAAGTCACCAGTCTTTTCCTTTTCCTCTACCCAGCTCATTTCTAACATTTGCTAAATGTTTAGGCAAATAATTTGTGTTTTGCAATTCATACATTTTTCTGGCTTTTAACATGTATGGACCTCCTCCCCTACGTCAGCCCGCCACTCAGTTTTAAATGGTTTGAGCTCCTCAGAAAGTCACCGGTAATTACTTCTGACAATCACAATCAAAGCACGAAAAGGCAACAAGCAATACACCTGATTTGAGAATGATACATGGTGAGCAACTTTCTCCGTACATTATAATGAGTCTCTGCTGTCTATCAGTATACTAACCAATACATATTTTAAATATTCATTGATATATAGTATGGCCCAATATACATATAGAGTTTAGAATTCAGCATTTATTTTATCTAATTTATATTTTATTTTTCTATATTTAAAGTTGCTGTAAACTGTCAGCAGTGTTAATATTCAGATTGAATTATTGTCACTGAAATCTGCACAGGACAGAACAGGGAAGACGAGTCTGCAGCCATGCTAAGCTACACCTAGGCTGTACTCAGGCACAGTGGTGCTTCGAGCTATATGCTAACGTCAGCATGCTAACAAGCTCACAATGATAACGCTAACATCCTGATGTTAGGCAGTTAAAGTGTTTACCATGTTCACAATAAAAACAAAGCACAGCTGAGGCGGATGGGAATGTCATTAGTTTGGTTTATGACCAACATTGGACAAATTAAAAATTCTGACCTGATTATGGCGCTAGAGGAAAAGTCTCTACTTCGGCATCACCAAAGTCACTAGGATACATTGTCTGGGAACCATGAATGTCTGTGCAAAACTTGGTGCCAATCCATCTAGCAGCTGTAGAGATATTTCACAGGATAATTGAAAACTCTGACCTGCTGGTGGCATTAGAGGAACGGTCAGGGAATCATCAAAGTCAGTAGGACTCATCCTCTGGAGACTATGAACATCTGTACTAAATGTCATGGCAATCCATTGCATAGTAGCTGCTAGCATGGCTAAAAAGCCACTCAGTAGAATAGTTGACTGAATGAGTTGGCTTTAACTTACAAAGACAGAGAAAATAATGTAAAAGAATACAAACTCTACCCTGAATACACACAAATGATTGTATAACTCAGTGCTATCATAGTGCATTAAAACAAAAAGATCACCTAATACATGTTTTCTACTCTACAAATACAAAAACACACATATTTTAGCACACTTACAGCAGCTTCACTGTGAGGCATCCGGTGCATTATTCAGCATGTATCAAAATAATAGGACAGGTCACCAAGATGTTATGAGATAAATATTTCAGATGGTGCGAATGAAAGCAAGAAGAAAGGTACAAAGGCTATACCACTCTCCACGTGACATCAAAAGCCAGGTTCTTTATTCTTTACACACGCCGAGATCAGATGAGAGCTGGTTTAACGGACTGTCATACCAACAGGGGAGCATTACACCCCAGTGGTTTTCATCCACATGAAAAGCAGAGCGCTGCCAAGATTGGCAAAGGATGGAGGTCTTCAAATCACACACACACACACACACACACACACAATTCTTTTTCTTCCTTTTCCCCGTACAGTAACAGCAACAGCCAGTGTCATCACCAAGCACTGCAGGAAAAAGAAGCTTTATGCCTCATCGAGGTGTCAGCACTCCTTACACAATTACTGGATATGCTGCTGCTGTAATTAAAGCCCCCTTTCAGCACTCCACACACCATGACCTTTTCCAATGCAAACACTCATTGTCTCAGTTAAATCCAAGGCCCCTCCACTGGCATGTAAATGGACATTTTTACATTGGTGAAAAAGAAAAATGTATGCAAGTAATGGCATGCACTGGAATAAAATGTGTTATAGCTTCATCTGGGAAACGAGGCTTGATTGGTTTTAACCATCATTATGAGGGTGGCGCAGCAACTTTGGCAATAAACACTTGAGGAGACAGAATACCCCTGATAGGCACCATCATAACCTATAATCAGAAGATATGTAAATGATAGAGATGTTTCCCCTGACACTGCAGTGCCAGTCGTCTTTCGGTTCCCTGGGAACTCTCCTGTCAGCACTCACGCAGGAGAATGGGAGCGATAGCAGAAAGGGCTGTTTGTTTAACATGTCACTGGAACAGCCGTGTAGAGAGGGAGGGACCAGATGGAGGAGCAGAATAGACAGGGGATCCATCTAGAGAGGGTATTGTCCTCTCAGTCACCGGTATACGCCTAAAAAGCACTTGCAGTGCAACACAGTATCACAAAATACTCACTGTAAATAGAAGCTAAGATGTTTTCCATCTGGTGTACACAAAGGTTTCACACCTTTGTCTATCAAAAAGTGTTGGCTCAAGTTTAAGAGTCCGCTGCAGTATCATTCCTTTTGTACTTCAAAATGTATTAATCATGCATATCAAAATAAGCTTGATTATACGCCACACGTTTTCTCCCAGTTTCCCTCCCAGACTAGCTCACACAGACAAAATGTGAAGAGACACACACAAGTGTGCGGCCCTTGTCTACGAAATGACACCCTATTTTGTTCTCATTTAAGCTTTTTATTATTCAGTAAGAGGGTGAGGTACAAAGGGCCTAAAGCTGTCTTGGGTCATTAAACCACACATTTTCTTTCTTCTTTCAGAATGCGTTTTCTGGCACGTACAGCAAGGAAAGCTGACAGATTAGACAGGGGGTTCCTTCACAGGCTGGCTGTGGGCTTCAGGAGGGTGGGCTGCTCGCTGGTGCTTGGGGCAGCAAAACCATGCCTGTCAATGTTTGACGGGACAATCCAGAAGTGCAGTCATAGGGAGGTATGATTGATGATATTATGTACTCATATAGGATCTGAATGCTAGCCTGTGATTTAATCCCTGTTCCTTCATCAAACATCCAGGCGTAGCAGATGGACTGCAGAACGCCAAACTCTCTTTCCCCAAGGCCAACGCCATAAGTGTCAAGACCACCATTACTAATCAATCCGTTGAGGTAGCACTAACTGAATACAGGAGTATCACTGTCCATTCATATCCACTACAGCACATTGATATAAAATGATCAAACTTAGAAGATCAGAGTTTAATTTGAGCTAAATAGGATTTCTTTTCTGACGTATCAGAGAAAAAAAAAATGGAAGATGGATTTGTTGTGACCTTGACCTCCACCTGTACATTAATCAAAACACCGCCCACTAAATTCTCCATGGTGGCTGTGCTGATATATCTTTAAGCACATTTCTACATTTAGATGAAAGCCAGTCATGATGAACATTTAGTTTTCCTTGTACCCACTGAATGTAAAAAAAAAAAAAAGCATTTTGGAAATTAAATAGCTTGAATGGCTTTTTGTCCTGCACAGACAAAACGCTTTCGACAGCCTTCCTGTTTGACAATACTGACCCCTAGTGGTGATTTAAGAAACTTAATTTAAAACATGAGCACGCAGCCCTCTGTATAATTGTCAATACCACCGACATATTAATCCCTTTGTCTCCTGTTACAAAGTAAAACACAAGGGTCAGGCTATACATCGACACCGAGCCTGCTAACACAATCTTCAGTGTGAGAGTCAAAGCTGTCAGGCAGTAAATCCAAGAATAAGCAGAGCTACACTGCCTAGATTAAGCCAACCATCCCCCAGTCAGACCACAAAGAGTTCATTGTACTTGGATAGCATATAAAGAGGAGAAAGGAGAATGATTTTGGCAGTGATTTTCAATTATAGTTTGGTTTCTCTGGCCTCAGAGGGTTATGAAATCTCTCCCGAATGAACGAGATGTACTCTCGGTTAAGATGCTGCAGAGTGAGAAGTGACAACATGGAGGGGAGACTTAAATTGGAAACCTTAAATGACAGAGAAAAAGCATTGTACTTTAAAACATCTAAAATAACAGCTGGACAGCAGCTGTATATTCATAGCAACAAAAATATGAAGAACTATAGCAAACAATGGTATGAAACAATGCTAGGGGGACTACATTTCTGACAGGCATTCATTCATGAGAGTTTTACTGTTCTTTTACTATGGGACAATGCAGCAAGCACACAACATTATCTATGTAATAAAAAGTGACAGTTCTCACTGCAATGACACATTTTTACAGAAGAGGAAACCTACCTGAGCATCCGAAGATACACGACCTCAGATCAAAGAATAGGTGGCCACCGATGCATCATTGGCAGCGACAAATTATCATCAATACCACTCCACCACATTATCATCAATCTCTCTCTCTCCAAAGACAAAAGTATCTCTCCACGCTAAATCATGAAATCAATGCATTTCTATCACTGAGAGGAATTGGTGTCCTAGTGAACTCTGCGGCTGAGTAATGCGAAATCTATCACGGGTTAGTCCACACAGCCTGGACAAGATCAAAGACAAGACCCCAGAAAATTTTGTATTGATCAGCAGCAACATAAATGCAACTGAGGAGTGAAAATGTGAGTGGAATTTGAAACACTTCAAATTGAAGATAAATCATCTAATATTTGTGAGAAAAAAAAAACAATGCTGCAAAATACTATAATGACAAAATGTCACTTTTGTCAGCACCACTGTCACAAAAAACAATTTTTCATTAAACATACTTGAAATTTCACACATTTTAAAAACAGCATGCCCCCATTTCAATCTATGCAGCTAAGTCCTGATAATTACATTTCAAATTGGCAATGATACGGACATCGGAGCCCCCAAATTAGATTTGATGTTTGAGATTTACAATGACACTATTGGTGCACTTGAGAAAAGTCAATAATTTCTGTTTTACAGGGTGAAAAACTCAGGACGCTTCCCTTCTTCCTCATGTTGTCCCACTGTTGCAGCAAAAGATCTACCATTTGAGTGTATCCATAGTTTAAGTTTGTTGAGGCACACTTACCTTGGGCCACTTGGGATTGAGCTCACAAGCTTTTTCAGCATCTTCCAGTGCCGCCTGGTGTTGTCCCAGTTTGAGAAGCGCTGCAGAACGGTTACTATACAGGATGCAGTTCTGTGGGTCAGCTTGCAAGGCATTAGTGTACAAATGAACGGCCGCCTGAAAGTCACCCCGCTGACACGCCTCATTGCTCTGCTGCACTTTCTCCATGAACTCTGCTTTGCTGAGACCATACCTGGCCCCTCGGTCTCCAGAAACACACCGGATAGGTCTGCCCGCTGTCCGAGAACTGAAGACTGAAAACTGGAGAAATGGACAGAGAGGAGTGAGAGAGCTATAATGAGTCTAATTGAAAAATATCATCACCCTTAACCGACAGGAATGATCAACAAACTGTGTGAATATGAAGCAGGGTATGACAAAGCATGTATGCCAAATTGTCATTTGTTATTTGTTCCACCTGTGCTTTTCCTGTCATGACAAGTCAATGTGAATGTCTGCTGTGAAAAAGATTTATAAAAACCAGGGAGGATATGAGCCATATAATTTGGCCTCATATAACTGTACTGTATGAAGGTTATGTCTCAAGCAACATTAATTTAGCTCAAATAAAAAACGACATAGTTTATGAAGTCCAATGGAAATTCCATTCTGAATTATTAAAAAAAATGAACAATCAATTTATCTTTGGGGGTATATTGTGACATGACTTAAAATTAAATATAATCCAAGATATGTTGAATTGTTCTGCAAGCAAAGTTTTTGTCTGAATAAAGTGAGATTGATGATTTTCTTTCTTTTGACCTCTGAAAGACCTGCACATTTGCATAGCACATGTAATATTGTTTAACTTTCAGTTCTGTTGTTAAAGTCCAAGCAAGGTTCATTTTAGAATCTCACCTTTGACAGGTTCATCAAGGTTAAATATAAGGGAGGTCTCTTTGCACATAAGGTTTTATCTTTCACGTCCTGTTAGTTCAACATAAAGCCCATATCTATTCTGATGTTCACAGCCTGTCATATAACCTGTTATTCTTCTATACAGCAGTTTAGACACACAACAATAGTGTAAACCTAATGAAGACATCTTCACTGCACTGATAAATCTCCTCTCCACAACTAGATAATACCTGCCGCAGAGCGAGGCTACTGGCATTAATGTGGGACTGAATCTATTATTGTTCCCATTTATATTCAACTTGTTACACTCCTGGAGCAACTGGCAGGCAACCCATCTGAATGCAAGAGCAATTATCATATTGACTCAGGTCTTACTATAACTGCATCCAACCAATACAGTCTGATTGATTAAGTAGATGAGTGCCACATCCATTTAACAGGGACGGTTTGCTGAGTATTACTGAATCATGAAATTCATCTCGGGTTGCATGTTTTTAAGGCCAGCTTCCATTATACCTCTTTCTCACCACACCTCCTCGGACTGAATTCTGTCTGGGATACGGCAGGCTTGGTAATTACTTCCAGAGGCCCAGGGAGTAGAAGCAGCAGACATGAGAGCTTTGGGTATCAAATAGATTCAACGTCAAGTTACAGTGCAGTACCAATCAGTTGCTTTCTTGCACCCTTTGACCTCCATCTTATCCACCTTTTCTTGTTCTTCTCTGTATGATAACCTTTAAATAATCTTTCCTATCATTTGACAACATGGAAAGGATCGACTTCCTGATAATAGCCGATTCAGCACCTGTAGATTGGTAAAAGATCAATTATGCTGCAACATCACCAACAGATAAGGTAAGCCAGTGGGGATGTGTACCCGGAGGGTTTTTTAAACAAGTTCACTGCTGGGTTTGTTGCTGTAGGTCCCATGGAGAGGCAACCCATCTCTCAGAAATACACAAACAGGCTGAGGGAGTGACGTCCACACCACAACTGACAGCGCTGTCACGCATTCTGACATTCAAAGGCTTGCTCCCAAAGAAATGTCAGGAGTATCCATTATAGATTGGTGCTTCCAGGGCCCAGCAGTGCATGCAGGTTTTCCCTTCAAACAAACACTCCAACAGCTGATTTCAGCTGTTAAGCAGGACCAGAGAGAGGGAACTAATCAGAGTGATTTTACAGGAAGGTCCACTGTGAGTGCTGTCCCATCTGATACAACATACTAGGGCCTGCCTACAGTCTGTATGTGGGCAGCACTGGGCAGGAAGGGTGGAGAGAGAGAGATAATGAGAGCCTACACCAATACAGAGGACACCCTACCAACTTAATCATAAGGAGACAGCGATAAAGTCAACTGTCCAAAGGCAAATATAGTCTGGACTGCACGTATTTGCAGTTTTGTGCTGAATTATGTGGATTTACTCATGGCAATACACTTACTGCCACTGTAGGATCTTGGCAGTGCAAGCTGCTCTGTTCATGCAATGACAAAATAAGTGTGCTTTGGGTTTTCAGCCTATTTTGTAATCTGTATTATCTTCTATTGACATTTAAATCACATTTATGTTGGCTATTGTCCGCGCCAGGAGAGCCCACACATCCACTGTGCAGTACAGTACAGTATGCATGACTGGAAAATCGATAGACGACTTTTACGAGGTTTTCGTAGGAATGGTCATTTGGTATTTCCTGTGCAGGGCGCGAGGTAGAAAGTGTTATTCAGGGGCAATACAATACCAACAACTACAAAAATGGCAGCTAGAATGACAGTGGATAAAGTAATTGTTTTTAATCTATTTACCTTTTCTTTCAGAGTCGCTTGCTTCTCCATCCTGTCTGACTGCTTTGGTTTGTGCGACGGGATATCGCTCTCATCCCATCACACTCCTTCTTGACTTTTTTATCGGCTGTTTGTGCATCAAGAGGTGTTCAAAAGTGAGCCAAAGAGTCCACGTTGCGGTGCAAAGTGTCGACAAATTGCGAGGAAAATCCACAAAGTCTGAACTGTGTGGCGTTCAGGAGAAACTTTTCTCAAGGAAAGTGCGCCATGTTGTCAAATCTTTTCCTTTTTTTTCTTGTCTTTTTTCCCCTGTTGCCATAGCGGATTTCTGAGCGCTGTGCAGAGGGAGGCATGGAGGTCTGTGGGAGCCTGGGTCAGGAAAAGAAAAGCACAACTAATGAATGTATCACTCGGTTGTGCTTTGTCTAGTTTTTAGACGTGTTACAAACAACTTTTAGAAAGTGGAATTCAAAGCAACGTTAGGAATTTTTCAGGTCGTAGGCGTTCATAGACTCTGAGAGGGCAGGGGTGAAAGGGGGCACCTCTCCTGCGCGCACTAGCCTGTAGGTGCCCCACCTGGGCTGAGTGATGCCACGTTCAAGTCCTAGTTTAACCGTAGTAGTAGGAGCAGCAAAGTGAGAAGAACCGTTCACTTCAGCCTCTTGAGTTGTAATTTCAAGGAAGGTATGAGGAATTACAGACAATGAGGAATTGATGAAAAAAAAAACTGAAGTGTCAACAAACCATTGGCACCATTGGCAGTTACATAAAATAAATTAAAAACACTAATACAATAGATCTGGCTAATTTAAGTGGAGCTGCACACAGTTTGTATCTAGTTTCACTAACAAATCACTCCAAATGCATAACACCACAAAAGTACCTAATATAGGCTATTTAAATGGTAGCAGTGGCAGTAATGCATGAAACCTCCCATTTTGCTGGACATAGGAGGAAAAGCACAAGTGTAATTAATAACATGGCTGCACTCTATTCAGGTTTACCAGTTCCAAGGCCCTGCCTGGTATTGTGCACTTAAATGGAACAGAGATGCCATTAATTATATTAATTACACCTGTGCTTCAAAATATCTGTCCCATGGCAACAAAAAAAAAAAGTTCCTTGGGGCAAAACTGATGTATGATGTCCCACCAGGGCACAGATATCATAGTAAAGGCAAAATGGGAAAGACCAGTCTACCGCCCAACCCACACCCCCGCTGTGCATGCCACTGCGGTATGCAATGCTGTCTGCCACTGCAGTGCCCTTTTGTGGCTACCACTGTGGGGTGCCAAAGTCAGAAGGTTTTAAATCCTACACATAGAGGCTTAAAGTCACAGTGGAGGTGGCTTTCACATCCAGTGATCAGTGATATATCTTAGTGTCAGTGTGTTCTCCAACTAGAGCATCACTACCAGTCAAACACGTTGGTTTGCAAGATAATCATTCGTGCACTCTTCAAGTGAGCAAAAGTAACCCCACTGTTGTCAAATAAACTTTGCCATTGCATCATGAAGGCTACTTTTTAAATAAGTTTGTTAACCATAGAACCTGATGTGGGTCAAGTCTCCCAAAACACTTATGTCTTTATCGTTGTGTATTTTTTTGCGACCTTGATTGCCATTTAATCGTCCACATTTCCTCCTTTGTCTCTGCAGTTGCTGATGGCCTTTGATGCCCTGAAGGGCATTGGTGTAGTTCACTCGGACCTGAAGCCAGATAATATAATGCTGGTAAACCACCTGAGTGAGCCCCTCAGAGTGAAACTAATAGATTCTGGCGTGTCCTTCACTACCTCAGAAGTGACACGTTGGATGGACATTCAGTCAATCTGCAAAGCTTATCTTTTAACATGTTTGCAGTTGTGTGTTTAAGATGGAAATGGTCTCCCAGAGGTTGTGTCAATCTTCAGTACACATGCTGAATTTGACAATGTGCTTAACAGCTCTTATGATCCTTGTTGTCCGCTACACAGAGGGCACCTGAAGTCACCCTGGGTCTCCCCATCTCTGAGGCCATAGACATGTGGGCTCTTGGCTGTGTTCTGGTCTATTTGTATCTCAGCAACAACCCATTTTCGATAAACTGCGAGTACCAGATGGTAAGTAACCAAATATATCTAGATTTAAATGCACAGACTGTCACATTCTGCCCCAGACACATGTCCAAACCCAACAGGGGACTTGTAGGATGTCGGCTGATGTGATTCTTTATATTCTCTCTCCAGATGAGAGGCATTGTTGAAATACTGGGCCAGCCAGCTGACCACCTCCTCTGTGCTGGCAGCAACACCCACAAATACCAGCTTGAAACCAGCATTGCACCGAAAAGATGGGTGAGGTCTTTTCAAAGCCTGGACGACCTGATAACAGTAAGTGGTCCATTTCATGAGTAAAGAATGAATTAATACCAATCTGCTGTGTTGCTGAGAGACAGGAAGCATATAAACTGAACCTCCATCTACTTTGTTTCAAATCCAGCTCTACCCAGAGATGCAGGAGTCCATTGAGCTGGAGGATCAAAGAGCATTTGTGAGCCTCCTGAAATGCCTGCTGCAGACGGACCAGAGAAGAGGATCACTCCTGAGAGGGCTCTGGAGCACTCCTTTGTCACAATGGCCCACCTGGATGAGATGGACACCAGCTTGTAGTAAGTTACTGTGTGTCCGGTATCAGTAATGTTGGAAAGAAAAAATGTTGAATGTAATATTTGTTTTGTTTTGCCTTGTAAATCATTACAATGCCAATTTGAATGTTTTAACCAATAATTCCACAAACAGCAAATTTACAGCTATCAGTCTTCAAAAACAGCAACTCATGGGCCTACTTGTACCTGCCATTTACACTTGCTGAACTGCAGTCAAACATATATATAAAGTAATACACAACTTTTTAATGTAATATTAATGAAAACTGAAATGAGCACAAGAGTATATGAGTATTTCCTTGCTTTTTTTCTTTAAATCAAAGTTTTGTTGTCTTAGTGGCTTTTGAAATTAGAAGAATCGATCTATTCTGCTCTACGATGTCACATTCAAACGACAGAGCTGTTTCTGCACTACTAACAGAATAAATTCATTAAAGGGGAGCCTCTACACTGCCCGCCTGTGTTTTTTGTACAGAATTTGCATTTCGAGCCTCAGTGGTAACTTCACATATGTATCAATAAATAACAAATTCTAGCCCTTAAGACTAAGACTGCAAAATGAGTTTGCAGAGATTTTGCAGAAATAATCAAGAACCAGGAAATGAGGCAGACTGATGCAACTTCTCCTAGATAAAAAATGTTTTTTGTATGTGCAGCTCTTCACCAGCAGATGGTGTAATGATCCTTTACGGAGCAGCCTTTGGCCTTCACACCATTAGTCATGTAATTCCCTGCTTACTGAGAAAGAGTAACTCATGTCTTGCAATAAGCCCTTTTCATTTTGGCATGTCATAGCAGGCAGGAAAAGCACAGCACTAATGATGGCTGCATTGTATTTAATTGTGCCAGTTCGGGGCCCTGATATTGCTGGTATCGCTTTTACTGGGACAATTAAGTGGAATGGAGCCATTGTTAATGTAATAGGCTCCACCTGTGCTTTCCCTGCTCTGACAAGTCAAAATGTCAACTGAAAAAATCCTATAGTGTGCAGTTTTGTTTAATGTGTCACACATACCCTGAGTTATTGTAAAAAGTACCAAGGTGTACACACTGTGCGGTGAAAGCGTCCAAATTCTTGATTTCTAAAGAACTGTGAAAAAGCATTTTGCTTTCAGTTTGACTGCTGCATATTTTTGAGAACACCCAAAGGTTGTGAAATGGTTGTATTTACATGACACCCACAGAACCATTTCAGTTAAGCTGGAATTTTGAAAAGGGTGTCACAGGAAATGCTTTGCACGTCTGGTACAAGGTTGAAAATGATGCAATAGGCTTTGTACAAAATATCATATTAATAACATGAAAATATAGCCTTTGTGTGTTGCCATTATATTTTTCAACATGGAACACTGATTGCAAAGATAAAACTGTAAGCATACATGCACCTTAAATGCATAACTGAGGGTTTTTGGTTTGTTTTTTAACTTAAAGCTCTGTTTTTGCAACGTTTGATCATGCCAAAAATCATTGCCAAATGAGTGAGCCAGTAGTTACAGAAGTGGCATTTCAGGGCTTTTTCCACTTTGGTCAGCTCTTCACTGTAAAGCACGAAACAACAGAAGAAAAAAATGTAGGCCCACATTTTGTCATGTTATTAGGCCTACATACAGTATGCTTAGATGACAGTGAGGCTGATACGACTGCCTCAAGAATTCATCTTCATGGACACATTGTACTTTCTTTCTTTTTTTGTATAGTTTGGTGGCAAAAATAATAGGAGTGAGTATGGTTGAATGGATAACTATAGAACTATGGACTGCTACATGGCTATAAGTGCATAAAGTACTAGTATAAAAATCACTAAAAAAAGACACAAAGATGAACAGATGATTGAGCACTACATGCATTTTGATAATAACATGAAATATTTACTTTTACCATGAGAGACTGAATGACTGCAGGCTTGAACTTGATGATTTGATGTGACATGTTGAAAAAGAAGATTCTTTTTCCTTTTTGCCATCTTGAGGAGTATTTTTTTGCTGCAGTAGGCTACTTTCTGTTTCGGCACATGTACGTGATTTTGAGGACTGTGAAGAGATTTGAGAGCACAGCACCTTCTGGAGCATGCATTTGCTGTTTTGCAAGTGGAAAGAGTTTTGATGCACTGTATGTGTCACATAATTTCAAACTTGGGCTTTTTGTCTCCAACAATGCATCCAAACAGTAGAGTACAATTGTGACATGGCAAACTCTGGACAGAATGAAGATCATGCCCATATTTTAATATTTTATGGAGCTTTTTTCCTGTCTTTAATCAAGAGCTTTGACTTTCAATCTGAGAGCATGATTTATTGATTTCATGTTCAGATTTTGTAATACTCTCCCTCAAAACCCTGCTCTCGCACTCAAATAGCCCCTCACTCTAACAGCCTTACAGGTCTGCCTACATATGCAGGTTGTATACTTGCTGGAATTTGATATAGGTCTACTAAATGACTAGTTATTTACTACATAGGTTACTACAAGGTCATTCTTTATTTTCCATCTTTACTCGCTCTCTCTTTCTCAAACTTAAATGTGCTCTACTGGTATGATCATATCATATTTAACCACAATATTTGCCAAAGCAAGTTGTTCAAGGTTCATAAAAGAGAACCAGTAATATTAATGTGCTTGAACTCAAGGCAGCTCATTTGATCAAGTAGCCTACTAGGTTGCTTTTTCCCCCCACCTGACAGAATGAGCAACCTCCTTTGACAGACAGACCCATTCAGTGGTGGAAGAAGCAGCAGCATAAAGATACTCGATTGCAAGCAAAACACAAAATCGTACTCAGGTAAACCTACATGTAGACTATTATCAACAAAATGTTCTTAAAGTCTCAAAGTAAGTCTCAAAAGTAAAAGTACTCATTATGCAGCAGAACGGCATCTTTATATTATTGGATTATTGTTGCTGATGCATAAACATGTAGGCCTATGCAGAATTTTAACGTTGTGGGCTCGTTTCAATTACTTTTTTAATTTAAAATGTAAAAAGTACAATATTTCCCTTGAAGTATAAAGTAGAAGAAATTTGAAATACTAAAAAAAAAAAAGTAGGCTACCTCAAAAGTGTAGCCACAATAATGTGCTTAGTTACATTGCACCACTTACATTTTATTTAAGCCCATTTTAAGACATTTCCAATTACATTAAAAGACGGAGCAACCTTATTTTAAAGCACTTTACTGCACTCGTCTGAGGCAGCAGCTTGTTTACACCGTGGGCACACCGGATTATTCAGGTCTGAACCGTCAGGCAGCACGACGGAGGCTGTTCAAGGATCCCGCTTTTGGCAGGCTAGTTGAGGATCGGAGCCAAAATAGTAGCGACACTTTTGGTAATGCCGGCGGAGTGCGCAATTCCTTTAGAGGGGAAAGGAACATGCCAAGCACATGCGTGTAAAGATGTCATGGGGGGGGGCACGTTAAATAGTCCCTCCTAATTATGACGGCACAAGGTGGAAAGTCATCTTTTAGTCATAGTCCGTCCAGTCATCGAGTGCAGACAGTTTCAAAATCCCAGCTTACGTCAGACCCTGACACATCCTAGAAAGTTGTTTGTTGTCAAAGAACTTGTAATGAAATGGTCACTGGGAAAGTCTGGGGGCAGAATGCCTGACGCTGATTGGTCTGCAAGTGGGCCTCCTTTGCCAAGCCCACAGCAGAAGTCGGTAGGCTATATATGCACATCAGCAAGTGTCAAAGATACAAGGGAGTTTGGGATCATCAATAACCAGCACAGCTTGTTATCCTGCCATCCATCTGAGACCGGTAAGTTGAAGCAAACATGAAAGTTTTGTGTCATTTTACGTTTTTACCAGTTGAAATTGAAATAATTTCCACTGGGGTTTTGAAATCACTTTCACAATTTGCAAATGTATCATTATTTGCCATTATTTTGTTTCTTGAAAAACATTTCTCTGCTTGTCCGTTCCACAGGGAGATGAAGTCTCAGCAGCCTCTTCATGTGGCCACCCCAGTGAGGCAGAGCCTTGCCCTGACTAAAGTTGCTGGGACCTCTGTTTACCTCAAGCTGGATTCATCTCAGCCCACAGGATCCTTTAAGATCAGAGGCATCGGGCACCTCTGCAAAACTGTGAGTAATTCTCTTCTGTTCTGGGATGGTGATTGTTTCTGAAGGAGGTTTGTGTGGCTGACTGTAGATCAGTTTAAGTGTATCAGCTCCAGTCTGAACACTGGGTTGTTGGGATGATCTGCCAACAGTGTTTATACCCTGCAACTTTAAGATCCTTGACGTAATGTCTCCTTTGGTTTTTCTTGTAGTTGGCAGAGCGAGGATGTGGGCGGTTTGTCTGCTGTTCAGGTGAGGACTGAAGCCAAAAAAGAAAAAGAAAATCTATTTAAGAGTTGTCTTTGCCTCTGTTGGTGTCTTTGAGTGTGTAATCTTTGACGCTTTTGGTCCCAACAGGAGGAAATGCTGGTATGGCAGCAGCTTATTCTGCCCGTCAGCTTGGGGTGCCTGCAACCATAGTAGTTCCAAGTGTTACACCAAACCCAACAGTGGAGAGGCTGAAGGACGAGGGTGCCACTGTGGTTATTCATGGCAAGGTTAGTTAATCTCATGTGTTGCTACTGATGCTGTACCAATGAGATGCACACAATTTTTTTTTTAACTTAAAATAATTTTAATTCATCAGATTAAATGAAGTTGTGTCTATTTCAGGCTCTAGATGAAAGCTTTGAATACGGACAGCAGCTTGTGGCGAACAACCCTGGCTGGATGTTCATCTCACCCTTTGATGATCCGCTCATCTGGTAAGACAGTCTCAGTCTGTCTGTCCCTCAGGGACTGTGACAGCATTTACGTTACTATGTACTCATAGTAATTTATCTGTCATCAGGAGATGGAGAGGGAGGGAGAAGTGATAAGACAGACAGATTGTTCTCTACTCTCAAGGAAATAAAATTGTTTTACAACATGCAAACGGCTGATAGTAACACCTTACTTATCATGCTCAATGCATACAACAGTTCCAGGAGCGGGATGAGGTGTTATGTCAAATACATGGTATCTTATCACACTGCTAACTTTGAGAGGTTGTTAGATAATTCATTTATACACTGGACACTTAAACACAACCACAAATTACTGACATCATGGACTACTTGTATATTATAATGCACTCGCATTTAAGAAAGAATGATTGCGTTAAAGGAGAAAGAAAAGAAATCAAGCTGCAGCATGCACACATTGTCTACGTTTTCAAAAATAAATCAGAGTTTCGAAATGTTGAAATTTCTAGGAAAGTGACAGGGTTGTGTTTGTGTGTGCAGGGAAGGCCACACGTCTCTGGTGAAGGAGCTGGAGCAAGACCTGAGGGAGAAGCCAGGAGCCATAGTGTTGTCGGTGGGAGGCGGAGGCCTTTTGAACGGAGTGGTGGAGGGACTGCGACGTGCCGACTGGGCTGACGTGCCCGTGGTAGCCATGGAAACCATGGGAGCACATAGCCTCAATGCAGCAATGAAGGCTGGGGAGCTTGTCACTTTACCTGAAATTACCAGGTACAAAAACCTAATCATAGATACTGTCATCAAATAATAACAGTATCCCATATTTTTCTCAAATAGTTCCTCTCTTCATGGTAAAGACTGACCATTCTTTTTGCTCTCTAGTGTTGCAACCACACTAGGCCTGACGAGGGTGTCTGCGCAGACTCTTAAACTGGTGAACGAGCACACCATTTTCTCAGAAGTAGTCACAGACCAGGAGGCTGTAAAAGCTGTGGAACGCTTCGTAGGTGAGTCTAACCTGCACCTGAACACCCAAACCTCAACTGATCTAAAGTGCTAAAAAAAAAAAAAATCAGCTGTGAGACTGATCTCTCCCGGTATCTCCTCTTCTTTCTGCAGATGATGAGAAGGTGCTGGTGGAGCCTGCCTGCGGTGCTGCCCTGGCAGCTGTGTACAGTAACATTATCAAAAGGCTGCAGGATGAGGGCAAGCTGGCACAGCGCCTGGGCCCGGTGGTCATTGTGGTGTGCGGCGGAAACAACATCAGCATGGAGCAGCTATGGAGGCTGAAAAAACAGCTTGGTATTATCTAGCGTGGCCAACCACTGCGGGACTGCCTGACCTTTCCTCTGTTCCCCCATCAGCTGGTCTCAATCCATAAACCCCATTATTCATGTGCGCCATAAACCATTCATTCCAGAAACTCTCCTGAGCACTAAGACTGACAAATGTGAAAGTGACTTGTAATTGTGATGGTTCTCTGGTAAAGCTAGTTTTTGACTAGAGAGACCTCTTTCAGAAAAACAAAAATGTAAAAAAACGCATGACACATTTAGGTGGCATTTATATTTGTATTTAGCGTGCTTGCTTTGTAAAAGTGTTTGTGTTGTTCTCCTTTGAAATGTATTTAAAAATTTATATTAATTAATAAATTAATTTTTCTGCCTAAAGAATCATTTCGCTGCCTTGACAGTTTCTTCTTCCTGACTGCAGGTGGCATGTCAAATACAGATATGTGAATGGACTTCTGGTTTATGTTTGCTTCCTATTTTCTCTAAGCATTGTTTTTATACTAAAGCTAGAGTGATAAACAGGACAGGCCAATATCAGCTTACTGCAGAGATGCTGTTATCGGTGTATGGCGATCAGTACGTAACAAGAAATTGCAGTACATGCCAAACGGTTTGACAAAATGTTTGAGGTAATTTAAAACGGTGTCACCATTGAATAGTTTGTCTAACAGAGAGTGCTGTTGATTTATACCTGGTAAAATCTCCCGCTCAGTATTGGTCACAATTTAACATAAAGAAACAAATCGAGATTGTTTGTTTACATTATGTGTTTATGTTTAAAAAAAAGACTATCGGCCGGTATATTATTGTCAGATTTTTCTAAAGCCCAAATATTGATACCTGTATTGGCCTCAAAAATCCAGTATCAGTCGGGATCTGATAAAGGGATGTTTAAACAGTGCAAATGTAGTCGTTATTTGGGCTACAGCTTAATTACAATCCCTCCCATGCCATTAAACTATTCTTGTATAACAATTCATTAAAAGCCCTGTTCTCAGTAGCTTACTTTCTAATTAAGTTCCTCTCTCCTCAGTGAGTGCTTTGGCCAGCATGACGCATTCAGAGTTACATCCTTGAGCAGCTGTGATTCTTTATAAATGAGGAAATCATAGCGTTTTAAATTTGACCTACATCTTTTAACAAAGCAGTAAATGGATTCAGTCAACACAGAGAGCACGTTTCCATGTCTGCCACACGTCCTACAATAGGATTTTGTGTGTATTCCAGCCAGGTCAAGTGGCCTTTCACCGCCTTAAAGGCCTTTAGGTTGCTGAAGAAGCTGTTCTAATGGGTCAGTCGCATGTCGCATGACCACAGCGGATGTCTCCACGCATTTTGAATACATTGAACTTTCCAGCGTTGAATTGGCTAGATTGTTAGGGATGTGGCACTTTTCCTAGCTGCTCATTGATCTGGTGGGGGGCATTAAAACAAGGTGCAGGGCCTTTATGTCAGAAAGAGGGGAGACAGCTGTATGTGAGGGACAGCATACATACAACCATTGTGTAGTAGGCGCACTGTTGAGTCAGTGACACCACTGGTACTCCACAGTATAGCTCAGCTGGGGGAGCTACTGTATATACATAATACAGAACTCCTATCGATTGAGTTTGCAGTGTAACACAGGAACATCTGACCAATTACTTCAGGTTTGTGCTGATGACACTGCTTTTTCAAACATTGCTTTTATAGTTGTTTATGGTTCCCTTTGAACATTGTATATAATGGAGCTGAAGAGATGTGAACTGAAGTGAGTCAGTGAGGAGCATGGCAGAACCAGCTGGAACTGGCCTAGCCCAGCACTCGCTGCTTGGAAAAGGTGTCTGGTTTACAGGCAGTGGTGACATAACCAGTGTTGATCATGGGGCCTTGCATAAAAAGCATGTCCTAGAGGAGACAAAACATGCTTCACAGGCCTCATTCATCATGGTCAACACTCATTGTCTATGCAGACATGTAATGTCCACTACACCATGCCAACACTGTTCAGTCAAGTATGCAAATGACCCATTTTGGGGGGGATTTTGCAATAGAAAACATTAATTTATGAAACGTGTTTTCACCACCATGCTGAATGTTTATCTGAGCAATATCTTACAGAAAAATAAAATAAAATAAGCACAGACATGTAGTAGCTGGGTCAATATGTAAAAGCCATAAAGCAGGATGACACCACGTTTGTACATGAAGACATTTCTTTATTGTGACACAGAAATCTCAAATGCCATCTGATTCTTTACATCTGTATAATCCATTTTAGATATGTTAAGTTTCTGATGTGCAGAGGTAAGACAGTAAAAGTTAAGTTAATGCAACCATAAATAATTGTAATAAATATCAAGTAAATGTACAGCACATATTTTTTTCGCAACACCTCTTTGTATGGATATGTCCTTTTTATAACCTTATCTACTCCCCTGGAGGAGGATAAAGTAGAAGAGAGAGCGTCCCTGTTAGCAGCGGTATATCACCCTTCACAAGAACTGAACCAAAACCAAAACTCGCAAGCAATTCAACAATCCAATCCAATCCAATCTCGATTCCGTTGTGTTTTTCAGTTCTATCCAAGTAAAATGGCGATTTTACTCACACAAGAAAACATGTTTCACCATGAGTAGAAGTTGAATCCATCTGAGTACAAGACAAAGGTGATTAGATTACTGGGATTTCCAAAATTCATAAAAAAATGACAACACAACAAACCGGATATCCAACAGACATCACCTAGTTTGCTCATTTTAGAATCTTTTTCTTGGAAGAGTAGTGCAAACCAAAATCAAAAATTATAAGGTGAAGTGAATTAGCAATAATAAAAACTGCCATCAGACATAACTTCAGTCTATTTACATGTTTTTTCCTATTTAATTTTTACACAGCTAAACATTTGGTTATGGGTAAAATGAACAAACAAAAAGAACAGCAGAATCCTGTTCTTCTTTCTTTAAAGAAAACTATGAAAAGGCAGAACTCAAAAGAATCCACTGCCCCTCCCCCAGTGTGTGTGTGCGTGTGTGTAGATTGTGTATGTTGGGGAGCGAGGGCTGTTGCACATTCAGTAGCAGTAGCACACAAACAATGTGGGAGAGCAGCTCAGGAGAACATCATCTCCTTCCCATTTCCACACAGCAACACGTTTCACAAACCTGAAATGCAGTGCATCAGAACCAGCAGGCCTCTCCTATCGTCCAATCTACCTGACCTAACATGTCGCCATAGCTACTAGGATATCGAAAAATCAAAAGAGCGATTTCATAAACTAATAGATTAATATGACTTTTTACATGACTTAAATACCCTCTCTTCGGAGATTCAGATAAAATGTATTCAGTTTATATAGGCATAAGTTAGCTTGTCCATTAGCAGTTCATATTTTTTTAAAAACAGGCAGTAAACTACATAATATCCTGTACAGCACTTGTTCACATCCTGTGCCTGCTCATAGCTGACATGGTCAAAAATAGGCAGCATCACACATTTCGTAGTCGTACCTCGGTCTTAAACGTCGGATAATTCTATGAAAATCATTTGCCATTGTTTTCTTTTCACACACAACCAGCATCACCCCTCTGGAGAGAGACTCCTACAGCGAAGGCATGTTTCAGAACATCACCCCGACAGAGGGGAGACAGAGGGAGGCAGCTAGGTTAAGCATTAGGAGAATAACAGTTTGTTTGTTGCCTTCACAGCAATACAAAGTTCAGCAACTCAGAGTAGAGCTAGTTTCGCTAGACCTCGCTTTCAATATTCAAATGTTACCGCAGAAAGGGGGTTCAGCAGTCATGAGTTTAACTTGCAACTGTAAAGTGCTGATCTGAAGTCATCCCATTAAGTTGTTAAATTCACAGAACTCGACTGAACCTTGTAAGATGCTCTGGTAAAAGGCAGGGGAAGGGAAAGGGCAAACAAAAAACTGTGTCACAGTTGTTTCACTTCAACGGCGTGCTCAAACTCAGTGCGACCAGAACAGACACTTGTTAACGGTGTCGGTGCTAGTTCAGATTATCTTCCCTGAACTCCTCACAAAAAATATGCGTCAAACATAATCCTGAAATGCAGTAATTGTGTAAACTGCGATGTAAAAAAGCAGGGGATAAACATGCAAAGCTTTAATAGCCACTCAAAGTAAAATGTAATTCAATTAGATTTGTGGTTTTGTTGGAGCAGCAGAGCATAAAGGACTGTTGTCTGTCTCAGAGGAAGGTTTGGGATTGTGGGGAGTGGAGGGAGGCAGGGGTCAAAAGTAAGATGGGTGGGGGGCAGGTATATATGCGTGGGAACGTGGGGTTGTCAAGTCTTCTTAGCCGCTGAGAGGGTCCTCGCGGTAGTGGATGGCGTATCGCAGTTTCTCCAGCATCACATCCAAAGAGGTATACTGGGGCAGTTTCACCATGAACATACAGGTCTCCACGCGAATGTAGCGCGAGTCTGGCTGACCTGCAGAGAAGAAAAACAGGAAGGTGTATTACAATAAAATCCCCTCTTACATAATGAGTCTTGTTATGTAGGTTTACCCCTGGAGTTATTCATGGAACTGCAGAAGGCCAATGAGTTGCGATGTTAGTGATAATAAGCTTGTCTAGGTGATAAAAGCGAGTCTTAACCTATCTTAGCTGTAGTAAACCCGAGCAAAATGTTCGTTTTAGCCTGTGATTTTAAATATTTATCATTATACAAACATATTAATTCACAAACACAATCAAGCCATGGAAAGCAGCACGTTCAAAGTCTGTCTAAGATTGCAAGACATGACAAGCTGCTATAAATCATCCCCATCAGTAGCTTCGGCACTAACAGCACTAAGAGGAGCGTCACGCAGAGACAGAAGCCCTTGTGTCGAATCACAGCCATGTTGAAACCTTGTTAGCAGTTACCTGCAGTGCCATCAGGAGGGGCAATCTTCATGGGATACGGGGGAACGTGAGCGGTGTCGGGCCCCCCGTCCTTGCAGGGGCAGGTGAATGGTATGCGCTCCTGGTTGCAGGCAAACTTGATGAACTTGCAGAGCTCCTCTTGAGTGAACATCTCCAGGGCGGTCCAGAAGAACTCAATGTGCTGGTCGGTCTCCATCAGACCCACCTGATACATGGTGTGAGCCTACAGAGGGAGAGAGCAGGGCATAATACTTCACCAGTAAAAATTTCTAAACTACATTGACTAGCCAATGGGAAGTGCTACAGTTACAGCAGACACTGCAAATCTGTTCCGGGCCAATCACTAATATGACATGGTATGTGGTTTGCAATATCGTATAAACAGATTTCAACAGGCACTACATTACTGCATTACCTTGAGGAACTCCAGGTTGATGTAAGGCAAGCCGCAGGTGCGCAGCTCCATCTCAAGGGGGATGAGCATGGTGAGCAGCTGCAGGGGAATGATTGAGCCGAGGCCTGCACGCACTGCTGTCATACACTCCGCGTTCTGCAGCTCCCTCAGACGAAGGCTCTGAACAGCCCGCGCATACACATCCTTGTTCTCCCAGCTTAACACACACACACACACACACACACACACACACACACACACACACACACACACACACAAGCACGCAATATATAAAAGATGAAGACATCATACTGAGCGGAGTGTTACAGATAACTGCAGTTTGAAAAAATAGACAATGACAAGAAAACCTACATGAGGACAATCATCTGAGCAAGTTTCCTGTACCTGACAGTGAGGCTGCGACCACCCTGACAAAGCTCCACCTCCTCGCCCGTCATAGTGATATAGGTGAAGGTGCAGCAGGGCCGGCTGGGGGAGTCGGGGCTTTCTCCCGAATGGTGCTGGGAGGAGATCTCAGCACACAGGGCCTCCAGCTCCGTCTCATCACTCACCTGCAGGGTCGGAGAACAGAGGTCACGTTAATGTCACTAGAACCATGGTATTAGGAGGGAAATAAATGAGGTGTACACTACTGGTCCCTTACGTTTTCAAACTTCTTGACATAGTTGTAGGTGAGCACATCAGCTTCCTGAAGGTCCTGCTCTGGGTCGAGGGGCTCACCCACCAGACCCTTCCAAAAGGAGCCGAGTAGGTCCAAAGGAAGTGGCACATCTGCGCGGATGGCTATGCCCAGAAGCTGACCAAAGAAGTGCAACAACTGTTCTTCTGCATAGCTGATAGGGCATGGTGTCAGGATGTACTTCCCCTGAGGAAAAAAAACAACTATGATTCATACTGAACCATCTGTGATTAACTTTCTTGTGTAAGATATGATTTTTAGAAAGACTGTATTCATGGGATTGTGCTATCAACAGAACACTCTGTAGTTTTGTTATGGCACTACCAGCTTACTGTGAGTATTTTCAAACTCAAAACATTTCATAGTTAGGTTTCAAAACTGTGCGGAAACATTGAGAGATTTCAGGCAATATCAGGCCAATCCAGACTAGGATATATATGCCTTGATAGGAAAAACAGAAGTGTTGAGAACTGGACATACTGAAAACATGTCAGATACTGAAAAACCTTACCTTGTTACGGTTGGCTGCAGCACTGGGGCAGGGGAGCAGCAGGGAAAGAGCAGAACTCTGTAACTCCTTACACACCTGCCATAGGAAATGTCTGAAAGAGCCACCTGGAAAGAGATTAATCAAAGCTACAGTTAGGTTTGGAAAAAAATCTGGACTAGTAAAAGACTGCAGGGCAATACAGAAAAAGATGTGAAGGAGAAATTCTAACTTGTGCCATGAACTTCCTCTCCAGTGAAGCGGATGTTAAAGGCATAAGTCGGGTCTCCTCCGCTGGCCAGTTTCACACAAAGTTGGGACGACGGCACACAAGACAGCTGGCGTGCTGCCTGGCAGAAATACGTGTTCTCTGATGATCTGATCTCACCTGAAGGACAAATGCCAGAGACACAGAAAGAATGTGCATAAAGATCCAGTACAAGTGATGGAACTGGAAACCATAAACATGTGAACAAGTGAAAGGTATGCATACCTCCTACAATCTCTAGAGGGTCCAGTGTAATCTCTGGGGCAGCATGGTCAGCCGTCCGCTGCACTGTGGCGTTCAGTACTCTGTTCATTACAGTCACCTTAGTGTCGTAGAAGATTAGACCTGTACTCAGTGGAGATAGAAGAAGAGCTGATGAGTGTAAAGGATAATATCTGATCAGATTCACTTTGTTTTAGTCCAGTTCAGACATTTGGCAGTTGTCATTTGGCAGTGACACCGATACAGCCACACCCACACAGTTGGCTTTGTCCCTTTGACCTGCTTGATCTCTGCTGAGATCCTGCTCACCTTTGGCCTCACATAACAACGCTGCAATGCTGTTCTGATAGGTCTGTGTTTGTCTCAGCTCCACTAGTGGCAGGAAGAAACTCTCCAGGGTGTTGTTGAGGGACTGCAGCAGAGCAAAGCGCAAGCGCAGGCTCTCTACAGGCACATCTGAAAACACACACACAAAAAAGGTTAAATATACTAGGTGACATAACTAAGCAAGTGTGACTTACAGTAAGTAGCCAAAATAAATGTTTGAGTGTTAATTCCTAAGCAACTGCATGTTATGGTATAGATGACAAAATGTGCATTGGATCCAAACAACAATATTACTGGAAGAGGAAGAAGAGAACAAAAACACAAACAACAGGGTTTCGGCCATTTTGACCGTCTTGTTTACTACAAAGACGGTAACAAACGAGTGGTTTACTTACTGAGCAGGCAGGCAACACGAGGATCAGCGATATCACTGGAGTCCAGGTAGACTTCATGGGGGTGTAGTCTGGCTGGTGTGATAGCCAAGTGACGGCAGAGCCTGTTGATGTACTGGACCAATGCTACGTCCATTTCCAAGCTCCACTTCCTACAGGCCTTCTGGGCGTGACGAGTGTCTATACAGGTGCACCTAGTACAGAGGACAGCTGCTGTTAAATAGAAACCTCCCATAATGTTTAATCACTTTTATTAATGATTTGATAACAGTCAGCGATTTATCAAAGATGAACAGGCATTTGAAAGTGGAAAATTATTCTGTGCTCACCTATGAATATCACCTAAACATCTATACCATCTAGTATGTCTAGAATGTTTGTTAAAAAGGAGCTATACAGCCATCAAACTGCTAATGTTCGTCAAACATCG
Source organism: Maccullochella peelii (assembly GCA_002120245.1). Lineage (NCBI taxonomy): Eukaryota > Metazoa > Chordata > Actinopteri > Centrarchiformes > Percichthyidae > Maccullochella > Maccullochella peelii. The sequence goes on from LKNJ01000264.1 coordinate 47,948, forward strand.
TGTATTTTATAAATATATATGTATATTTATAAAATATATAACAGTTACATCAGATTTAGTATTAGCAGGTATTTTGCATTAAAAGGGCTTGTACTAGGAAAAAACACGGCCATACCATAAGACAAAATATACTCTCTAAACTGTTTACTGATGTTTGCTACTATAGTATTTTAAACAGTTCCATTAGCGTACTTAGTCATTAGGTCTGACAAGTAAAATGACAATAAATGAACCTTGATACCTCGTGTATGTGACAGTATTTGAGTTACAGCAGTCTGAGCGCTGGTTATTGGGGTACGACTTTCCCCAGTCTCACCTTTCAAAGTGGAGGTCATAACCACAAGCCAAAATAGCCCTCCAGACGCTACGGATGTCCTGCTTGGCACGGTCAACAGCAAATTTATGGAAGCCTTCCAGTGTCAGGTACTTCTCCTCTGGGACTATAGAAAACAAAAGTGTTATGTGAGGCAGCTCGCAGTTCCTGCTTTCAAAATTGGACTCAAATTTACTCTTGTAGGGTAGCAGAGCATCATAGCAGGGCCCATCACAAGTTACCAGAGTGCAAAGTGATATCAGTAAAAACATACCAAGATACATTTAAATTCCAGTTATATAAAACAAAGACAAAAGCCTCACTTTTCTGTCAGTGGATTGATCAGTTAATTGACTAATTGTTTCATTAAGGGAAGGAGAGTAGAGCACAGTCATCTCTGCACACATCTGATGGTGTAATTCTTAAGCAAAAATGTCTATAACTTTGAACCATCAATCAACTAACGTATTCAGTGATGTGTGTAGTCAAAGAGTGTGTGATTACTGCCAACCTTCAGTTTTCTTAGCCGGAGATTTTTCCACGTCTTTCTCGTCAGGTCTGGATTTCTCAGGAGATTTTGGCTTCAGGACCGTCTTCTTCTCACTCAGGGCAGTCCTGGCAGAGGCAAGAGACCAACACATTTAATTACATTACTGTGTCAAAGTGTAATAAAGTGTTGTGTGGGAAATGACTCACCTGACACTGTTTAGCACAGACTTTTCCTTGGTGGGAGGTTTGGTGATGGGCCTCTTGGTGCTCACTACCTTGCCTTGGTGTTGTTCTTTTCCTGCTTTGCTGTATTTGTTTTTATTGGGCTTGGGAGTGCCATACTTTCTTAGAATCTAATATAAACAAATGATTTTGACACATGTCAATGTACATGTAATATAAAGTGTTTATACAATTTATATGTGGTGGCTGAGTTTCAACATGTAACACTAAATTGATTCCAAACTGGATCATTGGATGATTTAGCAAACTGTTGAATGGTGTTATACCTGAGTTAGCTGGTCCTCGAGTACTTTCTTTGGAGGTCTAACATTGGTGAAGAAAGTATGCAGAAGGTTGCCAGGGGTCTGAGAGTTGATCTGCTCCTTGCTGAGGTAAATGTCAGACACTTTAACAGGCTTGGCCGGTGTGAGGCTGAGCATCTGCTCTGAGTGCACACAGCTCTTAAAAATGTCTGTGAGGACATCTCGCGCTCCAGGTACAAGCTTGTCACCTTGAAACATGGAGAGAGATCATTGGAGTTTTTATACTGGCAGAAATAACGTCACTGTGTAAAAGCAGAAAATATCTAATCAGAGTCAAACACCAACCTCTGACTGACTTGTCCAGGAAGTAGTCTTCAAGGGCGGAGCTTCCCTGTGTGTCAAACAGGCTTTGGTTAACACTGGAGGCTGTGAGGATCTCCTCATTGGTCAACTCCATTAGCTCCTCTTCACCTTCCAGACTGGACAAGCCAATAAGGTCACTGCTGTTGAAAAGACTGGCACGGATTTTTTCCACTTTGGCCCGAGAACGAACCTAAAATTAACGAAATAAGAGACAAGTGTATTTCCTCGGAACAAAACCAAATCAAACAGCTTAGATCTATTATGGTGATCTTAATCAACCTACCTCAATGACAGCATAACCCTTGATGGGCCTGGCCATGATTGCATTGCTCTCCAGTGAGGTGACTGTGTGCATAGAGCCCCCATCTGACACTGATGGTGTTTCTGCACTGTCGAGAGGCTCCCCCAAACTGCCAAGACTCCCCAGGCTTCCTGTACTACACAGGGAGGTATCTAGACTTTCCTGACTAGAAACAGTCTGGGGGTCTTGGGGGCCCTGCTGGGGGTATGTAACAGCCGAAGCTGCAGCAGCAGGGGCGAGAGGTGGAACAGCTAACAGCTCCTGATCGACAGAAAGTTCACTGGCAGTGCGGGAGACTCCCTGAGAGGAGCTGCAGATCGAAGTCTGGCTGGTTGAAGCTGATGCACTCACACTCATAGCAGGTGTCACGCTGCTGGAGCTGTCAGGACTCTCAGGACCTCCGTTGTTGGGGAAGTGGCGCTCAGGTTCAGGGGCCGCTTTGCCATCCTGAGGGCTAGAAACCCCAGCTCCAGCTTTGGACTTTTTGGGGTCTTCTTCCTGCAGAGGGATGAAGACTTCATCTTTGAAGAGCCCGCCATGTGCGTTGCAAGCCCTGCGGATAGCATTTCTGACCACAGCCTCCTCCAGGTGCGTGGGGATACCTGAGAGCACCAGCAGGCGACTGTGGGCAGTGGGGCCCACCAAGGCCTGGCAGGCATCTGTCACTGCATCGCTGGTCACACTTAAGCCCTGCGGGTCCTTATTGGCGAGATGTCGTAGGATCATCAGGAGAGTGAGGCAGCGGTGGAACCACAGCATGTCCTCAGGTTTACTACCCGCCATGTTCAGCAGGGCACTGTCACTTTCTGACAACCGTGCACCTCCACTTCCCCGTTTCCCAGAGACTGCAGCTGCCACTGCAGCCGCTGCTCTCTCGCGCTTCATCTTCACCTTCTTACGTTTGGATAGCAGACTGGGGCTCTGTGGTGTCTGGCCTGGGGATGATGACGAAGATGAAGAAGAGTCACTAAGGTTGGGGGCACTGGTTGAGGACAGGGCTCCTACTGAAGAGCCGCCAACATTGAGGGGAAGCGTCACCTCCGCCACAGCCAGACACACCTCCATCAGAGCGTGGAAGTAAGTGGAAAACCGGCTCTGCTCCGCCCCCAGAGCCAACGCAACGCCTCCAGATGAAGACCCCCCTGCTCCAGTCCCTGAAGCAGTCCATCCCTGAGTCTCCCGGTCATAGAGCTTTCGGAGTTCTGTCTGCAGGGCCATGAGCACTGCGAGGCAGGGATTAAGCAGCAGAGCAATGGAGCTGGAGAGACCAGCAGGGCTCTTGCGTTGCTCCAAGTGGTGGATCTTACGCAAAAGCTCAGCCAGCAAGTGAAAGATGAGTTCTTTGATGGAAGGAGCCAGATCAGTGGTCCAAAGCAAACCACCTAAAACAATAAGAACAATGACATAGAAAAACATTGAAAGAAATCTTTATTTATGTTTAAGCTTTCAAAGTTCTAGCAGTGAAGAATAATGAATATGCAGTTTTAGCTAGCTCACAAACTCAACATAAAGGTTCTTTCTGAGTGGAGTGCAGTTTTGAAAAAGACTTGAAATCCCGCATTGAGAGAGGTGATACATCTCCATGTTTTTTAACTCAGAAAAAACACCAACTAAACATTAAATAATATCCAAAGGTCATAAAACAAAATCAGGAACAAAATGTCACAAAGTTTTAAAATTTCAAACAAATCATTTAAGATTAAACATGTAAAATCCACTTTTGTGCGTGTTGGGTGATTGCGGAGAAGGATTTTACTAGGGTTGCATTAAAACTAGAAACTACAAACAGGTTAATAAATTAGGCTCATTAAAGTGTTGTGTTAACTGGTGTTCAACCTACCTAGTAGTTCTACCACCTGCAGCAGCACAGACGAGGGCACTGTGTCCAGCTCATCCTCTGAACGCTCACCGCTCTCTCCCAGCTTCCACGTCAACAGCTGTTCAGCAAATGCCATGGCCAGAGGAAACTCCAGTGGCAAGGAGTGCAGCACCAGTACAGCACCAGGAGGGGGCGACACCCCTACAATCAAGACAATGGGATATTTAATTCCATTTTATCCTGTAACAGATTATTTTTTACGTGAAGTTGAAGCAGCCTGTATGCAGACTCCTTTTGGGAGTCAGATACTCACCCAGTTTGATGTGAACCTTATCAGTGGGTATGATAACAGAGGGGTACTGGTTGGTTGTGGGAGGGGGGGTAAGGCCTGTGTTGGTAGGTGAGGCATCCAGAGGATAGCACACCGCCTCCATCAGATTTAGCTGGCCATTTCTACGCACTTTGTGACCCAGGCCATACACCATGACTCGAGCCCAGGGAGCCTTGTAAAGGCTGGAGCTAATGGAGTGGAAAAGACAGGAGAGAATTTAAAAAATTTAACAGGAAAAGGTAAGAAACGGTAAGAAATCTGAGTTCATCCTGAATTGCAGAAGTTGAACACTTCTACGAAACTCACTCTTTGCGGCAGCCTAGCTGGCTTTCCTTGCAGGACACGATCACAAATGCAGCACCTGGAAAGCTGACATCCATGCTAACCTTTGACTCAGTCACAGGAAACTCCTCAGATGTAAACTGCTCTGGTGCATTCTGTCAAAGTGAACAGAATTATAAGAAAAGATTAGCAACTTTACAAACTGGGTAGGTATCCAGAGACAAGTGAATTTAATCAAGCACTGAGCTGACCTGTAGGAAGCAGCAGATCTGCTTTGTGAGCTCCAGCAGGCTTTCCTCTCCTTGATGCAAGGCACGGGTGATGGCCACTGTCAGCCACTCCCGGATGGGCTGAGCATTGCCCTGGTAGAATAGGTCTGAGGGAGAGCAGCTTTGGCCCTGGAGGTTGTGAAGCACAGACTGGGCCAGTAGGATGGAACTAGAACTAATAGTGCCATCTGCAGGAAGAACAACATCAGAGCAATCAGCACAGAAACACAAAAGGTCATTAACAACCCACTGAGAGATCCAGATCTTCACAAGAAAGATTAGTGCTCACCAGGGAGGGGTGGAGCCAGCAGCTGATTAGACAGCAGCTGCAGGTGTTCTAAGGTGATGTCACGGATAGCAGGTATGTGGAAGAGACGAGTGAAGGTGTGGGGATTCTTTGGGGCAAAGATGTTGAGCAAGGCCATACGGCAGTATAACCGAGCCAGCGCACTCTCACAGCGAAGCAGTTCCCTACAGCAAAGCAGATTTTATTTTGAGCACTGGTGCAGGATGCATTTACATGATGCTCATCCCCATTAGGTTCATATATTACCTATGAATCTGAATGTTGCTACTGTCTAGTGAGACTAAGCCATTAGCCGCAGTGCGTCGAGATCCAGCAGGCGGGCGCTCCAGCATCTCAATAGGGTACCAATACCTCACCAGCACCCCCTCACTGCGCAGGTAGGTCTCCACCTGTACCAGCTCATTCACCTGGACAAGTTAACAAAGGCATACAAATATTTCGGTATTTATGTAACGTGTATATGGATTTTGTGTATGGCACATCAGCACTCTCAGAGTCTGCAGGCAGGGCACTAGTGGAAGTTATTGGCAAAATTAAATCTATTAGAGATAATAGTTTCTTTACATATACTAAACTCTTTCTAGCTGGTGTTTGTCTAGTCCTTGATTATGCGGCTGGGGTTTGGGGCCAGGGGAGGTACCCAAGGAGTGAAGCTGTTCATAATCGAGCCAACAGGGAATCCTGGGCGTTCACAGATTTGCTACAATTTTTGCAATCACTGTGAAGTTCAATGGAAGGTTGGTATTGCCTGCTATGGGATAGGTTAATTGATATGGTTGATAACAGGAAAGCCAAACAAATATTTAAATGGGATATACAACAAAATGGGCCTTGGATAATGGATATGTATAATATGTGTTGCAAATTTTCATTTGACGAAGAGTTCTTTAAGTTGCAGAAAATTGTATCTGTAAGGGAGAATGTGTTTAATAAGTATAATATGACTGGGCAAACAAGATTTGGAGTAAACCAAAGTTGCGTACTTATTGTGAAATTAAATATGATTATTTTATTGAAAATGAAGGGCCTTGGCCTCTCATCAAAAGAAAAAAAGAGCTGGCCTCTTCTTATTGAAACAAGGAGGAACGCTGCCCTTAAGAAGAAATCCAGTCTTGTCCAGTGTGATTTAGGGGAAACTGAAAATGAGTATCATTTAGTTTTGTGCTGTTCTTTGTACTGGAAACTTCATCTTCTGTTTAATGAAATAAAGGATGTGACTCAGATGATGGACATGAATGACTCACCACGACTGAAATGGTTGTTTGAAAAAAATCTTATTTAAGGACTGCATGGGAGCTCAGGAAGAGAACCTTGATCAGTATCCATTTTCCAGGTAATTCTTTTCTTTTTTCTGGAATATTATTTGAATTAATATGTGACCAGCCTGCTTGAAGTTGTTTCCTTGTGGGAAGGAAATTGGTGTTTTAGTTAATGTTAATGATTGATGTAAAGGTGCCACAAAATGGCATGACAAATTCAATTCATTCATTTTATCAATACATTTCCAATAATGGCCCAAAACACTGAAGCATCAAGTTTTGTACTTACAGAGTCCACATCCAGCACTACCCCATGCAAACCAAAGGTCTTTAACATGCCCCGGATAGCAAACTTCGGCAGGGCTGTCCCTCCTGTAGTGCTGTTGGTATTGTTGCTGTCCGGACAGCGGATGACCACAGTTAAGCCTGTGTTGAGTAAGCAAATTATCATAGAGGTCAATTAATTTGCAGAAGCCCACAGACGAGTTTGATGTGCAGAAGTACAGTGTGTCAAATCAACAGTTTTAATAGAGCACTTACTTACAATGTACTCTGAAGTTTGCTTATTTTAACTTAAAGTGCCTAGGTATAGTGATGTAGGTGAATGGTACCTTTGCGAACTTTGTCAATAGTGAACTTGTTGGCCTCATCCTTGATATCCTCAATGGTAGGGAGGTAGAGGTCACGAGGGATGCCGCCATTCTCTTCATACAGGAACTCCACTGTCTGTCTTGCAATGTCAACCATGCCTGAACCATGGAGATGAACGGTGTCAAAGTTGTCCTTGTTTAACCGATATTTAATAAACTCATGAAATAGGTTATTAACCTTTGTCTGTTACTTTCATGTCAAATTTAACTGTAGCATTATAACAAATCAGAACATGGTGAACTAATTAAAGGATCGTTCATTTTGAATTATATTTACGACAGGGCCCTCCTTGTATGTTGCATGAGCGCACATTAATTAACAGCAATAGTGTAGAAAGCATTTGAACAGTAGAAGAGTGAGCAAACATGCAGAGGAGGTGTATAATGAGTGCGGTTGATGGAAATTGAATGCATGATTTGTTTGAATATAGGCTTCTGTATTTTTGACATTCCATCAGTGTTCTGACCCAGGGTGACATTGTGTCATAGGTTCTGACAAAAACGTCAAAAAATGTCCGAGCTACCCTCCTTAATTCTGTTTGTGTTGCATTCATGATTAGATTCAAACACTAAAATCCTGGCTTGACCAAACATTTGACCTTCTTCTCATACTTACGGCAGCATTGTTCAGCTGGACATTTACTGATGTAGTGTCTTGTGCTTGTTCATGACCCTCGTATTTTAAACTAATCAACTTTTTACTGACCTATTAACTCCTTGTCATAATGATGTTGGTAAAATAACAAGTGTTTGGGTTTGTACAGCTTTTTATGAGTAAAATTCAAGCACTTCAAATTCCAGACTCTCAAAGCTTTTATCATCACATCTAAATTATTACTATAAATTCCAGGAGACAACAAATAAATATGACAACAAGGAGTATATTCAAACTCAAGCATAATCCTAACCTTAAAAGCATAACGGTTAAAATTAATATGAATTAATACAAAATTTGTACGAACCCTGTATGTTATGGTAATTTGCTATGTGTTGCACTGGACTTTTAGGTTATATTATTTCATTCCTTACCTAGCTGCAGAGCTCCTTTGATTTGATCCAGGCCAGATTTCCTCTCAGCCTCGTTACGGAACCGCCTACGAATGGTAGGGAACACTTTGGTCTCCCAGGCCTTTACCAGCAAGGCGTAGTGGTCCTCCTAAGGTCAAACACAAATCCAAACAACAATGAAGAGTGCAAAATAAATTAAATCTATTTGGAAGCCATCATTAGAAGACGAGAAGTGTGGAGAAGTGGAGGCGCCACTCACTCTTGGGACATCATCATCATCCTCATCATCACTCTCATCATCTGCGATAGGAGGAGGATGTGGGTCAGGCCCAGAGGTGACCAGGTTCTCGTAGCTCAGCTCAACTTTGTAATGGCACGACAGGTCACTGTTGTACTCTGTGCCAACAGGAAAGGAAACACAGAAAATGCAGGTTTGACAAATGTTACCAATTGGGAGACAAAATGATACACAAACATTGTATCAGTGTAGTGCACTCCCTACCTGTCTTTGGGGGATATTATTGTTGGGGGATTATTATTATTATATTATTATTATGAAAAATCAAAGACGCAAAGGAAAAGCATGCATGTTTGATGAGGATAAGGCTGAAACGAAGGTGATAAACATACGTTGCTGGGCGACTGCCACAGCTGCAATCCGACAAGGGGGTCCATGGGAGCCAGAGTCAGAGGTAACACTTGCACCTGCATCATTATCACTGTCTGAGGCCATTGCAAAGGGCAGTGCTTCAAAATTTGCACTTATTTCCTCTGCAAGGTCTACACACAAATCCGCCGCATTTCTGTGTGCTTGGCCTTCTGCGTATGCAAATGGCCGGCTTCCGAAGTTGGCACGGATCTTTGAGTTCTACCAAAAAAAAGGGGAAAAATAGAAGATCAACTACATTAATCTTGAGGGAAAATTAAGTCACTGAAGCAGCAAAGAAAAGGATACAGTATAATACATATTACATGTGATGAACCAAATTATAGTTTAACAACAGTTTAAATATAAAGCTTTCAAGGTCAATTTAGTCAACAGAAACCCACCTTTTTTTGAATGTGTACCAGGGGCCACATTCCACCAGCTACATCCTCAAGGATGGGGCTGAGCCGTTGGCCACAGTAGGTAAAGTAGACCCTGCCTTTAGGGGCCTGACCAGGGGGTGGAGGAGTGCCCTCAGAACGCTCCCAGCCTATTCCAGCCACATCGCCTGTGTTTACACAAACGTAAGGTCACATTTTCAGTAATGACTCGGTGTTAACAGGAAATGACATCTTTTAAAACATGCTAACACTAGATACAGCTTGAGTTAAGGAAGCAAGATATGCTTGCAAAATAGCTTTTTTGAAAGAGCAGCCAGATAAGAGATACAATGCTTTTATGGAGTTTAAATCCATAACATACAATGCTGTATGGATTTCTAAGTTGACTAAATCAAACAAAAGAAACGGTAGACTGTATATGAGGAAAAACATTTTGTCTCCTGTCTCACCAGGAAGTAGAGCCACATCCAGCCTGACACTCTTCCACTGCAGCAGACTGGAGCCATTATAATGTACTGCCCTACCATTACTGACACACACAGACAGACAGACAGGAGACAGACATGAGACAGACACACAGAGATGGAACGGCACAAAAGAGAGGGATAGCAGTCAGCACTCAAGTCAGAAATAGAGCAGTGGAAAAAGGATGGAGTCTCTCAGAATTAATATGCAGATGAACATACTTATGAAACAGACATGTGCCGACAGGGTTGGTCCACGCGCCATCTCTCTTCTCTGCCTCTGTGGCAAAACCAAAGGACACAATCGGGCCACTGTCCTCCTCAGAGTCTCCATAGGAGACGATTTCTATCTCCCAGTAAAAGGACGGGGCCTGCAGGGACAAAGGGAGGTAAATGGAAGACCGTGGACAGGCTGCAGTGTCAGTGCATGGTTTTTGTTCTCACTAATACATGTTCAAACAAAGGGTTGATGGCAAATGGTGTATTCGACTGTGATGTGCCCACCTGAATTGGTACAGGACAGGTGGCGTAGATGAAGGTGCCTCTGGGCAACCCTCCTCCAGCACTTGGATCAGCCAAGAAGGTGACAGAGGTCAGACGGGATGAGAACATGCAGGCACGGACCGGAGGGAACACTCTGGATGGACACCAAGTGATCTCCTTGGGCTGATGAGACAAGCGCATCAAAGGGATAAGGAGATAAGAGGGGCCAACAAATCTGACGGTTTAAATTTTTTAAATGCCTTTGAAGATTTTTTTAATGCATGAGTTGAGGCTTGCAGCAATAAATTAATTTCATATTATCTTGCCTTCAGCTGTCAGTCAATTAAAACATGTTCAACAGATTCTAGTGATTTTCCATCAACACTTTTTACAGACTAAAAATAGGCTCTCTTTGATAAGGGAAAAGCTGAGTTATTGCCTTTTCTCTCTCTTTTTCCACCTTCTTCCATGATTAATGTGTATTATCAGTTGCATCCAATCCACATGTATATCACAGAGGGGATCTCTCGTGTTTGTCGTTGGTTACTGTAAAATGTAAGTAATTTGGTAACTCCCACCTGGCGTCTGTCTGTCTGCAGTGGTGGAGGAGGAGGCCGAGCACAGTCCCGGTACAGCATTCTCACTCTTTCACACTGAGCTTCAACCATGCCGAGACGCTCCCCTGCACAAGACAGAACTCTATCAGACACATACCTGCCAACAGTGAATGACTACAGACCAAATACATTGTACTGTAAATGGAAGGTTTTGGGTGCTCAAATTATTTGACATGCCAGCATGTATGCTCACCGGGGCTGCATTCCTGGGCAACCAGGTTGAGAACCTCAACAGCAGCAGGACACTGCTGGATGAACTCCTCACAGAAGGAGCTATCCTCCAGGAGCTGTGCCATCACCAGGCATGCCCTGAAAACCATTAAGAAGCTTGTGATCTTTGTCCAATCTATGATTTTGCTGTCATACTTCCATTACATTTTCAAAAATGACATCACATAATCAGAATTTCAAAGGGTTTCAGGTGTCCACATTTTAAATACAGCAGATCAAAAACAACCATAGACCGTCAATGAAAATGAGTTAAAACTGATGAAAACTTGGAAAGGGCTAAAAGAAAGCCTGACCCTACGCGTAAGCATTCATTTACATGGATGTTTACTAACCTGGTTCTGATTTCCGCCAGCAAGCGTACTGCAGCCATTACCGGACTGGAGCCATCTCCTGTAGCTGGTAGAGAAGTGTGAATGGAAAGACTGCCCTCCTGTGGCAGAAGCATGGACTGCACCGCTTGTACCACCTTTTCTGTGATTGAGAGCTTATAGAGGGGGAGAGCCTGTTGGGGGTGGGCAGAGAGTGAAAGGGAGACACAAGTGAGATTGAAGCTGATATTTTCCATAAAAATAAGGACTTTTCTGTGTTTGATGCTGAAACTCATACCTCAGATCTGGGTGTGCAGAGGCGTGATATTGGTACTGTCAGGATGTCTGAGGCTTTGCAGGCTCTCCTGTACTCGCAAGAAGGGAACTTGACTGTAGCGATACCCTCCTGCTCATTGATGGACATAACTATGCCCACACTACCCAGCACTCCTTTACCTACTACCTGCAGAGCAGAGGAATCATAGGAAATATGCAGACAATTAACATTTTAAAGCTTTCGAGGGAAAAGGTGATGACATGTTTTATCTGGGATGCAATTTACAGCACGAGTTGGTATGACAGTATAGCATTTTCAATGATTCATCTCCGTTAACTAACCTGGACCTCAGAGCCGATCTTAATAGTTTCTTTGAAGCCCCCGAGGGCACAGAGTGCAGCAACAGCTTGTCTGCCAATGGCCTGCAGCTTAGCTAGTTTCCTGCCACTGCTGCTCCCATTCTCCAGAATACTCTCAGCATACTTCCCCAGCTGAGGGATAAACATCAGGGCCCTGGAGAGAACCTACCACAAACAGCAAAGGAGAAAGCATTAGGTTTAATAGAAACAGCATCTCATTGTTAATTATGTTTAATGGTCAACTACCCTATAGTAAGGCTGCCATTAATGAGCATAAATTGCGATGAAGTCAGACACATAACAGTCCTTTACTTTTTCAGCAGTGGTAGTCCAGATCTGAGCGGTGTTGGACTCGGGGGCAGTGAGCAGGCTATGCAGCAGAGCAATAACCTCAGCAGCCATACTGTTGGCAACATGGCCACTGATGAATGGCCTGACAGGGTCTGATCTGTAGAAGGCAAAAGTCAGAACAAGTCTGTCACATGTATAGTTTGACCAGACAAACAAACACACACACACACACACACACACACACACACACACACACACACACACACGCACATTTACATGCAGTATGATGAAGAAATCATATATACAGGAAAGTGGGAGTCTCCAAATCTAGTAATCACACTACTGTAGATATTCTTGTTTGCTTACCTGGCCAGCTCAGCATTCCTGTCCCTACAAACAGCGGTCTGAGCAGTTTTCTTCTTGTCACCAGTGGTGATGCCTCCAGCAGTCTCCTGGGCTAGAGTCTCCACAGGTGGACCAACACTCACTATCAGACCAGACTGGGCCCACTTGTTGGCCTTCCTCAGGGCAGCAGATGCCTCTTCTGTGATCACCTCACAACTTCCGCTCTAGGGAGGGTTTAAAATAGGACAGCAAGGTAAGGATGGAATAAAGCTACAGAAACAAGTTGTAATATTGTGAGTATATACTTTTTAACCAGAATTTAATCTGTTTTTTTTTATTTTAGTAAACCTATTACCTTTGTCATGTCTCTGTCCATCTTTACCACCTTTTCCATGTTCGCTCCAGTGCCGAGCCGAAAGGGACGCCCCTCTGAGCTGCTGCATTTTGGAGTGGATGGAAGAAGATTCATGTTACAGAAACCCAGACAAAGCTTGCTAATGTGAAATAAAAACAAATATATTGGGAACGACCTTACCTGAGAAGTGGTTGTAGCACCTCATGAGATGACTGATCCTCTCTCTTGTGGATAAAGATTGATAGCTTGCCATCAACCGCCTCTCCCTCCTCCCCAACGTCCTCAGACTTCAGAGCTCCTTTGGAACTGGCCCGGGACAGACTAGTGTCTGGCTCAGAGGAGCTTGGGGAGAGCAGGGTCTGACAGCCTGGTAAAGAGGGAATATTGTAAATATTAAGAATTAGCAAGTAACTTCATGTCTATCCAGTTGCTCACGTTTTTGGCATTTGAATTTTTAATAAAAGAGCATTTCCTTACAAGTGCCACCCCCTACCACACACATTTATTTAGTACTCCTAAGTAAAAGAGACCAACCTGGTACTACATAGTCTGCCAGCTTGGCTAGCAGCAAGGCAGCAATTCGTGAGGCAGGGTCACTAGCATCTTGTTGCTCAGCATCTAGAGTGTTAATAGAGTAGCTCCACGAGGGCAGGGCCACATTACCACAGTCCTCCACACTCATTAGAGGCAGGGCAGCTCGGCATAGCTGCAGGATGATAAGCACCAGCTTTGGAGAAGGTCTCTGGTCAAGCAGCAGAGACAAGAGCTTAGAAACACAAGCTGGCTGGCTCAGGATAGCTTTCCCTATGTGGCTCCTAGAATACAAAACAAAGGAACATTGTATAAATACACACACACACACACACACACAAATACATAATAATATACATATAACAACATCACATACATACATGACTTAAAATTTTACCTGGAAAGGTCATTGAGCAGACTGAGCACATCCTGTAAGGCATCATTGCCAGCTGCTTGATTCCCACAGCACTCTGTGGCTCTGGCCAGGTGATTGGTCAGCAGGCTGGACACCTGCCGGGCCAGACCAGAGTGTACTGCATCTGTAGACCCACCTTTAAAGAGAAAAAGAATGATTACTTACCTATCATTACAACATACTACTAACTTAACTAAAAAAACATTGACATTCTTAATGTGCACTTTAAGGCAAGACCTTCTTGCCTGGCCTAGTATATGAGTACCTTTTCTGGACCAACACAAATATATTGCGCTTGATAGCTGTTCACACATGATCAGAGTAAGGACATACAAGCGAAACATACCTTCCACCTTCTCCCACTCTATGCAGCGGTTAGCAAGCACCTGGAAAGCAGCCCAGGCCATGGTGGCCACCTTCTGCTTTTTGGTCTGCTTCTCGTTTGAGCTGCATTCCCTCTGACCACTTAAACTACACAGGCTGTCCATGAGCTGGACCAGACCACTCCGAACTAGGCACTGCTCCTCACTCCTATCACAACACAGATAACAAATTGGGATAAGCAATCTGAGGGTTTAGTGATACAGAGGCAAATTAAAAGAGAGATAATGCAAGATGAGTTCTCTTGCCTGGTGTAGGGGATTGTGCAAAGCAAGCCAATACTGTTGGCACAAGCAATGGGGTAGCGAGCACATAGTGACACTACAGACGTCATGGTCTCCCCAAAGGCCTCCTGCACCTGCTCTACCATCCCACCACAGGTCAGCTCCTCAATCCTGCACAGATGGCACACAAACACAGATGGCACACAAACACAGATGTATAAAGGAACCAGGCACATTCAAACATTGTTTTACTGTGCCATTATTTTTTTTATATTGTAAGATGATGACTGCACTGCACATGCATCTTATTGAGTATATGTTTGTAGGTTAGTGTGTGTACGTATGCATGTGTGTAGAGTATGGTGGGATTGTTACAAGTTTACAGCCCCCTTCTCTTACCTTGGGCCACTTTGCAGTACCATAGTGACAGGCCCCACCAGGTGGGTGACCCCACCAACTCTGACTGCAGCAGTGAGCAACTCCCTCATATGAACAAGTGCCTGCTTCCGTGTGCTGCCACGTCTCCAACGTGTCTGTGCAGCAGACAGGAAACTGCTGCTTGACACCTACAGAAATTACCGGTATAAAAGATCTCAATGTCAGACTAGAATTCACCTTTTCACCATTCTCGTGCATCTATGGCAACAAACAAGTCAATAAAAAAAAGGAGTGAGTGATGAGTAAGAGACTTACAGCCTGATCAGGTGTAGTTCCAATAAAGGCAAAGAGCTGTCCCAGCAGCACACTGTATGTTGGTTTGTCACGGCTGTCCTCTATGGCCAGAGACTGCAGCAGGGTAAATGAGCTGCTGCGATGACTAGTAGGGTGGTGTCGCCTCCTAAAGGTAAAACGACAAGTAAAAGAATAAATTCATTCCCAATTCACATATGATTCTTGAACATTAAATCTATCAAAAATCCATCAAAAATGGACAAATACCTTTGGGACGCGTGTGTAAACTCCAAGTCCTGGTTAGCAATCATCTCCAAGTCAGAGGGTGCAGACATGCTGCGTAGAAAGACTGGCTGCTTCACGATGGGGATCACTGTCTTGGCATCTGACACTGACTTAGAGGCTGGCAAAAAAAAATAAAAAATCAGAAGACTTAGGTGAGAATCAAATCACTTCCATTTTGTCTCCCATGACTGATGTCTTGGGGTAACTAAAACAACTACCAACCAGGCAGAAATTACTAACTGACAAACACTGACAGATGGAAATATTGATTCACAGAAATGGCTGTGATACAACGTATTTCCAGGAATTCATTTAAGTCAGATTTCTGTGCAAGGTACATAACTGTACCCAAAGATTTAATAAGGACACTAGCTCATGAGTATGACACCTGCTGCCCAACAAGGTTTCACTTAGCAATTAATTTGTAACATAAGAAGACACATAACAAGATTATATGTACCTGGACCTGGTGTGCCAGCAGGTGTGGTGGTTAGGCTTCTGCAATGTGGAGCAATGGTAACATGGAGCAGCAGCTCAGTACGGTTCATGAGACTCTTCACCAGTGCCTTAGTTTTGGCCAGCGAGGTGCTACTTCTGAGGTGCATGGTGTTTACCTCCTGAAAGAACTTCTCCCTGTTGGCGCAGATACAGAACGTTACTGCACGAACTGACCCACAACAGCTAAGATGAAGTCACCTGTGCCAGGATACGTTTTAATTACTTGCCTCAATGCAAGGACAACATTTTCCAAATCACTAAAATCGAGTGGGACCTCCTTCAAGGAGCAAAGTAGTTCCAACTCCTTAATTTTGTTCTAGAACAAAAAACAATACATTATGAATATCAAAGCAAATGGTAGTGGTACTGGAATAATCTCTAGAGCAAAACTTGTAAATTGTGAGTGTGGAGCAGGGTACCTCAAAGAAGTGGTAGTCGTGAAAGAAAGGAGTGTTGTTCTCCAGCTTTCCCTGATGGGCCTCCTCTACCTCATTCTGCCACTTTTGTTCCAATTCTGCGACACTCTGAAAGCAACACAGAAGATAATTAGACACACAGTGAGACTCCCTTTTTGCTTCTGTTCAGATTGGTAGCCTGATTAACATTTTTTTTTAACTCACGTCTTCTGGATAGTCTCAACCTTATTTTGCTTGATAATCTATTCTGTTGTTTTGAATATTACTCTTATATTTCCAGTTTGTATTTTAATATACTGCCCAGGATGAAAATATTTCTCCAGTTTGTTGTCATATGAGCAGCATCCTGGTGATAAGAGATATAATAAAGTAGTGTAAATGTGCCCAGTATAGAAACTTCCTGGCTGCAAATAATATAGCTTTGCAACAACACCATGCAAAAGTAATTCCCCATCAATCATATTCCCTGTAGCCAACAGGAAATACTTTATTAAACTATCTAACATAGAATTTTCTTGAATAGCCTAATTAAAAACAGACAAAATGACAAACATTCATAGTGTGCACAGTGTGTGTCTTCCACTAACAGTAAGCAAACATAATTTAAAGCATTAGTTTAAAACCTCACCTGCAGCTGACGCTCCATAGCATTGATCTTCTTGAATGTCTCGGCCATGATCTTACAGACCAGGTCATACTCCTCTGCGTGATCCTCACGGTACTGGTAGTTGACAAGTGACTGAAGGGCATCCACCAGGCTTAGATGTTTTATGACACAAGATACTATAACCTCCTCCATAACATCTGGCCTGATCACCTCCCTTACAAAAAACATGGTTGAGTAAAAAAAGTTATGCTTTTGACAAGAAAACAAAACAGTTTTACAGGGTATGCAGTGACATCACTATATCACCTCCCTTATCCAATAAACACAGAAAAACTAACCAACTATGGCTTCTATGAATGGGGAGAGCTACAATACAAATATCTTGAAAACAGCCAACTAAACCAAAAATTTACCATATGAAGCCGTAAAAGCCTAGATATTCTATTTTAAAGCTGGACGTGTCAGCCTAATCAAAATCACAAGGACTTCAAAAGATATTCTGATCCTCTGTGGACCAGTCGGAAAAAATATTTATATCTTATTACATAATTTACTGTGGGCCTGGTTCTTTCCAGTTACACTCATAAACTATTGCCTCACCTCTCTTTAGTCTTCGATAGTCTGTGAAAACTTCTGCTTGCGTTGCAATGTTTTTTTGTTTCTTTTTCTGTGTACAGTGATGTCACATGCATGCCCTCTGTACTGGGACAGCGTGACCCTCTTACTTGATGCTAGGACGGAACTGTGGTCGAGCCCTTCCAGACACCTCTCGTAGCCTACCCATGATGCCTGGCGGGAGGCGGATACGAGGCAAGTCAAAGTAGGCCCCTGGCATGAGGCCTGGGGGTGGGATGAGCACATCAGACGGGTAGGTGAACTCCCGGTCCTCCTCAATAGTGAGTGGCAGCGGTGAAGGGCTGGGCGTGAGGGCAGGAGAGATTGCACCATTTGCTTCCACCTGCCACTGACACCTAAAGAACAAACAAAGCCTGTCATCTTGGCTGCCAGCAATTTTGCTGTGTTCAACTACATACCACTGAAGGATGTGTACATACTCTTACAACTATATTTATCACATGGGAAATCAATATCACTGGGAGACATTTTGTGGTATTTTAATTTAGCTGCGTCACCTTTGCAGCAGCTTCGAGCAGAGCAAATCATGGCAGGCTTCCTCCTCTCTTGTCACCTCTGGCCCGTTATACAGAATGCGGAGCATTGAGCAGGCCAGCACTGACAGACCCAGTGCAAGGTCTGCCAGGAAGGGGAGGCCCCCAGAGACATCCTCAGATGACTCCTGAAAACAAAAGCAAATAGCATCTTCAGAATTAGCTGCTGTTCTTCACGTTCCACACTGCCAGTGTGATTTAACAACTGTACAATACATATGTTTGGGATGTGCCAGTGCTCCCATGTTTTACCTGAGCTCTGACAGTGCAGGAAAACCCCCACATGGCTTTATCGGGGGTGTTGTGTTCACGTCCACTCCTCATCTCAAAGGAAAACGTCACAGTGTCTCCTTCGACCTAAAAACAGGACACCGAAGAAATGTAGCTCTTCAAGACTTTACGTGCACTGTCTGTTCACTGTGTACGTTTTTGCAAAACAGCTTCTTTTACCTTGACAAGGTCTTTGGGCCATCCTGTCCCCAAGACACTGCGGCTGCCATATCCCAGAGTGTTCCCTCCATACTCTGTTACTTTACGACTGTTTGTGTTTGGACCAGCATAGATAACCAACTAAAATATCAGAGAATACATTTAGTGAAAAATATCTCCAACCAGAAATTTGCTATGCTTGAGAATTGCACACAATGTATATAAGAGCTAAAAGGATGAAGGCCATACAGTTAGTGTATTGCAAGAGTCAATACCTTGTCATAGTCATATTGTGAGGAGCAGCGGGAATCAAAGCGAAGGTACAGGCAGCGGGCTCCTGGGATGTGTACTGTCTCCTTGAACTTGTAATTGTCCCTCACAGGGTGCACCGTCTCTACTGTCTTCCCAGCAGCCCATGGGGCAGGGATCTTCAGTCCAGTCAGGAAACCGGGCTCCTCACGTTCGTCAAGAATTCTAATATTGAGGATACAAAAAAATGACTGGTTTTAGAAAACTGAGACAGACAAAACAGCTGGTACTTAAGTTACCATATGCTGCTCTATAATCATGATGAAATAAGACGTTCCTAAATTATGCAGAAAAGTGATCCATTATATAATCAGATGGAATAATTGTGAATTAATTTTTAATATTCTTATGGTGAACCTGCAGAAAACGTACTTGTCATCAGCAGCACATGCCTTCGCCCCCTGCCCTAGAGAGCCACCCATTGCGGGAGGCTCTTCAGTGAAAAGCGGAGACTGAGTCTTTAGTAACAGGGCAGTCTGGAACACAGAGAGTTAAAATAAATACTTTAATGATGACTGCTTTTTCTACTCAAGGAAAACCTTTTGATTAAATGCAAGAATTGCCTTTTGGACTGGCAAGGCTCCAACCTGGCTGGTGTAGAGGACCAGCTGCACCAACTGTGGCATGAGGGCGTCAGCCAGAGTGAGGGTCTGCAGGTTGGGGTGCATCAGAGAGGTGAGCAACACTGGCAGTAGGTGCCCAAGCATGGTGGCCTTGGTTACCTGTTCCAGGCCTTTCAACCTGAACAACGAGAAGAGAGAAGGCGAACATTTTACATTTAGGTAATGGATCCTTGGCAGAAAAAGAAGACAAGAAATGGGGAAATCTAAAAAGGTAAAACAAATC
This sequence comes from Maccullochella peelii, assembly GCA_002120245.1. Taxonomy (NCBI): domain Eukaryota; kingdom Metazoa; phylum Chordata; class Actinopteri; order Centrarchiformes; family Percichthyidae; genus Maccullochella; species Maccullochella peelii. The sequence continues at coordinate 67,383 of LKNJ01000264.1, forward strand.
CCACTGATTTTAAAAAGCTGCATCCATAAATGATTTCTCATGCACTCTTTCATTCTTTTAAAAAAGGAGGCTGCAGCATTACTCAGGTTTAGCCAAATCTTGTTTCACGGTGAAACAGTGCATTACAGCCAAGCAAGAGAACATCATGTCTGGTTTAATTTTTGTCAGTTACATTATGGTGTATGGTAATACAGATTGACTTCAAAAGTCTGCTCATGCAACATAATAAAATAAGAGGCTAGTAGATTTTAAAGGAATCCAGCAGCCACTGTGGCTTACTGAAAAGGTACTTCTAAAAAAAAGATGCAGTTAAATGTTTACCTGGTTTCTCTGTCAGGGATGTCGCCGTTAATGAGAGCTGTGGTCACCTGCTGCAGGGTCTCCAGCACTTCATCACATCCCACCAGGATCTTGGTTGCTAGGGACAGGATACTGCTTTGCAGCTCCTGAGGACCACACATAGCATAGGCCCACACTTACGTAACCACTGCTTTCAAGGTTTTCATTGATCATATCTCTTTCATGCTATATGGAACGTGTACACACATAATTTGCTTACTTTTATGTCAACAGATCCATATATTAGCACAATCTGAGCTGCTAGTTTACAGATAGACTGTTCTGTTTTCATCCTTTCATCAGTTACTATGATTAGTGATATTTAGAAACAACACATCTAACACCCTACAATAACACTCTTAACTGATGTCATTAAAACTGCAATGAGCACAAATTACTATGCAAATTCTAATTACACTCCCGTCGCTCCGTTTGGGGTCGTTAGTCTCTCATTGACAGACACAAAAACAGACTCCACGTGCACAGAGGTAGGGGTAACTAAAGGGGATGTTTACCTGTACCTTCATTGTTTCCCCTTGTAGGGAGCTGTCACTGTCATCATTATCATCCGGACGGATAAGGATTGTGTTACTGAGGAGGTGGTTCTGAACAGCCATGAGGTAGCGCAGACTAGGTGAGACGACCTACAGAGAGGGAAAACCATCACAAGTTTGTAAAAGTGCAGTCTCACAAAACATGTGATCTTAGTCGGCACAGATGGCATTTCGTGCTGCTGAACTGATATTCATACTGGCACAGTGGAGAGCAACTTCTGGAAATCATCTCGGGCGACAGTCTGACATTTGGTAATGACGAGGCAGGATTCCCGGACTACAGTCTTGAGGATACAGTGCAGCAGCTCATCGCTCAGTCTGTAAAGAGATAGAGACAGATATCTATCACTTTAAACAAGCGAATACCTGCAGGGAGCTAACTGAAGTTTTTAAGCTAAGATGTGACATTGTTCTGTGCTAGTTATCAAAGGCTATGGGGAATAATATTGTACAATATATAGTTAAAAGGATACCCTCTTACCTGTAGTGGTCATCTTCTTCACTCCCAAATCTATTTTTCTGCAGTTGGTCTGCCAAGTTGGTAAGGATGACATCACGAAGTTGAGATAGGCCAGTGTTCCTTTCACCTGAGTGTCACACACACAAATATAAATATATATAATCTTAGTTATATTCCCCACAAAACAGATAAAGTGCCAGTTATAGTAACAGTAGTGTTTCTCATAGTCACCTTCAGTTAAAACCAGTTTCAGCAGTTTGTTGAGTTCAACCTCCCCCTGATACAAAGTATTCAGGCCTGAGCTGCAGAGACAGAGAGGTAAACAAAGTAGTTCCATTTAAATATCATTATGATCACTAATTATACAAAACACCATTTTACCTGTTACTTCTGTTTTATATATAGCTTACCTGATGGCCAGGCACACCTCTCTCTGAATCTCTGCTCCTATGTGATCCACTGGAGCCATGAGTAGCTGCCATAGGAGTAGGCCTGAACGACGCACACTCTCCCTATTCTGCTCCGACTGAGGATTGAAAAACCTAAACACCACCTGGAGAAGACAGACAAAAAAATAATAAAATAAAAAAAACACTCAAAAACACAGAAAATGGCTGACTCATTTTCTGCAAAACTGCCCCCAGCTGCACCTCAAACTGACCTGGAACACCACCAAGATGCAGCGGATGATGCAGGTATCTCCATTGACCATGGCCTTCTCCATAATGTCACAGATGCTGCTGAAGTGACGGGCCTCAATGGGATGTTGTTTACCCAGTAGGGCCCCCAGGGGCAGGCTGTTGCTGCTGGCTGCCAGCAGGTTGAGCTGGTGGATGCACATAGCACCTACGTGATGAAGCAGCTGGTTGATCACCTCACCAGTGGCCACAGTTTCCTCTGTGAAAGGACAAGTTTTGCAGATGTTCAAATTTCTGACTAGACCTCATACAGAGAGCATCTGGTGGTTTCAGGGCAGTTTTTAATCTACCTTTGGGTTCTTTGATGACATGGCTGACACCGAGCCTATGGCACACATGATGAAAGGCTTGGTTCCCAGGATTGCACCATTGATCTATGTAATCACTGGAGCAGGTCCAGATCAAGTTGTTCAGTGCATCATAACATGCTCCTACAAAGACAAAGAATGTCACTTAAACTGGCAATGCACTGTGTGACTATCCTCTGTGAGTTCAACACATAACAGTGAAATGTGACAAAAGTTGAGCTCACCTAGCCCTGCCACCTGGGCTCCCCTGCCCAGAGAACTGCCAGGAGCATCAATGAGGTCTGCGCGGCTGCTGAACTGACCGTCAGCCAGGTTAAAAACCAGGCTGGAGGCTAATACTGAGCAAAAATGAAAGTTAAGTTTAGTGAATAAACTCGTCACTGACAATACTGTATAGTACAAAGGGTTCTACTTTTCTTTTCTACAAAACTTTTTATTTATTAATCAATCAGAAAAAGTGCAATTTGTTTTACCTGTGCTTGTAAATGTCTATATTCAAACATTATGTGTTCAAATGTAAACTAACTCTATAACTCAACTTCAAGCTGTAAGACTATAATCAGAACATTTGTTATCCATCAGCAGCTTAACATGATGTAAAATGCTTGGTTTATTTCTTGACTTTGTAATGTAGCTTTACATTAAATCACATTTCCTCTATCGTTTTGAGAAAAATCAAAGCATAACCGTCAGAAGTTATGACAAAAACTCAACACAAGGAGGACTTACAAGTGTATGTGTGTGCTCTTACTTTTGAGAGAGGACAGGCTGCTGGTACCTCCGAATAGGGAGCGTGTCGCAGAGCTCCCAGATACACCTGGAGGTGAGACCAGCATCACTAGATAGGTTCCACACACATACATAGGGGTCTTTCTCAGGGTCTTTAGAGGGAGTCCACAGCTGGTGTTGACAGCTATAAAAGAGTTAAACAGAGAAGTGTCACCAGAAAATACTCTAATAATAATGTGATCCACATGTATTGAACATTAAAGCATATGTGATTTGTTTTACTGATGAATTACCAGACTGTTCCTCTTTGACAGTGTTGGTGATTGCAGAGCCTGTTAGAGCAGCCAATGTGGCAGAATGGGAGGCCCGGAAGCGTGACATTCGACTCAAGAGAAGCTCATTCAAGCACTTTGAAGACTCGCCTTCCTTGCGAGTAAGAATAACCCTCTCCTGCAAGATGTCTGCAACACACAACCCTGTCTGTGTCTGCACCATGGACGGGGGGAGAGAGAAAACTTCAAGGATAGAACACAGGCATAAACAAACTGAATGCAGATGAAACTACTGTATATGGCACGGCATATAGTACTCACAGACAGGTGAAAGACATCCATGAAGACAGAGTGGCCTTTCTGTGTCTTCTCATTCAGACTAGCTGGGGACCAGACCCAGTACAGGTAGGTTCCATCTGAGCAGAGGTGTAGCGTGGTCATGCTGCTGCCCACAGGGAAATGGTGGGCTGGCATGGGCACAATCTGGCACACCTGAAAATGACACAGTGAACATTAGCCTTGGCTATGGCTATGCTTGTCATTTCACCTGACTTTTGAAAGAGCTGGTTGGATTTTAACAGCAACAGTTAGACTGAACATAGCTTTTATATAGCCCCTGTCTTGGTACGAATTCAGCAATCTATGTTTATTAATATTCTCCATCTCTTGCAGAGAAATGCTGCCCCATTGTGAGCCTCCATGCCTTGTTTGTATGATAAAATCATTTTAGAATGTTGCATGATGGGATAATAAACCTGAATTAAAATGACAAATAAGCATTTATGTGAGAAAATGAAATGCAACAAGATGAAGTACTAAATGTCAAATTTACTGAATGATTCAACATGAAATTCAGAATACTGGAATGATAATATACAGTACCTGGAGGGTGAAGGGGTCAATGACCTGGCACAGCTGATGAGGCTTGGCATCAAAGGAGGAGGGACGGTGGAGGAGGCGACCGCTGCTGAACACCACCCAGCCAGGCTCCAACTCTTCATTTCGACAGTACACAAAACCTCTGTGCAAACACAAACACAGTGCATCTATTTCTGTGTTCTGTATTGTGTACAATATGATTTTTTTGCTCGACGGTGGACCATTTTGTCGAAGTCCCAGTTGAGACGCTTGAATCTGATGCAAAATGAGTTGAACAGCAGCACAGCATCACATCACATGTATACATTATCAACACACTGATTTGTGTTAGAATTCTCTGCAGATCATCATAAAATTCTTACCACAAAATTAAGCACATTGTTTACCCTATTCAGTGCTGACAATGACAATTAATTGAGAGTAAGTCCTCCTAGAAAAGAGTTGGCATGCTAGTTAAGCTAAGCTGTTATGGGTCCACAAATCTAGTTGTTAGCATGCCACTGGTAAGAACAGTGCAAACTGCTGTATATGTTTGTTTTCCAAGTTATTTCTCAGATGGAAATCGAGAAAACAGAGATACTTCTAGCATACAATCAGCTAACTCACGGGCCTAAATCTGGTGTATCTTTTCTGCAAGTGAAAAAAACTCTGGGCCCTTTGAATTCTAAAAACACATTGTGGAAGGAAGCTGCCATCTGCTTTCAAATTGAGTAATTTGCTACCACAGCATGGAATTAAGATGCAGAGCACACAACGCCCTTTTGTCCTTTTTCAAAATCAACCAAATCAATCAAAGACAGTTAGGGAGGATGTGACTGTGTACTGCAGATATTGGTTTAAAAATGTCCAGGAAATGACGTAGCGCTATTGTTGCCTTGGGATGGGTAAGTGATAGGGATATTTTTAGTGTTTCCCTCTCGCTTTCTGTCTTTCTCTCTTGCTATTCTCTGAATGCTGCGGATAAACAAAGGTATTTGGGAAGGAGTGTCACATTACCTCAGTGTCCCATGTAAACCAGAGCCCAGCTTGCTGAGTCCTCTCCCAGAAGAGTTAGTGGTATACAGATAGAGCCCGTCTGTGGCTAGACAGCGCCCCAGGTCAGTGTCTGCAAGGCACAGGGACAAAAAGAATTCAATATAAGGTTAATGACAGACAGATGACAGATAATCGGAATGAAAAGTCGGAGGAGGTATCAACAGGGAGTGAGTGGAAGAAGTGGAGAGTGGGAGCCGAGAATTTGGAGGCTAATCAAGGTCAAGGCATCGGTTTGCTTTGCTTAATTTTTCATTGTGAGGATTGTGATACCTCCAGAGCTCCGACTCAGAACTGATCTAGTGTCCAGTTAGCTTAAAATGCAACTATGTAAACCTTCTCTATGGATATAAGCCCCGATCAACTTTGGTCACTCTAGGTCAGCTGATGGATTGCTGAAGAGTGAACATCACTCTCCCCACCTCTGCTTTGTCCCTAAATCTCTCATAGTCACAGCTCTTCTCTAGTTTCAACATAGGGCCTAATCTCTACACACATATAGAGTAAAATGAGCCTTGTACCAGGCAATGTAGTCTCCCCCCTCCATTTTCATTGGGATTTCACACACTTCATGCATTTCAGGCAAAGGGCAATATAAATAATCTAAATGTGAATAAATAAATCAGAAAGCAGAGGGAAGTATTATGATGGGAAGACCAGCACAGCCCTCTAGCCAGGAATCTAGATATGTGTACAAGAATTAATTCATCGAAACTACATGAGAGAACTACATCTACAGTGATCTATTGTTCATATGTAGAGACAGATCACACAAACGTTTTAGAACCGTTTTTACCTTTACTCTCTGCTCCTCCAGCAGAATTATCCGGTGTGGGCAGCATGTCCTCAAAACCCCAGGACACACTGTGTTTGCCCCCCAGGAGGCAGGATGGAGAGCCTGGGCCTCCTTCCAGGAGCAAAAGTCTGAAGCAGGAGAGATACAGAGTGGTTACACAATGGGAAAGTCACTAATAACCATCTTTCAGGTGAACTGAAGTACTGCCCTCACCTGTACAGGACATCTGACACAGGTAGCTGGCCCAGATCGGTTTGTTTCTGCAGCAGGTGAACTGTGTGTATGAAGGTCTTCAGAGATCCCCTACAGAATAGTTTGGCAGATTAGTCAGGAGAACTGTAAGTGGAATAATACTTGGCCTGAATTATGGAAGGGATCTGATGTAATGTGCTGGGAATAAAAATGTAATGTTTTTTTGTTTTAATCTGAATAAAATAATCTTTTCCATTAGAATGCAGCAGAGAGATTATTTTACTCTGCAGGGTGTAATGAGCAACCTACTTAAGTTTGTGCAGTGTTCATTTACTGCTTTGCCTCATTCAAGACAGAACTATTAACTGAACACATTTCAGTGATTCTACAGTATATTCAGGGAGAAGCTCTATGCAAGAAGAGGTCTACTGAAGTGCTATTATGGCATTATCTGGTGCAAAAGAAGTGAGGTTTGCAACTGCAGCTTTGGAAAACGTCTTCAACTGAGCATAAAAAGAAAACAGAGGGATAGATAACAACATGATGATACTGATTACTATTGATGTCCATGGTGATCATTTTTACAGTCAACCGCCTCACATGCCACCAAATGTGTGTCGCAGCACGGGAGCTAAAAAATCAAAGACTTTTGACTTGACGTGCATCACCAGCAGCTTGTCAGAGTGCTACTGGGAGGCTGGTATACTCCAGGGAAATCCTGCCATGTGCTGCACTGAATGTATGTTTGAGTCAGTGTTTACATGTTCCACACACGAGCCACGTGCCAGTGCCCCCTTCTCCACCTCACTATGTAAACATCTCATCAACAACTGATATCAGAGCACATGGCTTTGCAGTATTTTTGCTTACTTACCCCTCTCACATAGAGGATTTACTAACCGAACCCATCAGAGGTGAGGGGGAGTAAAGCTGATAGCTCTTTAATTAGCTCCCACTGTCGGTGAAAAGGCACCAGGGCTGGATGGTTCCCCACAACAAAGAGCTCTCAGCTTCAACAGAGGCAGAACAAAGAGTGGAGAGTTCTGGTTTTGACAAGTCAAGATCAGTTGTCACTAACAGAAGCCATAGTTCAGGCACAAATGCAAAAAAAAAAAAAAGAAGCACATTCTGCTCTTCTAAAAAGAACCCCTTCCTATACACGCATAATACACTGTGTGTAGGGCCTTGTCTATCCCAAGGGCACCCTGCTGCTGCCCCATGGATTTCACAATAATGGCTGAAGCTAAAGCCAGAGGCAAAACAATAAATATTTCTTCAGTATCACTTTCAAACAGTGCTAGTAGCTCATGCTAACAAAGCACAGATCGGACTACAGCATGCTCCAGTTGTGAGCACTAGTTTGAGATCAGAGCATTGACACCTGACAGAGAGCAGGATGTCTGTTTATACCCACAGTTTTAAGAATATACACAAATATCAACCAGCAAGTGTTCAGCTACTCCTTTGTCTAAAAGTGCGAATACTGAAGCGACACTGCTACAGTGTGTGTTGGATGGTTTAGAGCACTGAATCAGGTATGATCGTTCATGTACACTGAAGAGAGAGAAGAGAGAAAGTAATCAGTTGGTCAGTTATGTGCTTATTTTAGATTTGGCTGCCAGGAATAACTGACCTGCTTGTGAGTAGAGTTACTAATGAAGTAACTCAGTAGTGTTCTCACTAACAAACTTTCTACATCATGTTATTTTGACTGCTCTTACTTCTCAACGAGTTCTTGTTACTTATAAAGTAACAATAGGCCTTCTGTAAAGTGTTTGGCTACTCCAATAACCCTTTACTGAATATTGTTGGTCCAATACACTGTCTACAAGAGCCAACAAAGGGATCCTAAGAATTGTGAAGGTGGGACAGCAAGGAGAGAATGTATGGCCTCACCTGGCACAGGCAAGTGCCACAAGTGCAGCAGCAGCGTTTTCCCTCTGTCTGTGCGTGTGGAGGATCTGCATCTGTGCCTGCCCCTGCTGTTGGCCTGACTCCTGGGCACCATCTTCCAGCCAGGAGCAGAGCAGCCCCTCAAGGCCATTGAGGCAGTCAGCGGGCTCTTTGCTGAGGCTGAGTGGCTGGCAGTCCCGGAGGCAGGCTAGCAGTACCTCTGCTGTGACACCGCAGAGCGCCGGGTCACTGCGAGTCTGGGACTGCAAAAGGGGGAAGACCAGCAGCAGACCGACACGGGAGGTGAAGGGCGCCTGCTCGGGTTGCTGGAGCAGACCTTGTCTTTTGAGCAAGGCCAAGGTCTCCTCATCAGCCCCTCCAGTTCCCTCTCGCTCCTGCTGCTCCTCCAGGGCCAGCTGCCGCTGCGCCCCCCACAGGCCACGCAGAGCATTGAGACGGTACTCCAGCAGGCGTGCATATGCATTGCTCTGATTCCCACAGACAGCACGTAGACGTTCAGCAAGCTCCACCGGGTTCTTCGTCTCAAATGTTAGAATCTGGAAGACAAGGTTAGATAGCAAAGAAGAAAAGAAGGAAAAAATATAAGTTTACATTATTAGCAGTCACAATTGAGACTTTGAGAGATTGAGATTTGTCTGCAGCTTTTAAAAAAGAATAAACATTAGAGATGGCAGACACACGACACTCAGATATATGAATTCAAACATGGAAGAAGAGCACAGCAGTGGAGAATTTAAATTCCACTGACACAGATTTGAATTTTGGGTTGTGAAAAACACAATGTGTTCTACTTAACCAAAATTTAACCTGAGAATAATTTTATAGAACATTTGGCTTTATTCATAGTCTATCAGCTACCACAGGCAGATGATACAAATCTTTTTTTAAACTGGCGTCTTTAAACAAAACAGTCGGTAGGGCTGGTCCACCGTCAGCAGAGTCAAAAACAACCAGTTTGTCCACAAGGTGTATTACATTCTAGGATAATACGCAGTTTAAAACTAAGCTAATTGTTTCTAACATGCCTATAATTTATCAGTACAACTATGAATCATTGCCACAGCTTGTGTACTGCCTACAGTTCCTTGGACTATGAAATAATGGTCAGCGATAGCAAGGTGCATTTGGGATAGCCTATCACAAGTGAAACAATGTGCTTCATGTGCACTTAGGCAGCATTTCAGATATTGATTACACTCTGTGGCCCACGAATCATGGACCAGAAAAAAATCCATTACACCATTTAGCAGGCACAATTTGTATTGATTCAATTTCAGAAATGCTACTAATGTTACAGTAACACCCCTTAACTGGATGCTGGGCCTTCTCCACCTTGCTCTGCAAAACACTGATGCAAGTGGATAAAAATAGTCGAACACCTACGAAAACAGCACCGAATGACCTAGTCAGTCTTAAAGCTGGACACAGAGAAGACCGGAAATGTAGAGAATCCGAATATAACTGAGAATAAGAAGACAGACCTATGTTTTGATATGAGCTACTACCTACCATACATAGCAGGCTGACACCAACAAACATGGATACTTTATTTCTCTTTCAGCTTTGCTTTATAAATGTGAAAATGTCCAGATTTTCCAACATAATACCAGACATAATTTTGTTTTGAACAAGACTTTCTATATTTGTACGTGCACCCCTCCATTTCCAAAAAAGTAGTACGTCAACCTAATGAGTCTCACCCACATACATGTTACCATTTTTGCTCAGGTTAAATTATCCTAGAGATCCTGGGGACGTTATCCTGGGGATAATGTAACCACACTTTGTATTTGATACTGCACCAAATTCATGGTATGTATGAGATTTGAAAAATTTGATTACATAAAAACTGTCCATATGTCATAACAATTTTGTGAACCTTGTTGTAGGTCACCATGATTGCCACAGTTATAATACTTACAAGGGAATATTGCCTGCAAAGATTAAACCAGTGTAAAAGTACAGCCCTCAATTAATGCATGCTGCTAAACAGTGGTACACGTAGCAACATCTTGTGCATTGCCCCAATTGAAAAGTCCAGCTGTCAGTTATCGTGCCTTCACCAGCACGTCCACACAGTTTCTTCTCAAATCAAACTCAAACCTGCCCATTCACATTCAATAATTAACCAGTGGTTTGTCATCTGTGGGAGCTGCTGATTGAACATGTGTACTCATATCAGCCAAAATAAATGGCATGTGGCTGATGGCTGAATAGGTAACGAGCCATCAGCAGCTGTTATGTTTCTAACACTAGCACTACTAGTGCTAATAATGTAACGGATCATAGCTCATTATGGTCTTAATACTAGTACTGAATATAATGTGGTATTGAATTGGAAAAAGGCAAAAACCAACTGGTCATTTATAGCACCAGATAAAAACTTGGTCAATAGTTTAGGACAAAAGAGGTTATGCTGTAGTAATACAACCAGCTTAATTTGTACAGTTGAAAGCACCACAGTGTACATTGTAAAAATTAAATCAAGCAGGCAGTGTCTGTTGATGAGCACAAAAGCCTTACACCAATATCAGCACACTCCATGTGTAAAAGACATGTCCTGCTATCAAGCATGGAACTGTGTCAACACACCACTTCCCCCATCATACAGCTAAGAAACTTGAGTACTGTTATAACATACTCTAAAACATATAACCATATTAATATGAATTTGTTCGGGATTTGAAGCTGGAGCTAAATCTGTTTTGAAAGTTTATTTTTTAGCTTGCTATATGTTGTTGACTAAATATGAATATTTTCAAAATAATCACTTTTAAAAAGACATTTTGCGTCTCAGCCAGGAATTCCGAAGCATACCTTTTTGCCAAAATTCAGTAGATGCAAAACATTGGAATTATAGAGACATATTTTTTCGATAAAGTGTCATCAAGTGGTGATCCTGAATTAGGAATGGTTGATTGCATGTGTGAAGTCTTGCAAAGATAAAATACATGAGATTCCATTCGTAGCGTGTTGGATGAACTATACATGCTATTTACGCATAAACATAAAAATTGGTTAAAATGTTAATGCTCACCTAAATGACACACGCAGAAATGGCAATAGTTCGATAAAAGTACTACCCATATTGTGGCTAACATAAGGTACTATTAATGTAAGTGGTTAACCATCACTGCCAGTCATTGTCTAATATGTATCATTATCTATCACCAACCAGACATTAGACACCAGCTCATGGGCATGTGACATGAGTACTGCGGCAAATGTACTCTACAGACTGATGGATATTACTAGTTCTAGCTTTATTACACGCTAGAGTACCGAAATATCGCGGATGTAACAATGTTGGGTCGAAGTTTCCATCTGCATCACTGTAAAGTCAAGTTTACGCAATCTAACAACACAGGCACGTCCGGTTTGGAGATGTTGCTTTCAAAATAAAAGCCTGCATTCCAGAGAAAAACATTTACTGCACTCAATGTTAAGGCACATTAAACCTAAATGCTGAAGTTAAAACAACTTCTGCCTTGCATAAGGTACAGAACAGAACACATTTTACTTATGAGCTACTTGACAAATGTAACAGTAGAATAAATGTTGATTTTAAGGTATACAAAACCTATACTGGTATCAAAAGTATGTGGATTATCATCAGCTACATAAGCCTACATGTTGTTACAGAAAGTAATGGTCTCCACACTGCCATTTATAGACCCGAGGAAATGTCTACTGTTTAGTGCAGTTTGAGAAGTTGCCTGCATAAGAAAACTGCTGCACTGGCACTACTAATACAGTTTACAGCGGTGCAACTTGATACCTGAGGTACAGGGATAACATGCAGTGTGTGCGCCACCTCTTATGCAGATTGAGTTATTTGAATACAATATTAGATAGCAAATCAAACATAACATCGCTTGCACGTGCCATAAGAAGAAACACTGTGTGACCTACACATTGCTGCATTTGTGATTAGATTACAGCCGTCACGGTTTGCATAACTTTTATTTTGAAAGACGTAGCAGGAAGTGAGTTGACAACGGTTGCTTCATTGACAGTGGGTCAATAACATGCAGGGCAGCAAACTTGCGAACGTTAGCGCTACCGTTATCACTGAGGGTGTGAATGCAGCTGACAGTGAAACCACAGTTTTACATTAAAAGGAACAAAAACACCCTTATCAGTGAGCGTGTGTTTCCATACATAAACCTTTGTGTGTGCGTGTGTGAGATGGCTTTCACCCACCTCTTGCTCGGTGTCCCCCTGCTCCGATACTCCAATTTCACTGGGCAGTTCGGCCAGATCTGTGACCCGAATGAGTCCGTCGTGGAGGAAAATGGTCTCCTCCTTCACCGAAAGCCACTGGGACGAATCCACAGCCCCGGAGCCCATCGCTCTCTCCTCCGACAGTGATGCCAAAGGGGTCGAACATTAAAAATTCATTGACAGAATGACAGAAACGCCCTAGCTAACCTGCTAGCGAGCTACAATAACATAACTGCCGTTACTGTCGCCGTTTTATCTGATGATGGTGCAGACTGTAGTAACGTTACTAGGGTTCAAGCTAACGGAAGACAGCCAAGCAGTGAACAGGCAGTGGTGGCAGGTCCTTTTCACATAATAACATGGGTGGCCGTGTCGTGCTAACAGTGGCTGCTAGCTGTCTGGCTTGGTTAGCTGGAAGCGGAGCTAACTTACCGTACGGTTATAACGTTACCGAGCAGAGTGGGCGTGACACCTGTACTAAATCCGTTATTGCGCCGCACCGTTAAAACGACAGTCTTTTCAGGACGAAGACTGCATCTGTAGTAAGCTCATTTCGCAGTTAAAATCTAGCTCCGCTAACGGCCCAGCCGCTGTGTCAGTGGCTGGAGAAGATAATGAGAGTCTCTCAGCTGTCAGTGCGACGCCATGTTTCCAAGGCCAACGAGCAGCTCCCAGCATGCACCGCGGCCCAGAATAAAAGCTGTCAAGAATTCATGAGTTCATTTAGGTATCTAACAACACAACTTACTGCTGTAATAATAAGACAAGGGACAATTATCATGTAGTTTAGAGGTTATGTTGTACAATCTTATATCAAGCGTCAAGGTTAGGAGGAGGTTAAGAGTCACTGTCACCTGAATCTTTGTTTTCTTGTCCTCAGTGGAGATAGGTCTTGCACTTAATTATGGCATCCTTGACATGTAATTGTGTGTGATTTAATGTACCCTTTCTTTAATGTCAGATAAACCAGACTTGGTGCAGCAAAAAGCATAAAAACCTAGAGATGACAACTATGGCCTGTATCTAGCGTACTTGGCTGTTATAATCCTATAAAGGATTATGATACATACAAGGAAGTAAAAGCAAAACAAAACAAGTGAAGAATAACAAAAACAAGTTTACACTTGTAAAAATGGTACCCCTATTTCCTGAAACCTGACCCTGGTGACATTTTTGGGGAAGTGAAGATCTCAAGCTTGTCTGGTTGAACAGTTATGTATCTTTAAATTTATTTCAAACCAGTGATATAGCCAAATTCCATCTCTCATACCTTGTTAATACGAATACATGTTTAAAAACACTGATGCAACACATTGTAAGAGCTGGAGTTTATGAAATGAAAGGGCAGATGAGGTGCACATAGAACTGGTTGCAGTCCTCACAAATGTTTTTTGGATCAGGGATGTTTTACAAAAGTAGTAAAATATATTCTACTGTATAATATATTACAAAATGAGAGGTATAGATCACACTGATAATAGAATGCCAGCCTGTGATCATTTGTGAACATGCCCTTGACACATGATTTTAAACCAATTACTAAATTCAAACAGAAACAAAAAATAATTGATTTTATTACATTTTCAACGCACAATCTGATAGTTTGCAGTTTTGTATTACAGTTTTTTATAAATATATAAAATTTACATCCACGCCATACTAATTATAATATACTGTATATACAATATTTTCAACACACTGCCATTTTACACAATCAGAGAGAAACAGAAAACGCTGCATGAAATGTAAAGCTCATAAAATTAATTGTTGCTGTACATAGCAGCTTAGTCTATAATCGTGTGAGTTGTGCCATAATATCAGTTTCTCTTTCCAGCCTTAGGCATCGCTTATAAAGGCGAACAGGAATCCCTCTTTTTATTTCATTGCCTGAATTTCGCACCCCAGCTGTGTCTTTTTCCTCTATCTTCTTAAGTGCTCGAAGTAGGTCAGAGGCTTTAGTGAAGCCTCGAGAACAGCTAGAAAAGAAACATAAAAAGTCAAAAACAGAACCCAACCTAATAATCGGTTATATAAGCAAGCTGAGTTAACACATTAGACAGGAGACTGGCACTGCTATAACCAAAAGTTGTCTGAGATTACCATGAATAAGCGTATAACAGAACTTAAAACCTTTTTCTGCTGTGGCATTTTTTCTCCTTTGGCAGTTTAAAGCAGTATTGAGAGACGAAATCCATCAGCAGTGAGGGGAGAATACTGGGTCGCTTGACGCTTTCAATCTGAACAGCCAAGCTGTAAAATTGACAAAAAGAAAACAAGCAGAGGTCAATTACAACCTCACATACAGAAATAAAGTGAGAAACAAGGCAGAAATAAAACAATATGGTGTGATGTATATGACTCAGAGAGAGACACAGACAAAGAAAGAGACAGCTGCTTGTGGGGGCAGGCCTTCCTCCTTCCTTATAACATGCTGCAAATGAGGAAGGAAGAATAATAGTCTTAGCATACATGTGCTGCTGTGGCCTATGTGTGAGTGTTGCATACAGCCATAGGAGTCACAATCTATAATCAAATCCTGCAAAAGCTTGAAAAATCATGAACCCAAGCTTTAAAAGTTCCAGTAAGCCATGCCATTGAGCCAGCTGCTGCGGCTTTTCATGCTGTGACATGTCAAAATATCTGCTGTGAAAAAGGCAGATTATGCATGCTGGTTCACTGTCACACTGTCATGGCTTACTGGGGCACTTAATTGAATGAAACCATTGTTAATGTTATTAGGAACACCTGTGTGTTTCCTATTATGATAAGTCAAATTGTCTGCTGTGAAAAATACCTATTGACAGGTCTTTCAATAGGCCCAACTACACAACAATGAAATCTAATCTATTATAACCTTGGTACTATTGTCATAGTTTTGGCAAATATGCCTGTAGTTGATTATTACACTGTACTCCCCATATCATTGTAGAGACTGTGGACACTCTGCTGGACACAGCTTTATAACTACTTCCAATGGAAGCACCATGAACAATGGTCTTTCAACAAAAAGAAAAAAAACCTCCCGTGCTTCATTTAGACCTTCTACATGACTTTTAATTTTGCTCAAGTTGCCGTGGTTACTGAATCTCACTGCAACCTGCAGGTCGAACCTTGAAGTAGCGCAGGAATGCAAAACACAGTCATAATGGATTACTGGGGTAACAGCAATTGGTTTGGACTGGTTCAAAAGCTGTGTACAGCTTGTATTTCCTTGTCCTCAGTGGACGATGTTGTAAAGCTAGTTTCCAGGGGTGAGAATGGGGTGTTATGCTGAACTCTTTGTATTGTGGCCAAAACACACAAGAAAACACAAAGCAAGAAGTCCCAAGTTGTGAAGTTGGACTTTTCTTTTAATGTTCTGACACTGTCATTTTTATATGTACCCCCGGTCTAATGAAGTAGTAATGAAGTTATGAAGAGTATTTGGCTGAGGAAAAAGTCTATTATATGTTCCAGGCTTTACTCAGTTATCCAGCTATCCTCCTTTGTGAACTTGGCCCCTGGCATATATTTGAATGATTATAAATTCAGGAAAGAAATTCATCTGTGAGACTTGCTTAGTTGCATATGTGAATACACAACTATGGGGGGAAAACTGATGCAAAAATGCTGTTATGTTACCGGCTGGTGCAATCACAGTGGTAGGCAGTCTTTGACTCCATGTTCTGTAGATCATACTTCTTCTCCAAAGGAGCGATTTTGTATTTACACTCATCCAGAAGTTTGAGGCTTCCACACAGGTGCTGATTGTCTGCAGGAGCAAAAACAAACACAGGTTATCTCACAAATAAGTGTACCCACATTTCTTTAGATAACTGCACAATTTAGTCACCTATCTTTTGCTATGCTCTACAAAAGCTTAACGCTCTTATTTTACTTTCAGAATTTTTAGAAAGCTATCATCAGTGGTGAAAATTAGTATTCTGCCTCACCTGTAGGGGGCATAGCTAGATAGCTCGGAAGCACAAGCTCCATTAAAGAACAATGCCCTGTGCCCCCTTTTTTATATACAGTAATCCCACTGGAATTTATGTGGGCTCTTTCAAGATGCAAGCTCTTATCATCACCTTTCCATAGTAGCAGCACTGCTCACCATGGAAATCTAATAATGATAATAAATAAACAGTTTGAATAGTGATATTTTATTATTTTCTTCTATCATTAATTTAAAACTTGCTCACTCACTTATAAAATATTCATAATTCATTAATACAATGTTGTAATTTATCATTAAATGTAAAATTCAAATACTAAATTTCATTTTGACAGATTCACATTATTTACTGGCACTGAGTTCTTAATGGGTGGTCAATGTTCAATTTAGATAAGTAATACTGAAGAGGGTCAGCGGCTGAATACACTCACCTGTCGTATTATGTAGTGTAATATTTTGTTTCAGGCCTTTCTCTGCATGTGTGTTTTGGGCTTGGGTTGTACTCATGGTGGGCTCCTGGCTTGTGTTATTCCATAGTAGATGGGAGTCCATCCATGCTGTCTTTAGTTTTGTTGTGACCGGTGGTGCAGAAGTGGCTGTACTCCAGAGTGTTTTTAAAGGGTCTTGTTTGGGTGTATCTGTCGTCTTTTTGATCCGCAGCATCTCAAATGATGTCACTTTGATCGGTAATCCATATGTTGTTGTTGAGGGTGTAACGGTTGTCTTGTGAGAGGTTGTGTTTTGTTCTAGACAACTTTTACAGTGAGGCTGAAAAGTGTCACCTCTCAGAGGCCTCCTGGATCGACAACAGCGACTTTGTTTTGGAACTTTTTTGTGACTTTTGGTGGTTTTGGTCGCTGCTGTGATGGCTGTTGGTAAGTGTAGCTGGAGTGCTGTCTTCTCTGTTAAAGATGGGGTGCTTTGTGTTGTAGATGCTGTTTGTGGATAAGAATTTGTGGTCACCTGTGGTGGAACTTGGCTTCTCTGTGTGGGGCGAGCCGACAGGCCCTTTCTGGTGCTCTTCTTTTGTCCAACTCTTTTATTTGACATCAACGCGTGACTTTCAGAAGCATTTAAAAGAGCCTTTGCCTTTGCCATTGAAGGAGCAGTAGTGTGTGCTCTTGATATTGGGGGCATTTGGGAGGGTGCTACTGTATATAGTTTCCAGTGTCTTTTACATCCTTTCCCCTTTGTCCTTCTGCGGTAGAAAGTGTCTCCTCTGGGTGGGTCTCTGGAGCTACAGCTATGTTCACTTTTGGGTGACTTTCTGTGTGGGTTGATCATGGGGCTTTCAGTTACATGCTGTCCCTCACTACTTGCTAACTTGTTGCTGTCAGTGAAGCCCCCATATTTGCTTGTAACATCAGAGGTGTTGTAAGGGACGGGGCTTTTGAAGAGGGCATAAGGTGCCTCTTTGGCTACTTTGCACCTATTGAAAGTAAACATGCATGTTAAAACCAAACCATGGAAACATTTTTTTAAACTTTTTATGTTGTATTTTCAACTTATATACATCACATTCCTGGATAGCCTTTTAGCTGGGAGGTGAACTCTTAAAATGTGTGTCAGTTACTTGTGGATGAACGCTAAGAGTTAGAGGGCGAACATATTACACATGCACCTGTCAGCACTAGATGTGAAGTGAGAATAAAACAGACATCTCTAAAAGTAATAGTAATAGCAATGGAAGGAGGAACGGAATGCCCTGCAAACTCAAAAATTGCGCGCAACGTGTTCATTCTTGATATCAAAAGTGTATCTGGAGGACTGATTGCAGTGATGTATTTATTACTCCAGAATGAATAGTAGTTTATATCTTATGGCCCCAGGTCCTTCTACTTAAATTGCTTTACATTTATTGGCATAGTGACAAATGATTCCGCATTCCAGAGAGGAGCACAGTTTCATTAGTCAGAAGTGCTGTATTTTCAACTTATATACACCACATTCCTTGCATAATTATGTAATTAAGAAGAGGTACACTTTATGTTGCTATTTAGGATATAAGCTGTAATTTCAAGCCATTGTCATTTGTATTTTCCTTGGACGATAAGTACAGTAACACTGCAGACATTCAAGAATCACTCACTTACACATAAATCTTAAATTATAGTTATTATAGTATAGTTTGTCAATGTAATACCAGTAATGCAAGAAAAAAAAAGGTTAACCATTAATCCTTTCTGGTTAGTAAGACAATTTGTTGGTAACCCGATAGATAAAGTTGTGGAAACAGAACAAAGGTATGGCACGGTGCCCTACATGATTTAGTGAGGTTTGGCAGAGCGTCAGGCATGTTATAACAAGCGTCAGAGGCACATCTGTTGCACTACCTTCCTATATAACCATACGTGCACTTTCCACTGAACAAATGTCTTGTTTCATGGTTTGCACTTACTGTAGCCTCTAACAAAACGCAGCTAAAGCGTCAAGCAACAATGTCAGTGTTTCTCTTACGTTCCCCACCAGTACATCTCAGTGCATCGCCTCTGCTGTGTGAGCTCAAAGCAGGGAACCTGCAGGATGTTGAAGAAGCTGTAGCCCACCATACTGGAAATGGTATTGTTCACACCAAGAAGGCACTGTCGAAACCTGGTGAGAGGCAGTGAGAGAACACGCCAAGGTCAAGCAACAGTCCAGTCAAAATGAACACACAGACACACGGTGGGTAAATGCTGCCTCATTTCGTCCACACCTTTTGGGTATAACAGTTTATAATGATAGATAGCCTTTTAGCTGGGAGGTGAACTCTGTGTGTCAGTTACTTGTGGATGAACGCTAAGAGTTAGAAGGCGAACATATTACACATGCACCTGTCAGCACTAGATGTGAAGTGAGAATAAAACAGACATCTCTAAAAGTAATAGTAATAGTAACAGAAGGAGGAATGGAATGCCCTGCAAACTCAAAAATAGCGAGTGATGTGTTCACTCTTGATATCAAAAGTGTATCCGGAGGACTGATTGCAGTGATGTATTTATTACTCCAGAATGGATAGTAGCTAATATCTTATGGCCCCAGGTCCTTCTACTTAAATTGCTTTACATTTATTGGCATAGTGACAAATGATACGCGCATTCCACAGAGGAGCACAGTTTCATTAGTCAGAAGTGTAAGGTATAAACTAAACACCGCTCATAAATTCAGCCTTCGAGCAGATCTATCCTTACTTGACTGGCCATGCTAGCCAGAGCATTATGGGGACAGGCCATAGGAATCCCGACTCAGTGTTTTATGCCCGGAGTGTGCATGCTGAGGCTCACCTTTGGTCACAGTCACAGTGTGAAACGGTGAAGAATTTGGAGTTGAAGACTCCATAATTCACCGTGAAAGCTGGGATGATATGCAGGCAGTGGTCGTGCTCACGGCAGCATCTATCTGCACTCTCAAACATCCCTGTGCAGGAGGACAAGATTTGAATTCAGTCTCATATCAAGGGACACTTCACATGGAAGAAAGTCCTCAAGCGGACATCACTTCCTGATTTAAAATCAAGAAGCTTCAAAGAAAATTGAAAATGTACGGGTTGTAAAACCAAGATCATTAATTTAAAGAACCTACTGAAGCACATCTTTTTGATGTGAATAGCATATAAATGTCCAGGAGACTTTCAAATGATTTTTCTTAGGATGTAAGTTTAACTTACTTACTTAACTAATGTTGTGCAATAACTGTACTCATCGGCTCCACCTAAATTAAATAATGTCCTGAAAATGTCCAATTTTAATTAAACTTTGAATTTCCTAAGACATTTTGTGGCATGCTGTCCACATCAAAATTACAAACAATATTTTCATCAGTTCAGTTCAGTTCTATTCAGGTAAATTCAATATCACTTATCACTAATATTTATCTTTATATATTTGATCTACTCTATGATATCTCTCTAAAATGTCTATGAAAATGGCTCACTGGTGTTTTATCTAATGTAAAATACCAGTGATATTTGTCTAATATGCTTATGGGGACTTCAATATTATACTCACTGCACTTAAGTTCAAAGTTACTGTATGAAAAATGTATAATAAATCCTTTATAATAATTGTATCTCCCATGGTATTAATATACAGTATGTCTATAAGTGCTGCTGAAGTGAGAGGTGGTGACGATTTTAGGGACAAACAGCTGGAGGGGGGCCCTAAAAATCCCCTTAGGTCTGTATTTTACATTCTTTCAAAGGGCCCTGATATACAGTGTTAGCATACTGTATACATACCATATGAAAGTGACACTGTGATGTATGTACCCTTTATACATGTCTCCTCTGACCACTCCTTTACCTGAAATAGGCCTACACATCAGGGGGGGAAAGCACATAAAATAATAAAATTAGACTTCACCATCCTCACCCAACTGTTCGTATCCGACCGCTTTGCTTCCAGTGCCACACCACAGCGTCCCTGGAAATATCCAGGCGCGTTTCCTCCGCGCTTTTCCCTCAGTCCCATCTCTTCTTGTGCGCCTGGTAAACTTTGGCGCACTGGAGGAGACAAGCGCGCAGGGAGCATCCGGAGCCAGCAGTGCGTTTATATTAAACCTCTGGCTGATTTCGTGACCCCGGGTGCCGCTTTTGTCGCAGAGAGTGCGGTATCTTTCCGTGATGAGTGGGTCAGTATTTACTTCGCATGTTACCAGTCGCGTATCTTCGGACCACAGGGTGAAGTACAGGGACCGCGCGCCGGCTGCGTCCCCTCGCAGGAACGTGACGCGCGTCTGTCCGTGGTCTGCAGGACTCGATCTGAGACAGGAGCGACCTGATCCGTTCTCATCTTGTGCTTCTGATAAAATGAGCGATGTTACGGCAAAAACAACTTGTAGTAGGCATCTGCCTTGCATCTCAATGCAAAATTGGTTTTTAATCAATCCAGTTTAAGATCAGTATAAGTGTTAAGCTAAAGTCTGAATGGTCGAATTATTGTATCACATGAATTGTAGAATCGGTGCCTACTTCTGCGGTTAAAAGGCGTCTTTCTTGAGTAAGGCATGTGTGCCTCAGGGGTAAATGTTTTTCTTATTGGTCTGCCTATATGGAGGCTCGTCGGAAATATGACACTCCTCACTTTTTGTGGGTTTGTGTATGCGTGCGTGTGTGGTCTGACCCAGGGAGGGTTGGGTGTACTTAATTTCTATAGCATTTAGGAAAGAACGGTATTTTCTAGGACACACATGACAGAGCTGTCTTAACCTGTAGGAGTTTTCAGCAGGGGCTGAATAACAGGGCAAACATGCACGCAAAGGTGTGGCCAAATAAAATGTAGAAATTCTGACCTGAGATGTTGTTTTGATAGCGTCTATATACAGTAAATGTGATTTGAAAGAGATGTTATGCACAATAGTGGCATTAATAACATTAGAATAACATCCAAGCATCATTCTTTATGCTCATTTTTTTTTCACTTGCTGTTTTTGTTCATTTAATCACATTGTCTAACTTACTAGTCAAATTCATTTTAATATATGCTGCTCCCTTTCCCTCTGTCCTTCAACTGTCTGTGAGGATCTTCACTGAGTATCCCAAAGTCACACTTTGACTCTAAGAAGTCTTTACACAAACAAGACTTGTCAGTTTTCATTAGATTTTATTGATCTGTGTAAACTCTCTGCAAAATCTTTACATGCAAAGTTATTTGCAAACATACATATTTCCAGTGCATGCACTATCTATGTACAAATACAGAGATAAACCAGGAAACATTCCACTGAACTGGCAGAATCAAGTAGAAGACAGCTATGGATTTAGCTCAGAGAGAAGCCTGTTTTTAAAAAAACCTAATGATTATAATTTATGTTGATCATCATCTGATGATCACTGTAGCTGAAGTAGCACAGCATAGGACAGTGTGTGATGCTACTGGTGGGTGTTTGAATCACTGCCACAGGCGGGCAGAGTGGCTGTGCAGAGAAAACAAGACACTGGAGAGATTTGAATGTGTATGTACAGAAAGTCTCATTCAAAGAATGAGATTCATCTCACTGTCTGCTACTGATAGAGATGAAAGTATTTTGTTGATGTGTTCAGTTGATTATCAGTCTATCCTGTGGATGCTAGAAGACCAGTTTATTCAGATTACACCATACTCACCATAGTCATGCAGAATATGGCCTCTTGTATATAAAGTATTAACAGGAATGTTATGGGGAAGAAGTGTAAACATTGATGGAATTACAATAGCATTAATTTCTTACAAAGTACATATATATATCTTGAACCACAAGACATTTCATGCATAGGATTTTTTGTTTTCGTCTTTGTTTTGACATTGGAATAACTTGCAAACAGCTGTATAAATTGAGGTCATTCCACTTTGTAAGGTGTGCTTTCCTTGGTTTGCTGTGATTAGTGAACAAACACTAAAGCCTTGAATGATTGGGGTGTGGCACAGGGGAAAGAGCCCTGCTTTGTGCAAAGGGTGCGTTGGGGTAAAAGCGGGCCACGACTGCCCCAGGCACACCAGAGTCACAAGCGCAGTGCATGCAGGTAAAGCTGCACATACCTATGACATAACCTGTTCCACTTTTTCTCCTTGTTAAGCGGAGCAGCCAAATGTGTTAGGGAAACCTGTAAGATACCTGGCCGTGTGCATTCGTTGTAAACACTACAGTAGAAAACCTCTGAGGTGTCAGAGTGAACCGCGAGCTTCCGAAGAGCAGAGGTAGCAGGAGGAAAATCCTTTTTCCTGCCAATTCTCACCGTAACTAAGAAAGAAAATGTCTTCACTTTTCAGTTTCTCTAATCACACAGTTAATACTTCCCACAAATCAAAATTCGAATAACCATACATAAAAACTCCTAATGTTTACCTAGGTGTGCTATAATTTTAAATCACAAATTAACAGCAACTGATGAAAGATTCATCTAGTTCATGGTCCACCGACTGATGAATCATCTGTGTATCCGATGTCTATCCTAACCTGAGCAATGTATCAGTATGTAAACATTTCTTCATGGAAATATACAATATGTTCAGGACAGTGGGCACAGTTGAAATAAGGTGCAGCTGCGTGTTTTCTTATGTCTGTGGCTTGGCATGCTTATACAGTTAGTGTTACACTACAGCATGATGTAATCACACAACAAATAAAAAAAAACTCAATGAATTTCAGGCTTGAGCTCAATCGAGGACTTTGAACGGTGGGTTTGACCTCAGATGCCATAACATATTGCTATTCTTATTCTGTGCCAGTGCAATTCAAACTCATGTCATGTTCAGCACACCATATAACATCACTGACGGGCATGATGGTCCTTGACAGATGTCTTGGTTACATGAGTTAAATCTCTAATTCATTTATGCCATGATTTGTCCCAGAGGCAGATTAAGTATCAGCACAGGCAGAGACATTGTTAATAAGGGGACAGGGAAGAAGAGTATATTACTATCAGGGAAAAGGAGGTGAGTAAGCCTGTGTGATGGCCAGCGAGTGAAAGAATAGATAAAACAACAACACGGGAAAAAGTGCATTGGGAGATGAATGCAAACCAAGTAGGGAGGAGAGGTTTTAGCTCATGCTGTATGGGGGGGTGGGGGGGCAAGTGGTTAATCACTAGCAACGTGATTCTCGTTATACAAGGTGTGCCAGCGCTCAATTTTCTTGTCCTTGTTCTTCAGACACTCGTACCAGTGCTTCAGCCGCTCTCCTTTGGCAGTGATACCCAGCTGACACCCACCTGTCAGGAAGGAAGTGAGGTGTGAAAGGCAGGTGGTGAGCAGGTGAGAATTTCTGCTTCATTTCATCAGAGCAATGCCACTTCTCAAATATTTACCGATGTAGTCGTTGGACTTCCCAATATCATAATCCCACACGGAGATATCTAAGGTCTTCTTGGCCAGTTCACTGTGTTTGATGTCATAGTTGAATTCCTGAAATTTGATCCAGACATTAATTCAGCATTTCCAAAGCCACTTCCCAACATTTTTCATACCTGAGTTGCACAGAATATAAAAACAGTGACTGGATAATAATTTGGGCATAAGCTAATCTTTTACTAATTGCAGCCTTTATCCTTGAACTCTCTTACAAACCTCATTAAACTCTGGGTTTAAAGTCCTCTTCTTGATTTGTGTTTTGCACTTGCCCTTCTTCCCCATGTCAGGTTTCAGACATCTGTGAATTGTACACGTATAGAATAAAATTTATGCCATTTCTAGAGTCATATATTTGCTGTCTAAATGTACTTCCCCATCCTGCTCTACCTACATTTTGACATATGGGTCAGAGTAGCCATTAGCATCCATGGCAGCCAGGTGAACGCAGCGCACAACGCCCACGACGAGACGGTTCGTCTGGGTGTTGTACATGAGGGAGATAAGAATCCGACCGCGCTCCTCTACCTCGCCGCCATCTTTCCCCGGCTGAAACAGAGCAGAGGGGAGGGAAATTACTTCAGTGGGATTCATGAAAAGATTTGTATGAACTACTAAAGGAATCTGTCATGTTCAGACATGCTTGGAAGTAAAAGCATTGCCTCATCTTCGTAGAGAGCGATGCCTCTGGCTCCCCCGGCTGTTGCAGTTCTCTTAGTCTGTAAGGGGGAACGAGATTACAGCAGGTCAATAAGAGATTCAGACAAGGGGAACAAAGCATTGTTTGAATGTAATTGAGTTTCACTCACAGGGATGACTCTCTCGAGACACACGTTGAAGTTTTTCTTCTGGTTCATCTTCAGTTTCTTCAGCGCCACTCGGGTTTCCCCAATAAACTCATTATGCCCGAACTTGTCTTCATCACAGACAGACAGCCTGTGAAAATCAAAAGGGAATCTTAATCATACAGACCTGTTACACCTTTAAAAGAGTCGACTAAAGGCAGATCAAGTTATACATATGAATAGAGGGCTGTTGCAGCTAAGTGAGTGATTTAAGTTTGACTGCCTGAGGTACAGTATCCACCTGAGGGTCTTGCGCTGCATGTCCTCATCTGTCAGGCCGTGGTAGGTGAGTGTCTCATTCCACGCAGGGTTGCGGGTGTTTCTCAGGGTCTTTGTGCGCAGCTTGTTAGACTGTTAGATGCGGGGTAGACGAGGAAATGGAAATATCTCGAGGCAAGTTACCACTACACAAGATCTCGCACATCTGTGGTTTGTGCTATTTTATCACAGGAAGTATCTATATGATGCTGCTTCCCATCAAAAGGTGTTTTTGTGACTCAAATCTGCCCCATTCTCCACTACAGAACAGTATAATTACACTACACTAACAATGTACAATCACGACAACTCTGACTTTATTTACAATGTCTCACTATGTATTTCTCCATCATCCCCATGCCAATTTTATAATTTTGTCAATTCAAACCACAAGGTGTCAGGCTTGAGCTAGCAGAAAGGCCTCTAGTCAAACCAAGGGGGTTTAAAATCACCACCCTTCCTTTTTTGCTTAACAGAACGTTAACGCAATAAATCTTTCAAAAGAAGTACAAGCTTAATGTAGGAAAGGTGCGTCTTTTACCTTACTAGCCCCCGGCAGCAGATGAAGCTTGACATAAGGATCTGCCAGTCCATTTGAGTCCATGGGCTTCAGTCCCTGAGGAGAAACAGAGTACCGTGTCCATCACATCATCATGAATGGCAGGGAGCAATTAAGCTTAAGTGCCATTCAGGAGCATTTTAACATAAACCACTTGATTGTAATTGTCCCTTTGTGTGAGAGACTGAGGAGAATAGTGGTACCTTTGCTTTGAGGATGCTACAGTGGAGGCTGTTGCTTTCCTGTTCATAGAGCAGACTGAACTCCAGAGAGCCCAGAGTGGCTGAAAGAGACACAGACCAGTCATTACATTATACTACAGAGAGGCAGCAAGTCTACTCTTGAATAATTAAGCATATAAATACAGGAAAATATTATCTTGTAATCAAACAACACACAACTTGTGAATAGGGGTGACAATAAGTACCAGCCCAGAATGGACAGAAAGGACGGACAAAAACCTTCACTGACCCTTCACTCATGAAACATTCACAGCCTAAGTAAACAGCAGAAAAATCTCATTACAAAGCAGGGGCATATAATATAAAAGAAATCAATTAAACACTCAAGTCTCAAAGGAAGCCATTCGGAAAAATAAGGTTCTGGGTAAGAAAAAAAAAAGATGAAATGCTACGCACACACATGTTCTTTGGAGGAGTTTCATTGTCTAGCATAGCTGTTGGGGGACAAAATAATCAAATGTCATTTGTTAAATTTTGTTATATACCCGTTTACTTCTCTGGGCTGAGATTCACCACCAACTTGCTTCTCCAAAGACACACTGCTATTGTAACAAAACTAAGAGTCTACAGCCACGCTAGTGGCTCTGCAAGACAACACTTTGTCAATAGTTTCGCAGGTATTTCGTCATAAATCAAAGCATTGAACAAAGTGAAATTTTGACCTGATGATGGTGCTAGATGAAAAGTCCGAGGATCAGCAACGTTTTTACAATTAATCCTGAGGAGCACACGGATGTCTGTGCAAAATTTCACGGCAATCCATCCAACAGTGTTGGGATATTTCAGTTTGGACCAAAGTGGTGGATCAACTGACTGACCAATGGTGCCATATAGCCACGTCACTTGCATGGCTAAAAATAAGCAGCACTAGCTCATCCACCTTTATTTAATGATCATATATATTTATATATATATAAATTATGATTAACTATGTCTATGTCACATTCAAAACTTAGCATACTGTACTATTATTTAACCCTACCCAATATCAAATTCTATTGAATTTACAGTATATTATTAAGCTGAAACAACCAGTACATTTAGATCAACAATACTTTAAGAAGTTATAACCAGCTGAGCTACTGAAACCAGTCAGCACCACAGGACCTAACTCACCATCACATCTCTTTAGGCCCAGGCACATGAAACCATTGCTATTTCTGCCATTTTCACTCCCAACGCAGGGGATTGGGTCAAGCACAAGGGGACTCTATGTTCTGTTAGCCCTGTTTTATCTCAAATTATTTGCACAGCTCCATATTCCCAAACCTCAATAAAACAAATTAACACCAAACCCCCCAGAGAGAGAATAAAGGCCATTTGGCGCTGCAGGCGCAGAACATGAATGGCATGGCACCATTCTCATCATTAAAATGAGATGTGGGATGTATGAAAAAAAAACTGTATGGTTACATAGCTTATGTATCACTATTGATTTTGTGATTCACATCCTGATTCACATCTTCCTCTGCTGTAGTTCCTCAGATATTGATTATCATGCTTCGATAACAAATGGCGCTTATCATTTGTCATTTTCTACCCAGCTCAATAGACGCTCCAAGAATGATACTTGGTGTTTGCCAGGACTATTGGGCAATTTATAGATATCATTTATTACCAACAGACTAAAGGGCAGAAGTCAAGCATCAACATGGTATGACTCAGAATCCCTGAGGGGAACAGAGATGCTGCCAAATTAAAGTAATCAACGCCCAATACTAAATGCTGCATGACAATATGTTTTGCTTTATTAAGAAAAAAAACCATCTGGTGCTATTTACCTGAAACGAGTGGAAAGAAATAAAACTGTGCATGAGGTGAAATTAGACTAGACATACCACCTTACTCTATGAGAAGAGTGAGCAGATGGTGTACTCACTGGCTTCATCAGAGTCATAGTCGTTGGCCTCCTCCTCCTCCTCAGCTGGGGGAGGTTGCTGTCGGGCGGGAGGAGCACTGTAGGCAGCGGGCTGCCTCCTGTCCTCTCTTGCTGCAGGAGGCGCTCTCTGCTCTGGAGGAACTCCACCAGAAGAGTAAGCCCCTCCATCTCCTGCCACTGGACCTACAACCACAATCAATCATCTGAAACTGCACAGAATAACACCACTGGGGATGCAATATTTGGTTAATGCTTGGGACATGAGCAAAGGATTATGTCCCAGCTATCTCTCACCCTGCTGGGCCATGGTGGCCGTCGCAGCAGGCTGTGGTCTGGAGCTCTGGACGGGCACCATCTTTTTCATCACCATTGGGCTGCCCTGCCCTGCCTCTTCAGGGCCAGCCCCACCCGTGGCCATGCGCACAACGGATGGTTTAGGGGCCACAGGTGGGTAACCGGCACGGCCCTGTGGCTCTGGTCCTAAAAATAAGCATGAATAGCATAATACAGTAAGCACACAGACACACACACACAGGGAGACACGCATAATCACACCACTTCAGGCTCCTACTGCAGTGGAGTCTGTAATACTCCCTAGTCTCTCTGGATACTTTTGATATTGCAGCTTTTTCGTTGCAAAGGCATTGACCTACATACACTACAACAAGCTGTGGCAGCCGACTACTATACATGCAGCAGCTACAGTAAATAGTCTGCCTGTCTGCTCGAGCTACCCCTCTCTTTCATGGGGAAATCACATTGCTCAGGTAATCACGCTGAAAGTGTGAAATGATACAATGTGACCCATCATGCCAGCACCACCTGGAGGCTCATCCCATTTCACAGCATGCACCTTCCGACAGCCTAATTGAGCTCTTCATCCCCCTCCTCTGCAACAGTGGGCGGTACGGCCAAATTTGGGAAGCAGATAAAAGGTTTGATGGTTTGGAAAAGAGCAACGAGAGGTGGGGTTGCAAGAAGACTCGTGTGCAGATGCTGATCTAACGAGACTGAAGAGGTGGCGCTCTGAAAAATTGTTTAAAGTCCGACTGAAATTAAAATTCATTTTTGCTAAGAAATAAGTCCCTGGTGTTTGTTTTGACTTGTCTACTTATCTGTTCAAAACTGTAATAATAATGCGATACAAACACAACACTAAATGTGTAGGAGCTGCCAATGACTAAGCATGTGTTGAAATAACAACAAAAACTAGGGCTAATATTAGCAAGCTAGGCTAACTAGCTTTCACTTTCCAAGCAGAAGCTAGTTTACCTTCCCTTGCTAGCTTTGCGAGTGGAATATAAGCTTAACAGCACAATGAGTCTTCTCAAATGTTGAATGTTGTAAAAGGACAGATAGCTTAAATCGCTAATAGCCAACGTTATGTGGACTTGTTGAAAAAGGGAAAATAACCTCCTTGTATTAATGTTTGTAGTCTATACAGTATGGCAGACTATGTAGCGGACTATAGTTGAAGGGGCAAATCTTGGCTGTGTCTACCTGGCTGTTGTGGTTGGGTTACTGCCTCCCTGGGCCCAGAGGCTGGTGGCCCCTGGGGCTCTGCGGCCTCCTGGGCACCTGCCTCTCTTTGTTTAGATAATGGCATGGGCGATGGCAGGAAATGCTTAGGAAAACCTTTGAAGAACCAGGCACCAGACCTCTTCCACACCTGAGAAAACAGACAAAACATGTGTGTTATAGAGTTTTCAACAGAGAATTTACTTCCTTTATTTGTTCACTGGTGTAAAGCACTCACCTCTCGCTGTTCTCTGCAGATCTTGCATAGCCACACAGCGCGTGGCCGACTGCTACACTGTGTACCACACTTGGTACACATGTTCTACACAACAGGAGAAAATAATAAGATTTCCAGCTGCTCACCATTTAAAATTGTATTACAAATACACCATGACCTATTATGTTTTCTCAACTTTTGTGTGAACTGCAGCAGGGGAGTGTGTTGTTTTTTTGCCTTGTAATAATTGGCTTACTCATTACCTACCTTTTTGCAGTCCTCACACACCACTGAGCTGACCCCAGGTGAGCCCAGCTGTTCCCCACACAGCAAACAGCGGGACTGTCCATCCCCACACACAGTCTTCTTCATGTCGTCCAGGCGATTTATCAAGCGCCTGCAGCAGCACAGGATGAAATCTTACTTGAAATGTCACTGTTAATTACCGCACGTCCAAATAGGTGAGTTTGTTTTTATGTACACATATCAGAGAAAGCACTGCATATTTAACAATCTCTCACCCAATTCTCTCCTGCTCCATGGCCTCCATTTTCTCAGCACGGGCGATCACACTGTTTATAATCTCTTTCTCTTCATCTGTCAGATCTGGACCAGAACCAGGGCCTGGCTGCATGGTCCAGCTGCCCCTGTCAGCCAAACATATTCTCCAGTTGAGGTTACACTGCTTCTATGATTTTACTAAATGATATCCAAATACACATTTGCATACACAGGCAAACACAGGGAATGAATGGCCATGCATTTACAGCATCGACACGTTACGCTGCCTTCTGAACAATCGCAGAGCAGATATACGTGATGCAGATAAGAGAGGTGGAGAAGGAGTTTGTCTACTTACTGCTCTTTATCACTGTGTCACAGATCACAAATCAGAGAAGCGCAGGTGAAATAAAGGAGAGTACAGTGTAGGGTTGGTAGACTCATAGAGAAGGTTAACAATACTGAAATGTTCTGACGATGGTGCTTACCTGGCATGCATGTTCCTCTGCCTGTCGTTGGACACCCAGCGATCCGAGCTGCTGCTCATCACCGTGTCCGTCATGCTGCACGATCACAGTCTGCGGGTGGACAAGAAAGAAAGACAGAGATGAATTCAGCATGAAAAAGAGAGACAATCTTAAACTAATGTCATAAAAAGAGCTCTTAATTTGGGTGGGAGTTAATGGATTTGCTAAGTATAGTCTGAAATCATCAAATTCATGACTCGATTCTGACTTCCAAGCCCAAGTTATGTGTCTTGAGCCCACACCTTTAGCTATCCTCTATCCTTATCTCTGCCACCATGGGCTGCTTTCATCAAACAGGACATTTCGTACAATTTGTGAGCCAGAAAAGTGCTGACCTAAGCCACCAGATACACTTCCTTTAATTGCCACACAGGGATGTAAGGCTAAATAAAAAGGTAGCTAATGATGACCTCACATTAATAAGCAAAAATTAAGTAATCACTTTTTTTCCCCTTTCATCCACTTGCTTCCTGTGAATTTACATATTAAGCCTGAAATAGCAGCATAATATCAGCTACCAATGGCAATGCAAGCACATTTCCTGGTGCCAATTTTCCAGCCTAATCAGTACCATCTCCTCTTGCCAAGCATGTTTTATCAAATGCTTTCCACAGACATATTCAAGCAATAAATGGACACAGGGAAACATTGCAAAGATTCAGAGTGATTCTAACAGGGGTGGAGTTGCTTAGTGTGAGTATTGCAAAGGGAACAAAGCTTATGACAAAGCAAGCCTTCCTGTACGGTAGCGACCAGAGTGAAATGACGTGGAAGTGGGCGGCGTGGGTCATGTACATTTATGTGTGCTTTCCGTGCCAGGGCTAAAAGATAAGGTTGTGCAAATCGGGGATGGCAAGACCAATTATTTTAGCAGCTGTAAGTGACACTGTAAGAAATTCCCTCCAGTTTGTGGCTCTACACATATCAAAGAAACTGATGGTTCCATATAGCAGGAGTGGCTCAATTATGCTTCCATACAGGAGGAGGAGGAGGAGGTGAGTTTGTACCGACGGAGGATGACTAAGAGTCTTTGTCTCCAGCGTTTCTGATTGTTCATAGTGTGTTGGTTGAAGCTGAGGCTTTTATCCAAAGTGATGTCTGTGTATTCACAGTTCTCAAACACTTCTACTCTTTCTCCAGGGATGCTGGTGGGACTGGGTGTTATGGGGACAGCTGACGAGCAGTTTATAAGATCTGTAGGAAGTTATCGTCACTCCATGTGGTGAAATCGGGACTAGATTGTTTGTAGTCCAGAAGAGAGTCAGTGTTGCTGAGGAGGAGTCTAAGAGTGGCTGTGTCATCAGAGTATTTAAAGTACAGGATGACAGGAGATAAGCTTTTGCAGTTGTTCGTGTACATGGTGCAAAAAAACGTCTGAGAACAAAGCCCAGTGCTAATGATGACAGTGGGAAACAGTGAGCTGTCAACTGTATCCATATGATACACCCAGAATGTAATTTAATCTCAGAGTGACATGGTAAAGATGATACAAAGATGTGAACAGAAATCACTGAGGCGAGTGCCCATGGGCAAGTCTGCTCAGTGTGTGTGTGTGTGTGTGTGTGTGTGTGTGTGTGTGTGTGTTTGTGGGTGCCCCTGTGTAACTGACTCAGGGCTGTGTCTCTGCCAGACAATACATGGAGTGATGCTGCAGCAGTCACAGGCCGGAGGATACAGCAGTGTATGTCCTGAGGGGAAGTACCAACAGTCAGAGAAGGCCAGCGGGCTTTGAAAAGGAGCAACAAGAGGAAGTAAAAGCCTCTCTTGGGCCTCAAATGTCAAGAATTGTGATGGTGCAGGATGAGGAGAGTGCACGTACTGTATTGGAGAGAGTGGGGGAGATACAGTAAGGAATGCATGATGATAAAGCTAAATGGAAAATCAATAAGTTTCACTAGTCTTCAGCTTTTCATGGCAGTAAAATCCGGCACTATTGAACCTTGGAGAAAGTGAAAGAGGCAGCGAATGGGAGGGGTGCGCCACTGTCTCACTCATTCAGCTGCTCGTATTATGCTGCGTAATGCATGCTACATACCTTTTTTAGCTCTAATCTGTTGCTGCACTGCCTGCGGGATTCACAGAATAACAACAAATTCGCTGCAATATCAACAGACACTCTGGGTGTGGGCTTTTCCCTCTGATGCTGCTGCTGCTGCTGCATCCAGCCAACAGTGGCAACGCAGTCCTCGGGGAGCATTTGTCTTTTTCCACTTTTCAGCAGCTGTCTGACGGTTCAGACGTTACTCTGACTGTACAGTATATATCGTATACACCGAGGCTCTCAAGCTTGGCCCCTCCTTCACTTGCCAAAATGAATTATCCCACTTTTGTCTAACATGATTGTCCTGGAGAGGTGGATGGAGAGACAGACGCGAGGGGGCATTCAGACTCGGGCTGGGTAATCACTGACTGAGACAAGTCAGAGCTCTCTCGTGCTGGGGATGGATGCCACTGCATTACAGAAATGGACTGCTGAGGTGACAATCCAATTAGCTTTCAGGAGATAGTCTGAAGGATCGTATGCACACTTTTCTCATAAAGAATAGGCTTTGATGCTTCAGACATAGAAAAGTACAGCGTGATTTCATCTACTGTGCAGTCAGAGAGGGGTTTACATCTCAAACAGTTTCAAATGTACATGTTCAAAAATGTATCTGAGGCCAATTATAATGGACTGTCTCGACCTAAATGTCATCCTGAGCCGTGTTATTCTGCAGTTATGACATCACTGTGACCCTCAGACTGTCGTCCTCTGTGCTGTTGAGGTTATAAATGCAACTAATCTGCGTCATCTGTGACTCTGACTTGGTGCAACAGTCATCTTGTACGTGATTTCCTCCCATATAAGATGACTCAGTCAACTGGTAGATTCCTCTCTGGGGAACAGTTTTTTTCCAAAATGTCATGAAGCCTCCATGACGGTGCTTTCAGACGTGGCGATCTGCAAAGTGGTTCCCAGAAATGTGCAAAGCAACCCCACAATAGTGTCTACAAATACACCAGGCATGAATAGTAGCAGATCGTGTGTGAGATGACAACAGGAAAGACCAGATGGAGACCATCGACTCAAGACAGTCATCTGCCTGATCATCCTAAGTCATCCACCCAGCAGGATCTCTCCTGTATATAATTTCATATGGGGGTGGAGAGGACCAATTTAGAAACCTGTGTCTCCTCCTCAGGGCCTGAGAAGATAGTCAATACAAATCTGTACATCTTCAGGGATGTATGCATACACAACTCCCAGATCACACCCTACACATTTTCCATCTGTTTTTAGAAACACAGCCATGCCTTCTCCTTGGATA
Source organism: Maccullochella peelii (assembly GCA_002120245.1). Taxonomy (NCBI): domain Eukaryota; kingdom Metazoa; phylum Chordata; class Actinopteri; order Centrarchiformes; family Percichthyidae; genus Maccullochella; species Maccullochella peelii. The sequence continues at coordinate 101,373 of LKNJ01000264.1, forward strand.
CTTGAAGTGAATGCTCAGCACCAGTAACTAGCTTGAAGTCTTATCAGGCACTTGCACAGATTAATGTTGTTATGTGACTTTCAATAGCAGGTGCATGACTCATTTCTGCAGAACATATGACTGGAAAAGGAGTAGACTGGAACTGGTATGGTCAACAGCGCAGCATTTTTTTTTCAAGATTCTAGTACTTGCTTGTGGAAACAAGAACTGAAGAAAGCAGGGAGAGTGACAACAAGGCAGTGGGACATTGATGGATGGATCCAACATGGATCATTATGGATACACCACTGAGAGCTTAAGTGGGGGTGGGGATGTAGGGAAGAGAGTCATCTCCCTTGTGCAAAAAATGCATAAAAGCGAGGTGTTACTCCAATGTTTTCATGTTCTAATCAAGCAGTTTGTGCTGTAACAATAAGTCGATTAGTGAACTGACAGGAAATGATTCGTCAACCTGATTTTTTTACATCCTGCTATGTGTCCTATTTGTAAATGTATTGAATACAATGACATTACAACACTATGTGTGGTACTGCAATTTAGTTCCAGGGCAACAATTCCCTCGCCATCCTGCAAGAAGGACATTTCCAAAATGGGTTAATGAGAATTGGAGATCAATGCGAAGTCCCACAATTGGGACCTCCATTTGTATTGTGATGCCCCGGGCTAAAACTTACTTGCGTATATTGGAGGTCACCCTAAAGCTCTGCTGAAGCCACCACCTAATCATTCACCAACAGCCCTTACCATTGGCCAGTGCAGAGTCCCTGCAGGCTCAGATCAGCACTTTCTCCAAAAACACTTTCCAAGATGCTGATGCTAAGTAGATACCAGAGTTGATATTCATGTCAGCACAGTATATCCACCCTACCAATGATTTAATAATCCTGGTCCATACACAATTTTTTCAGGTTGCTGTGACCAGTTTCATCAGCTATAACACATTGTGCTTTTCCTATTAAAGGCCCAATAACCTTGCAACCCATACACAGTTTTTCACAGTGCTGCGAGAAACTAGCTCAGCTATAAAAAAAGAAATTTCGCCATTAGGGTTATACTGCCTTGTGTGACTTTATATTCATAATTTATCATGTTGTGAAACTATGAACAACGTGGTTACACTAAGCAACACTGAAAGGATTCATCGATCCAAAAATAATAATTAATGTGAAGCATGGATGTTTGGTACAAAATTAATGTGATACTGTGTCTTCCTCTCTTTTTACTATACTGTCAACAAAAAAAAACTGAAATACATACATACTTTTTTAGCTTAATTGTTAAAACTGCAAAAAAAAAAAAGAATCTAAATAGCTGGATTAAAGAAGAATGTTATTTGATCTTAAATGTTCTTCCTCTACCATCTTGGCTGGTGGTAACTCAGATTGTTTTATGTATTATGAAGTAGTAAACAGCACAAGATCCTCAGACAGGAGAGTCTTGGCTGGTCTACAGTTTCGACTCAAGTCCTGTGGTGATTTGGAACATCATGCCTGAGCAGGGAAGAATAAAAAAAGTCTCTTTTAAGTCTCTTCTTCACTAACATCTATAAATACAGACTTATTTGAGAGCCATTCAGAAGTCAGATTTACAGATATAAACTTCTTTTGGACAGAGGGAAGCCAATATTAAAGCTATATATTACAAATCTTCAGCTGAGTTATCTGTTAATCCACTAAATGATTTATTTTAAATCTTGCCAAAAGAGATGGCCACAAATTAAAAAAAGATCTTTACATCTACTTATGGAAAATGATGACTGTAAAAGTAAAGTCCATTAAAAGAGTATTGCTTTGTTATTTTTGAGTCATGAGTCATCTACAGACTTTCACTAAAACGCTCTAGTTGACAATACCTTGACTCACATGTGGGCTACATGTCATCTAAAAGTCCTCCTCACAGTATTCAGCTGCTGATGTCTAATGCTCACACACCAGGCATGCAGGGCGAGTGGGGAGACAGGGTAGGAAGGACCAAAGAACACGAGGTAGCCACCCACTCCCAGTTGCATGGCCCAATTCCATCCATCCCCCATAAAGGGACTGTGAAATGCCAACATAATGTAGCAGCACACTGAGACCTGGACCTGGGCGAGATCGTAAAGCACTGCACCAAGAAACCCTTCACTGCAGAACGAAAACATCACTCAGCATTTCTTAATTATTTACAACTCCCACCCCCATTGCTTTTCACTCTGTGTAAGTCATGTCTTTAAGGCACTAATGTGCACTGTATGTACTCGGACCTCTATCAGACATTATGTACAGAACAGTGGATGTGGGGAGAAAAAGATCAGATTGAGAAATGATTGAGCTCTATTTTGGGAAACAGTAAGGATGTTTGTTAGCCTTTTAGGTCTTATGGCAACGACAAATTATCCATGTTTTCAGTCAGACAATGGCGTTGACAGGGACCATCTGTGGAACCATCTGTGAGGACTCTTCACCTCTCTAATGTGAGAGTGTTGCACTGTTTCAGATACACACAACTACATCCTCTCTTGGCAGGGATGACTCCAGGTCCCGCATCGCTGGAGAACAAACAGGAAAGACCATCCAGTGACCAACAAGCTACCGTGCTGTTACCCTGCTATCACTGTTGGCCCTATCCAACAGACCTAACAGGTGGGTGCTGTGTCTTTCATTCTTAAATCAACACAATGCACACTGAATTAGCAGTCCATATCCTATTGGTCTCACATCTACTAATCATCCTCAAATTTAGCAGGAAAATGTCTGCTGACCCACATTTTCCTCAGACATTTTGATGTAATTCAGAGACTTCTTTTGTCCAGGCCTTATTTTAGAACAACGGAAGTCAACAGCTATGGGACGTTCGAGCACTCAATTAACTGCACTCCACCAAGAGCCTGCAGTAAGCCTCAAATTTGCTTGGCTGATGGTGATTCATCCCTGTATGCCCCAGAGGTAAGAGGTGGGACTTTGAGAACTGGCTGCTGATGCACTGGCCAGTCATGCTCCTTCAATTCCCTCCCATCTTATCTCGGGGAAACAAGTACTACCAGACAGGGGCATTAAATCAGCGCAATAAAGGTCTGTTGTAAAGACACTATGCATCTCTTTCATACAAACCAGAAGTGACCTACAGCTGGTGGTCTGTAGAGATAAACTGCATGGTTCTTAACATATAAAGAAACAAGTCAGATCTCCTATCAACCCCTCAGTGTGATGGCCATGATTCTGTCTCTTTGTTGCTCTGCTTTGAAGATCTGGCACGTTTCAGCTGCTGGATATCTAACCCTCCCTCCTGTCCTACTGGCAAACTAGCAGGTACAATGCCCCTGGGTGTTTTTAGTGGATCTCTGTTGGCAAACGAGAGCCTGTTCTAGTCTGGAAACACTGCGACACCGAAAATAAGCTTTGGCCCAACTTCTGAGACAAAAAAAACCCTGTTGGGAAGCTCGGCTATGTGACTTGAAATACAAAGTTTAGGATTATTTAGATGTCTCTCTGAGCTGGGGCAAGGGCATTACTGCAGCAACATAGGTGATTATAATCAGCTAAATCTAAGTGTCGGAGAGTATAAATTGTACAGAAATGTTGTTTACAGATAGACTGATGTTTATAGATCCACCCGCAGCCCGATTCTGGTTTGGATTTTTAACTCCTTGCTCTCTTGGGGGAACTTAGCTTAAAGGCCACATTAATTATGTCTGTCTTTTCCAATATGCCACAGTGTTTAGGCAGATCTAATCACCAGTTTCAGAGAGACTGGTGAATCGATTCTCATCCACCGTTCTGATGAGAATTTGAAGATGAAGCCACTCCCAGTCCCTTCTGAAGCTTGGCAACGAATAGCTGAATAATGTCTCTCATACAGCAAATTTTAAAATATGCTCAAAAGCAGGGCACGGAAACCAACAGATATTTAGAGTCTAACACATGATTTGGGTTCTAAGCTCCATATATGGATTGTGAAGAGCACAGAGGAACATAGAGTCATGCACCTTTACCAACTGTGGCCATGGTAACAGCAAGATCAGAAGATGAGAATCAGAATGATTAAAAGCTGTGTGTGTACGTGTATGTGTGTGTGTGTGTGTGTGTGTGTGTGTGTGTGTGTGTGTGTGTGTATGTGTGTGTGTGTGTGTCCACCAGTCTATGTGTTTGTAGTAGACTATACCTGTGCCAAATTTCAAAGCCCATGCAGAACAGGTCATTGTTGTTGTTGTTGTTGCAATAATAGTGTCAGTGGATCATCTCTCATATCAATAAACGTGGTTGCAATTTGTCAGAAAATGATCCATCTTGCTAGGATGCAACAGTCATAGCTGAAAAGACAGCAGAGAGGAAGACAAGCTGAAGACATGGAATTACGGGTACAGTCACCTTGTATCCTTCAGCTTTAAATAATGCAGTTAGTGTGCAGAGCACTTACTTCATTCCTCCATATTTTTTCACCTTTTCCCTAAACACCCATGTTTCCTAGTGCTCTCCATCTCTCGTTTTCTCTTGATTCATGTGATATGTCCTGAGAAATAATTTCCCCCTTTTCTTACTGCCTAATTCTAGCTTTTCTCTGGACAGAAAACAGTGGGCTGACAGAGAGATAGAAATACAGAGAGAGAGGTACCAGCATAAGGGTGTCGTCCAATCACTACTGTGGTTGCTCATGTGAGAGGAGGCAGCTGCAGCTATCTCTCAGAGCGTTCATTCAGTCTTTTCTCCCCTCCCCCCATTTAATCCCTATGCTTCAGGTCTATAGGAGGAGTTGGAGATGGTGGAACTGAGAGGCTGATTCCCAGCTTCTTTTTTCTGTCCTCCTTCCATATTAACACCAGAAGCAATGAACCGGTTTGGTCCAATAAGTCTGTTTACAACACACCCTGCTCTGACCCACCAAGTGTGACAAGCCAGGGGTGCAGCACGAGATAATGTCACAACAAGTAGGCTGAATCACCTGTCCTGTGGCACAGCTGGAGTTGAGAGCTGCGCTGCCCACATCAGCATTTGGAGGCATCACTGATGTTTACCCATTAGTCTGCAGGCACATCAAGCCCCAGTGTGCGCTCCTAAAAATCCTGCAGCAACGCCCAGGGACCGCAACCACACAATCTCCCACATGACTTAACAGGTCTGCTTTCTTATATCAGATCTGCAACAAGGAGGCACCCGAGTTGCAGGAGTGCAGCCAGCCACCAGTCTTTAATTAAGGGGGATTTAACAAAGCCTATCGAGCTACACCAAGAGTTATATTTATCAGCCATTCATGAATAAACTGAGTACATAATCACAACACCAAAGCAAGTCGTAGTAAATCAATGCAACAATTCAAAAGCAGAAGGTAATCAGCTCTTTCAACACCTCTGCCTGAATGACAGGAACATTCTGCTGCAGAGCAATGTTTTCAGTAAGACATGTTTTCCCTAAAACAAAGGAATCAATCAACTGTTCATTTACATAATTTGTACCTCACATACTGTAGGTGAATTAACAGCAGCTCCACGCATACCGAGTTGCAGTGCACACGTTCACAAATGTCATTTTTATTCAAATGACTCAGTAAGTAACTGGCTCATAAAGACAATGACAATTTGTTTCATCAGATTAATAAATACAGACGATGAAATGTGTTCCTCATAAGAGATCATTTCAAGCCCCTCTCTCTTGTGAATGAAATGCTGCATTCATTCAACTTGTAAATGAGACATTATAATGCACTGAGTCACTGACCAAACGCAATAACCTCACCGCGATTTTAGGTTATGAATGCACTGTTTAAAAAATCCTTCGAAGGAGATTATTTAGCCTACCTGAGAATCCAGCCCTGCTTCTCCTCTCTCTCGGGGAGCTGTCAGGGAATGATGCGGACTAAATTTCTGTGCAGCGCTTGGATCCGACCACAGAGTCAGTCATTGCGCATGGTGCCTGTCACCAAAACCCGTGTTTTTATTTTTTGCCTGGAGGAGTAGTCTGTTGCTAGAAGCACAGCGGACCTCCACAATACGTGGGAACTCGTCTTCTATCCTGCGTGGAGGATGGAAAGCCCTTGGTACCCTGGGAAGGAAACCCCTGGATCTGAAGTGATAACAGTGATGCTTAAGTGGACAGTCATCACCTGATCCGATTGTCTCTATAACAGTGAGCGCATGGTGTCATCCTTGCAGCCCTATAAATCAGTTATTTTTATACGATTATGTATTGACTGTGGTGATTTATAACTACGCTTTATTGTATTTTACATTATAACAAGAAACCATATGGATGTTCAAAGTTTTCTTGGCATTTGAATGCAAAGGTAGGCCTATTTATTGAGTTACTATTGTATTTCTATCTTAAGAGTCGCTTTGCTTTTTATTTTGTGTTTATTTTTATCCTCCATATGGACTCTCAGAAATATCCTACTATTTGGCAGCAAACAAATATACTGGAAAACCCTAATGTTTCCTACATGATGATATAATTTGCTGGAACAGTCCTTACAGTCACATGAGTTTACAGCAAGAATTTAATCTCCAAAAAATAACCACTGAAATTCTAACATCAATGTCTTAATTACAGGAGCATAACTACACTTTGATTCTTACTGTGGCGCCATCGCGCCATCTAATGGATAAAGTATTCTTTGCATCAAGGAAAGGATGAAATGCGCGCCTTTCGCTTAATTGCAAAATATATTTATGTGTAACATCAGTGGAATCGGTACAAAAAAATGCAAAAAAACACTCTCACTGTGAAAACAATTTGGATTTACACTATTGGAGGCAAGGTTTTTAGCGGTTACACTGTATGCTTGCCACATCTACACGCAGGAAAAGACGAGTGAAGCAAGAGATAATGCCATTCTTACTTCGGTATTCGCGTCCCACATTAACAATACTCAAAATAGGAAAGTATTCACTCGGATACACGTGGTATACGCAGAAATGTTGAATTTACCGACAGTCGTATGCATGATACGCAGATATTCGTCAAAACTAGCTTTAGTGAAGTTGTTTTACTAGCACCCAGTACGCATGCGTAACATGAATTCGCTGCTGCTGCTGCTATCCTGTTAGCTAGTTACCGTAATTTATGATAATTTAGACCGTTGTAAGATGTTCAGACTAACGTTAACGGACGTTTACATAGGCTGGATGGATGTAGCTTTTCGGCTGTATTATGCTGTGGACTATCTTGATATTGTATCTTCTTTGGTCACATGATTGCGTTTCCCCGCTGTGGTCACCTGATGTGTTGTGTTGCTGCTAAAGAAAGATGGCTGCCCACCTATCGTACGGTAGAGTCAATTTAAACATTTTGAGAGAAGCAGCACGAAAAGAGCTTCGAGAGTTTTTGGACAAGTGTGCGGGAAGCAAGGTAACGAACGCATATGAACATTAAAACATGGCCGAAACAGCGACAGTTATCCATACGAGTCTGACAGCTGAGCTAGTCTTTTCAGCCTCAACGTTATCACGGAGCCGTCAATGGTCGGCACATCTCGCAAAATACATAATATTACAGGTTATGTTAAGAGATAGTTATGTTTTGAGTGTGAATATATTTAAACACTACATCTCCTGACAATATAGCAACAGGCATATCTGCATGCGAGTTGTATTTGTCTTTTAGGGTGGCTGTATCAATTTATTATTGGAATATCAATTTATTATTGGAATCATTAGCTAATAGCTAAACCATAGCACTGGCACTGGCAGCAGACATTTCCGCATACAGATCATTTTTCAGGCCTTGCTCCTGAACGCTACATAACTTTATGTGCCCTTGTTCTTTAGGCCATAGTTTGGGATGAATATCTGACGGGACCTTTTGGATTGATAGCTCAGTACTCTCTACTGAAGGTAAGTGTTTTCTGTGCACAGTTTTTGTATTGTAAAGTAACCCAGTAGACAAGGCCCAGATGAGGTATCTGAAGTCAACGGCACGGTAATGGACCATATATCTAACATAAAGCTTAGGCTTTTGTTAAATGTAGATATCAAACACATGTTTAATGTTTATTACTGTGTTTTTCAGGAACATGAAGTGGAAAAGATGTTCACCCTCAAGAGTGGCAGGCTGCCCTCTGCTGACGTCAAAAATATCATCTTCTTTGTTCGTCCCAGACTGGAGCTCATGGACATCATTGCTGAGAATGTATTCAGGTCTGATTATGTGTCCCATTTTCAAGCCCCACAGTGTATACGCTGATAAAGGCATTTTTCTCGATGTAAGACAGTCAAGTAAGTCCTTTCTGTCACTTTGCAAAGCTGTCCACCGCATTTAACACTTTTGTCCTGGATTGTGCATCTTTTCAGTGAGGACAAGATGCATTCGTCACGAGACTTCCACATTTTGTTTGTGCCTCGGCGGAGCATGCTGTGTGAACAGCGACTGAAGGAGCAGGGCGTGTTGGGCTCTTTCATCAACATTGACGAGTATATCCTGGACCTTATTCCCTATGATGGTGACTTGCTCTCCATGGAGTATGAAAGTGCCTTCAGGGTGTGTTCAACTTGTACATCCCACATATAGATCAACCACTCTGCTGCTCTATGAATGAAGTATCTATGTTGTTGTAGAGTTCAGATTAGATTTCAAATCAACAGCAATTCAACTAATATATTTTAACATAATGATAAATAATGGAAATATTTTGAATTTCACACCTGATCCAGATTATATCTGTAGTGTATTTCTGTCATTATGTGATTTTACTCACTTTTCTCTCTTACAGGAGTGCTACTTAGAAAATGACCAAACAAGCCTTTACCACACAGCCAAAGGCCTCATGACCTTACAGGCACTGTATGGCACCATTCCACAGATATACGGGAAAGGAGAATGTGCACGGGTGAGTATGATGGAATAATTTTGTATGAAAACTGATGATGAGTATTATATTGAAACTGCCTATTGCACATGGACAGAGGCTCAGCAGCAGCCAGGTGAATGAATTTGTTTGAAAAAAAGAAATTCTCTGCTCGTTCTCAGCATGTTGCCAACATGATGCTGAGGATGAAGAGGGAGTTTGCCGGCAGTCAGAATCAGATCCTACCCGTGTTCGATACTCTGCTCCTCCTGGACCGTAATGTTGACCTGCTCACCCCTCTGGCCACACAGCTCACCTATGAGGGTCTCATTGACGAGATCTATGGAATCAATAACGGTCAGAATAAACCGTTGACTCATTCTCATTATGTGTGACTGTTAGTCAGATGCGAATCCACTGTTATAGTTATCTTAAGTCTGCGTATATTTGTGTGTTTTTTGAATGTCCTTGTTTTTACTCCCTTTGACTTGCAGGTTATGTCAAGTTGCCTCCTGAGAAGTTTGCGCAGAAGAAGCAAGGTGAGGCAAGTAAAGATTTACCCACAGAACCCAAGAAGTTACAGCTCAACTCAGCCGAGGAACTGTATGCAGAAATACGGGACAAAAATTTCAACGCTGTTGGAGCGGCACTGAGCAAGAAGGCCAAAATAATCTCAGCTGCCTTTGAGGTTGGTCTTGCCTCATCTTTGTTGCTCTAGCATATTTGCCTGCTCTAAAATGATTATAGTGTAAAAAAAAAAAAATGTAGTTGCAATGTCTGGTACTTCAGGGAGCTACATTAGATCACCAGACATCCAGACATCCCAGCTGATCTGATTTGATTGTAATCTCTGTGGCAACAGAAATCCATGAGGTTAGGGAAGTGATGACAATCACCTAGAGATAAGAGAAGTACTAATTGTTCAAGCAGAGTGCTTAACAAGGCCAGACATATTACCATGCTCTCATCAGCTCACAACTCAGGTATACTGATTGTAATACAAACTACATTAGTGGAGATTGTCAATAAGCCAAATGAGATGCACTGTCAGAGGTGGAAAGCAGTTAGCGTGAGCAGGCTGCTCTTTGCTAATGTAGGGAAAGATGCTTCCCATTAGAAAGGTTTTCAGGAACATCATTAATTGTGTGTATTGTCATTGTTTAGTCTGAAGGGAATTTGTGTTGATAGACACCAAACTCAAATAGTTTATTGTTGTATTGTGTGGGGGTTGTATTTTATAGAAAAAACTGAAGATGGGTGAAACTGTTTTGTCTACAAATATAATATAATTAGATAGGAAGGAGCCTTGTTTTTGGTACATTTCAATTGTCTGCCATGTCCAAACCTGTTGTACATCTAATTTCACTTACTGCTGTGCTGTATGATTGACTTTTTGTGGTAATGAAATTGGATTCCATCATTTAAAAGCTGTTTTTCTGAGCTGCAATGTCAGACATATTAACAACTTTTTTATATATATATTTATTTATTTTTGTCTTTCAGGAACGCCATAATGCCAAAACAGTGGGAGAAATAAAGCAGTTTGTGTCTCAGTTGCCTCACATGCAGGCAGCACGAAGCTCGCTGGCTAACCACACTTCTGTAGCAGAGCTGATCAAGGACATCACCAGTGCGTAAATAGCTCCCTCTGTTCCCCTTAAGCAGCTTTTTGCTTTATTCTGTTTGTATTTTGGAACCATTCTCACACCATATTCTCATAATTACAAAATACAGCCTTGTGAAAACTTACACATAATCTTTTTTTTTTTTTTTTTGAAGTAACCATTGTCCACCAACTCAAGGCACTGTTTGTGGTGATAATATAAATCACTCAAATAACTTTTTAATTTTTGGGTGTTTGGAATAGCATTATATAACCTACCTTTTATATCTTTTATTTTTTCTGGTGTTAAGGACTGTAGAATCCCATATTTCTCTTTTCTTTGTATGTTGTGTGTCATCTAGGTTTGTTATAATGTGATAAAATCTAACTAAAGTCTCTTGTTTCAGCATCTGAGGCCTTCTTTGATAACCTAACGGTGGAGCAGGAGTTTATGACTGGAGTTGACACAGACAAGGTGTGCTTCATCTATCAACCTGTTGTTTTTCCAAAGCTAATCTGTCATAAAAATGATTCGCACATACTATGGTTTCATACGATTTTACTAAAGTTTACTGAAATCCTCAATCCTTTGCAAAAGTGATTTATATACTTTATCTATGGGTCCACTATAGTTCTGATGAATGTTATTTTACTATCCAGGCGAACACGTATATAGAAGACTGCATTGCCCAAAAGGATCCACTGATCAAGATTCTGCGTCTGGTGTGTATGCAGTCAGTCTGCAACAATGGCCTCAAGCAGAAGGTTTTTGACTACTACAAGAGGGAGATTCTCCAGGTAGAGTCAAAGACTTTACAAAGATTTGTTTTTCATGGTGTCTTCTGTGTCCATACATTCCCGCTGCATCAACAAAGAAAAATAGTAGTCATTTAGTAGTAGCCTACATTACCACTAATTATCATCGTAATGTACTGTGGACTAAGTGAAACTAGTAAGTGACTGCTTTTCTTTAATAATGCCCTTTTTTGAAGACCTATGGCTATGAACACATACTAACATTGAACAACCTAGAGAAGACGGGTCTTTTGAAGCCACAGACAGGCTCAAGGAATAACTACCCCACTATTAGAAAAACCCTGAAACTGTGGATGGAGGACGCCAATGAACAGGTACGAGATTTATGAAAAGAAGGACAAACTTTGAGGATTAAACCAATGCTTTTGAGGGTTTGAGGAGGACCTTGACCTCTTTGGCTGTGTGGATTTTGATTCCCCCAGAACCCCAACGACATCTCCTACGTGTACAGTGGCTACGCTCCGCTAAGCATCCGACTGACCCAGGTCTTGGCCAGGCCCGGGTGGCGCAGCATCGAAGAGGTGCTGAAGATGCTCCCAGGCCCACACTTTGAGGAGAGACAACAGCTGCCTGCCGGGCTTCATAAGAAACGTAAGGACCAATACAAACTAGGGTCTGCTGTTTGCCCTGTTGCCCAGAATAAACATAGCAAACGTTAACGACCTCCTGCCTGCTACATGTAGATAAGACGCAGGTTTTGTTTCTGTTAAGTCAAGTGCTAAGCAGCAACAGATTGATGGCACAAAGCTGACAATACCACATAAGCGCTGTCAGTGTTTGTCTGTGTTGAAGAGAAGCCTAGATAATGATTCGTCAGTGACCAGTGCTTTCCTTCAGCTTTCCTCCATCTTTTTGTATTGGCAGTAGTAGGTGTTACACTGATGTGAATAATTAATTTAATTATACATTCAATTTGAAATGTGCTAATTAAAACTGTGAGTTTGGGCATCAGACAGTTGACTTGTTTCTACATGCCTGCCCTACATTGGATTTTAAAAGGTGATAATAAAGCACTCTAATCTAGGGGGAGGGAGACGTCTAAATTAGTGTTTTCACATTTGAAAATATGGTGCATTAGCAGAATGGACTTGGCCCTCTTTTACATTCAGTTGTGTTTCCTTTTAAGTGGGCGATGGCAGACATTTGATGGATTTACCATGTCAGAGTGAACACACGTTCCCTTTTTTAGTTAATTTAGCTTTTACATTTTGTTTGCGTGACATGCATCTTCTTTTTACTGTTGTACAGGCCAGCAGGGGGAGAATCGGACAACGCTGGTGTTCTTCCTCGGTGGAGTGTCATATGCAGAAATAGCCGCTCTTCGTTTCCTCTCCCAAATGGAAGACAGCGGGATGGAGTACATTATAGCCACCACAAAACTCATAAACGGCACAACTTGGATCAAATCCCTCATGGACCGGCCTGAATCCCAGACTGCCTGAGTCACCTGCATGCACACCTGGCCACATCAAACACCACATCCATCAGAACACCCCAGCTGCTGTTTTTATCTCCATGTCGGTGTACTGCAGGTGTTTCATTGATGCCTGTGCTGGTTAAACAGCAACAGGTGCCTAGTGGAGTCTTCTTGCACATGCATGATACAAACAAAATGTTGACCAATTGTAAAAAAAAACAAACCCAAAAACATTGCCCCATAAAGCTTTTAGTGGTCACAAACTCCACAGGGTAACATTTTTAATTTTTTTTCAGTCCTTGATTTGCACCCAGACAATATAATATAAAGCTGGTTGAATTCTACTGTTTATCGTCCCTTTGTCTTCTGGCTACATTTCCATCACTGAGGTTATTACTTTACTCATGAGTTACTGTGTGTACATATATATACACACACACACACACACACACACACACACACACACACACATATATATATATATGATTAAAATCTATGGGATGTTTGAGTTGATTTCATGTATAAGATGATTAAAAATTATTGAAGGCTTTTGTAGGCAGTTTTGTGTTTTGTGTGGCCTTAAAAATTGGTAAATAAAGTCTTAACTGTAACTGATGTTAGTGTTGAATTGCTTGGTCATGTGGGAAGCCATTTTGCCTATTGTTTAGTAGATAATTTGGAAAGGCAAGCAGATTGTGGTCAGGGAGTGCAGACGAAAAGCAGGGATGGGAGTGTATTCGTCAGCAGTGGTCTCGCTCGCTGAAGGAGCAATTAGCGCAGTAACAGGCCTCCCGATCAGCCGGTAATGGCCCTGTGCTGTCTGGAGAGCTCAGCCCACGGCAGCCTATGATTTGTCAGCGCAGGACAATGATTGAATTAGGAGGCCATTTGCTCCATGTTCCGGTAGAGGATAACTGGTGCAGGAGGGTGTTTGATCTCTGTTTCAGTCAATATCTTCTCTGTGCCTTACACTATGAACATAGGGAGACCTGCTGACAGCACTTAGATATTTTGGTTAACTCTTCTCAGATAAATCTATGTTAATTTCCTCCATGTTGATTGGTGAGAAGACTTGGAAACCGCTTTGATTAAATTGATTAGAAAACACTTAATTTTGCTTGATGACAAAAATCTTACACTACAATTTCTTTGTTTCAGTAGCAGGTGTACTGAGGACTCCCATTACATCAATCCCAGGGGATTCAGATCCTTATAGTTATTGCTTTTGGCCCCTCCTCTGCCATAAGGGCTTGAAACGCTCAAGGCAGCACACACCAACTTGGACTTCAGGGCTGGAAGCACAGCAGCTCACTTTCTGATCAGCTCCTGCCCTGCTCCAACAACACCAAGGTATGATTGGTTTAAGTTTTATTTCCATAGAAATTATATCTTGTCATCAATGCATGGTTGAATTTAGTTTAGTTTAAGTCTGTTAAACCTTTACAGGACAGATATTAACTGACTACATTGTACAAATATTTCTTTTTAACTGTGAGACATAAAACTATATGTTTATATCAGCATAATTTATTCTGACTAACATGGTTCATGTAACTGTAACTTCTATAGCCTGAGGAACAGCTACTTCAAAGATAACATGCATGAATGCATTCAATGTTACTCAGAAAGCTGCATATCCTACAGCTTCAGCAATATCTGAAAACAGCTTAAGATGTCATGAAAGGTGAATGCTGAAGATGTTCAACAGTCTATATTGTTTGTGACTATACACAAACAAAGCAGATCAATACTGAACCCATTTAGTGCCATTAACAGATAAATTATTAACAGTGGTCTTGTGACAATGCAGCCTCCGCACGCCTACAAGGCTAGGAACAAATCAATTTGCACATCTAATACAGATAAACTTGAACACATTTAATAATTCATAAAGCACTAAAAATAATGAATTTCCTACTTTAACAGTCGTTTCCTATTCTGTTGTATTGTATTCTGAAATTAGACAAATGTGTGTATTCGCAGAATGGGTCGAGGTGAGAACATGGGACACCTGACTCAACCTGGTCGCAGGCAGAAGACACAGCAGGAGCCTCTGGATGTGGATCCCTTGATAATCCGATTCCTCCGGACATTCAGGGAAATCCTCAAATTTGTTCTCTTCAGCTACACGGTGCTGTTTGGTGCTTTGCTCCTTGCCAGATGGACCACTTATTTCATGGTGGGAAAGTAAAAGGAAACCGACTGTTCTCGGACTTGGAGCTCATTAATGAAGCTGATCAAGCAGACCTTCTTGGGATTTATGGTCTATGCAGTTCCTATGAATTATTAATGTCTCCACACAACAATAACAGCTGGGATGATCATGTTTGTTTCCTTATTTTATTCACATTCTGCAGTAGAGCTCACGGCTTTTGTGCTGTTTTATTTTTTTAATAATCTAAACGGTGTTGCAGGCATATAGAGCAACTCTACAGCGAAACTCATTTTAAACAAGCCAGTTTGCATCAGATGTGTTTGCTGACAGTGTTTAAATGTGCAGTCTAGAAACTGTGATATCTGATGAGTTGCAAAATGACCACAAAGAAGCTGTAAAACATGTTTGTATGGTTGTGTAGCATACAAAAACAGTACTGTGTATTCTTGATCGATAAAAGCTTTACAGCTGTTTTTTTCTCTTGGGAAGCACATATGAAGTAAAAAACTAAAATGTTTATGTAAATAAGGTGTATTAGCAGTGGCAATGTCAGCGGGGTCTGTTTCTTTGTTATAGTGCTAATTTCTCCTGAATGAATTAGTGAAACAAAGCTGTCCCTTCTGATGGGATCTGATGGGGTCTAGGAAAGCTAAATCACCAGGCGGGCATAACAGGCAACTGTCCTGGGGTCCCCAGGCTCCCAGAGGGCCTGAAGGCTCCAGGTTTACTATATGGCAATTAATTTGTGGTAATCTGATACATTGCACATCTGTACACACCACCAAAGCAAAATATAAACAGAAATGATTTGGGCCTTAAGGCAACACATGCATTATTTCCTAATCTTGAGGCCCTGTCATGTTGAGTTCAAATCTAGTTTTTATTTTATATCCTTTATTATTTCAATATATTTTGTGCTTACATTGTGCATATTCCTAAATAAATTTGTGATTAGTCAAATTACCAAAGACTGGGGTGTCCCTCCCTGTGGCTTAGGGGTTACGATGCTGACCATAAGCAGCAATGTTCGAGTCTGGCTTGGGACCTTTGTTGCATCTCTCTCTCTCTCTCCCATATTTCCTGCTATCTTTCTGCTGGTACCATCTTAGAAAATGCCCAAAATAACCAAAAACTAAATAATACACACTTAATGGACAGAGAGTGGGATTGGGAGAGGGATGTGTCAATTAGCCTTTTTCACACAGAAGACATTTTGACATGTCACAATGGGAGAAGCACACGTGTAAATAATAAAATGAATGATGGCTGAATTTATCTGCTTCAGTTTCAGGGTCCTCGTAATAGTGCATGCTGCCTCGCTGTCATGGCTTACTGGGACACTTGAATAGAACAGAGCCACAATGTTTTTAGTAACACCTGAGCTTTTCCTACTATGACAAGTCAAAATGTCCGTTGTGATAAAGGCCTATAGGGCCCTGGTGCCTGAACTTCAGTTTGTATGGGAGTAGTTAGTTTGTCACTTACTTTTTACATCTCTGCACAGAGGCCAGCCTTTTCAGAGTGGCCTCCTCCAAAACTGATGTCCAGCAGGTGCAAGAAACTGCAGCAGATCTGGAAGCTGGAAGCTCATTGGCAGTTGCAGGTGCCACCGGAAATCCTCGGTTTTCCTCGCAAAGACTAAATATGATATTTGAATGTGTCAGGCAGCACCCCAAAAATGAATTCAATAATTGTTATTATTATTGACACAACTACATATTATGAATGACATCTGAATGTAGTAGCCAACTGAATTAAATTTAAAATAAAAAATGTTAAAAGTAAATGTTCAGTATGTTATGTTAGTTGCCACCTGAATTAAATTTAAAATAAAATTGTTAAAAGTAAATGTTAATTCCCAAATTAAATTTGCTGTGAAGCGCTGCGTGCGTGAGTTAGTTCGATTTAAGTCACTGAAACAATCCACATGGGCGGGGTTTAGCCAGTACAATGTTTTCTAAAAAGTTCTTATGACTTTTCATTGAAAATTAAACATGTTATAAGTCAATTAACCACGTGGGCACAGGAAAAAGACCCACGTCGCTGACGGCTCAGGAGTCAGCCAAATTAAAATTGCATGATGCACCCTCACCGCTCTCTGTTTGATGCCTGCTGAACGCCGCCCGCGTTGCGCCATTTTGAAAGTGTAATGGTGAGAGAGGCAGAGGCGAGGGAAATCTCAAAGTAGAGTGCAAAGCATTAAGGATTGTGGTTTACTTTCTTTGGTTGAAAACTATTTCGTGCTGTCTGTATCAACTGGGCCGAAGACTTGCACGGTCTTCGGAGTTACTAGCAGCACTCCCAGGTTTATATTCCTCCACTGCTCCTCGGTCAGAACCACCCAGCCGACCCGAGTCAGCACTGCTCCAGTCCAGGGCCGAGCCCGCTACAGAGATACCCTCTGTCTGAGTCGCTCACCATGGCAGGTGAGACTAGAGACTATCAGAGTGTTTGAGGTTTAATTATTATTTAACAGTTTCTTTCCTGTTCAGCACAGATGATGGGTTTGTCTCTCCCTGTTGTGATTAACCGGCGCAGGCTAGCTAGCAAGCTAGCATACTTCAAGATGCTAGTGTATGTCACTGACAGTGAAAGTGAGCGTTTTCCGCAGCAAACATGTTTAAACTATATCCTGTGCCTGGGGATATGCTACGCCAATTAAAATATGTAATTAGTATGAAGTCAAATGCGGCCTGGTTCTCATATTACGTTACTGGTTTTAGCTAAGTTAGCACCAGGCTAACGCGTGTAAAGTTGTCTTTGATGGCGGTGTGTTAAAACTTGTATTTGTGTTTTGTGCAGGGGCCGGTGGTGGGAACAGTGATGTGCAGTGGTGCTTTTCACAAGTCAAAGGAGCGATAGACGATGATGTCGCTGAAGGTAAGTCCATGTGGTGGTCAGTGGACAGCGGCTAACCTGCACTGTCCGGTTGGCATCCTGTGCGTGCTTGTTTTGAACTTAGCTCTAATGCTACGGCTACACTCTCTGTCCGAGGTAACGATGTAAAACTGGCGGACGGCTGACAACATTAATCTATTTTGGCACAATTTCTGCGAAATGTCAGCAGCCACTATTTGTACAATTGCTCAGAGTGTATCTGTCCAGTGTGTGTAATATGTAATATTTGCGTGATTGGGAGTGAAATGCATATCATAATTAAATACTCGCAGGGTTTTACCTCTGCAGGACAAAGGCATTTCGTAAGCAAGTAGGAAGTTATTGAAGCAGTGCATTTATTTGGTTGAGCAATCACTTTGCTTGGGTTCAACTTCAAATGTGTTGTACAGAGTGCATTAAGGGTCTGATCGGCCAAGTCAAAAAAAAAAACTTTCCCACTTAACTCTATCGGTATCTAGCCATGCAGATGGTCATATGTTTACTTCTGCTCAACAACTCAACATAATGGCGGTGAAGGGAATTTCATTGTGTGGTGCTCAAAGCGTCACAAAATTGCATGTAATAAAAACCTTGACAGCAAAGTGTCTCTCTAGAAACACCGTCCTGGTTACTTATGATCCTCATTCCACATTCAGGACAGATTTCATTGAACTCGTTTCTGCCAAGTGGTAGTTCTCAATAAAAACCACTGATGACAATGACGTCTGTGATTATCCTGAATAACCAGCACAGTTTGATTCCACTAGGGCAGAGTGAGAAAATGTTTTTTGTGATTTAGGTGAACTGACTCTTTCTGTACTACAGTTAATTTTAACGCAGTACATGGGGATAATTAATGCGAATAAAGTGCAAAAAAAATAGAGCCCATGGGGTAGTTGATTTTTATATATCAAGGAACAGAGACTAGTGGTGGATTGTAACCGCCCCTTTTCCCATTGTCCAATGAGTAAATTCACAAGTGCCCATGTTTACAGTACACGATGGACTTATTTGAATGTTAAGGACTTCACAGTTGTTTACAGTAAGCTTTCCCTGAGAACAAGTATAAATGTGAGCCTCTCCTTGTGTCAATACATAGCAGTATAGGCTGAAAACCTAACACTATAGTATATTCGTTTGACTCCTGCAGAAACACTCTCCTTCACTCTGTCCTCTTTTGCTTTATATGAGAGTTTGTATGGAGTCAGGTTGTATCAGGCACTTTGTGTGCCGTGTTAAGAGCGGAACAACACCATAGTCTATATTAAGGATTGCACTAGCTCAGAATAGTGCCAGCCCGTTAACAGGGATCGATTGTTGTAGGATTTGATGAGAACGCTTGTCTTTGAAAAGTGCTGAATAGCTGCACATGGCAAGTTTTTTTTTCCCCTCCTAAGAGTGTTTAGTAGACTTTTAGTTCCATTACACTAGCACACTGTAGTGTATACATACATGTACATCACTGCTCTGTTCTGTTTTCACCCCTCATAGGTGGACAAAACAGGAGCAAACGTACAATGTGTTTAACACTGCTGAATGAATTTTGTGCATCACTGGGAGGAAATGAATCACTTAACCAGAAAAGCCTTGCAAACCAGTTCAAGATATTTTCACAGTGAACACATCTCAAATTTACACAACAGGCTCCCAACTACAGTAGCAAATTACACTCTGAATAAAAGGCTGAGGGTAAGTAAAAAAACAAAGGTATCATATTCTTATTACACTATCTTTATTGACAGCTGACATTATATCTACTGTTGAATTCAACCACTCTGGGGAGCTGCTAGCCACTGGAGACAAAGGGGGTCGTGTTGTCATCTTTCAGCAGGAGCCGGAGGTAAGTTTGGGTGACTCATCTGACTAAACTAAATGTGTACAAACAGTGCAATCATTGTTTTTCACATTTAATAATTTCATAACTTGGTCAAGCTGGTTGTACATTTTACTGAAATTAGGATTTAAGCCAAAAATACCATTTGAAATTAACAAACAAACAAAACACCATGTGGCTTCTGATCATACGGGAGCTGAAAAGCTGACTCTTGCTCTCAGCATAGGTCTTTTTCTATCTTAATAATACTTGAACTTAACTCTGATCTGCGGTCTGTCGTTGTTTAGAGTAAGAGTCAGCCACAGTGTCGAGGAGAGTACAATGTTTACAGCACCTTCCAGAGCCATGAGCCTGAGTTTGACTACTTGAAAAGCCTTGAGATCGAGGAGAAGATCAACAAGATTCGATGGTTGCCTCAGAAGAATGCAGCACAGTTCCTTTTGTCTACAAATGGTTAGTAAACCACTGTATTCTCATTAAATTGAGTCACTGGAGTAAGTATGAGTTAGTGATATTTAACTATTTTAAACTGAAACCTTTCCATCTGTCCTTTGGAGACACCATTTGGCAGCAAGTAATCTACATTTACAGTTTACTGAAGTTGAGTTTTTCATGATCTCTGCTCTCTCATTGGCAGACAAAACCGTAAAGCTGTGGAAAATTAGTGAGCGAGACAAGAGACCAGAGGGCTACAATTTGAAGGAAGAAGATGGGCGATATAGAGATCCCAATACAGTCACAACACTACGGGTGGGTATAAATGTTGAGCAATATGTATATATTAATTATGTTGTTATTAACCATATTTTAATGTGCCAGATTTGTAGTTGTAAGCTACAGCTGAGGTTCTGTACTTACTTTCCATCCATTCTTTAAATGAATAAATCAAGGAAATGAATTAAAACTGAAATACGTTTAGCTTGATTGCAAGTTACCTGAAAGCCCAATGCTATGTGGGTGTGTAGAAGTCAGTCTGCATTGTAGAGTGTGCCTTGTGTTTATACAATTGAGACCAATTGTGTTGCTTATTAAATTTTATTTGAATTTGTGGAAACAAAGGTAAAGTATTGTATCATTTCTTCTCACCATTGTCCTCCAATTGTTAAGGCTGTCTGTGAGTTGTCAGTTGTTTTTGACATATTGACATGTCTTACCAGCAAAAGCACAGGTGTTACTAATAATATTAACAATCCATTACTGCAATGCAGCAATTAATGTTATTAGCTACGCCTGTGCTTAACAAGTCAAAATGTCTGCTCTGAAAAAGGTCTATTGAGCTTTAGTTTCACTCCACTTTTTTTCTCCCTGGTCATGTGCATCCTCCAGTTTGGGAAAAGCTAATCTATATTTATTGAATAGTTTCTAAGTATAGACTCAGTTTAACAGACTAGCCTGTTACACTGCGGCTAGACCGTTAACGATTACCGTTTGCGCCAGGATTAGTGAAATCTTTTTTCCCCACACACTACCAGCAAAATCCCAAAAATGGAAAAATATAGAATATTGCCAGACTCCTCTGATAACCATTATGTGTTGTGATACCTACATCTGTTTGCCTCTTCACCAGTGCTACAAGAACAGTGCCTGTTTTTTTTTTTTGTTTTTTTTGTGCCTGGTGGGAAAATTACTTTTTCTTTTTAATCATAAAAATGTGATTTATAAAATAGAGGACATTATGATAACCACACAAACCACTGTGTTTCTCCTCTCTTCAGGTACCAATATTCAGGCCCATGGACTTGATGGTGGAAGCCAGCCCTAGACGAGTGTTTGCGAATGCTCACACCTACCATATCAACTCCATTTCAGTCAACAGTGATTATGAGACATACCTGTCTGCAGATGACCTGCGTATTAACTTGTGGAACCTGGAGATCACTGATCGCAGCTTTAGTATCCTTTGGTGTTTAATTCCATGCAGCCACCATCTCCTATGGTTCTTGACACAATTCATCAGAGTTCCTATAGATTTTAATTATCTCTCCTGTGAAAGAAAGGTGTGGCATAGCAAAACTACTAACTGTGCCGGGAAATGCAACCTTTCAGGCTTATACAAATGTCTCCCATGTGTTTTTGTGGGCATTTTAATTAATTAAGATTTAATTAATTAATTTTTATTAAAATTAATTTCTGAGCAGTAAGTGTTCTTGTTAGTTGGAAATGTTTATTTGTTGTTGGTGTCCAGTTCGGATGAGAAAAAAGTGTCAAACTTGCGGTCCATTTTAAGAGAACCTGAGTTTGCGGGAGTTTACTTTATTCTGTATATGTACTTTGTGAAATAATGAATGGTATGTTCTGGTTAGTTGAGTTCTTTCCTTCGCGGTAGCTCTGACTCACTGTCGGATCCCCCGCATGCATCCTCTTCACACCACATATCAGTCAAACTGGATACAGTCAGACACTGTGCGTCACTCAGTCCCTGCAACAACACTGAAACCCACTGCATATTAGGACACCTTTTTCTGATCCATGTTAAGTCAGTAGAATACTCAATCCTATTGATTTATATAGGCTTTTGTGGTTCTGTGCTGGTGTATATAAAAAGATAGACACTTGTGTTTTAAGGCAGGCGAAACATTAGTAAAAACTAAAATAGTTTAATTGGTGTCTACCACAGTGTCATACTTGATACTACCACCAGATGTCCCCAAAGTATAGCATTTTCAACATCTTCACATACTGGCTCCAACATAGTTTTAAAAAGTTAAATGTGTACATTTGACCTCAAAGTAGTTTTAGTGCAAAAAATGGTTTAGTCCTAAACTGAGCTGACCACATGACTTTCTGTTGAGAAATCTGTTGAGTGTTTGAATTATGTGCCGGCCAAATGCTATTTGCCACAACATTACAGTGTTGATGTTGACACCTAATTAGTTCAGAGCACCTATAATAGATGGCATTCTGAATGCTTGATCACAGAGAGAGAAGCATATACTGACCAGAGAATTATTCCATCATACCATTTTCATAACCACCCAGAGCTGTGCAAACCTTTTGGGCCACTGGGAGAATGGCAGGCTATGTTTGTACTAGTTAAATAATGACTTTATCTTTCATTTCTGAAGGATTTCTTTTTAAGTCGTGTAAATGTCTGTTTAGCCCTTTGACCTTAACCTCACTTATTCAGATATTGTTGACATTAAGCCAGCCAATATGGAGGAGTTGACGGAGGTGGTCACAGCAGCAGAGTTCCACCCCATCCAATGCAACACTTTTGTCTACAGCAGCAGCAAGGGCACCATCCGCCTGTGTGACATGAGGGCATCAGCACTGTGCGACAAGCACACCAAACGTACGTCAATTTAATTCATGCTGTGTGCCTGCAGGGGAGCTATTGAATTCTGAGGTGTGCCTGCGATATGCTAAGGAAACTGGATGATGGACAATGAAACTAGAATAGGTTACATTTTCAGCGTGCTCGCTTTAGTGCAAAGACAGTGCTGTAATGCATGTCAAGAGTCTAAAAAGCCCTGATCGACCAGCTCCAATTGTGAGGCCAGTCTTTCCATAAAGGGCAGTGGCAATAGTATCTTTACCAACCAACATGCATGTTGAGGAGAATGATGTTCAAATCCTGGACATTTTTCTTGGGAGGTAGCTTTTCTAATGGCTGCGCTGCAGCATCGGCTACTTTCCTGAGAAGTCTTAATTAGTAAAGCACCGTACATCTGCGTGAGCTCAGTAGTATTGAGAAAGCAGAACGTTATGAGGGAGACATGGAAAATGACGGTCTTCATTTGGACAATAATTGCCCAGAAAGTACTTGTAGCTTTTAAGAGTTTTACAATGAGTTGCAGAAGGAGTAGCTAGATGTTGATATTTAATGTGTGCACAGAATTTAAATGAAGGGAGGAACCTTGAGTTTAAAAAAGTGAAGAAAGATTCAGCCTTTAGTTTCTCTGGCAGCAGGAGTGCCAGTTCTTTCCCCATTATTTAAAGGTCAGAACTTCGATGCTGCTACACATCTGTTAGATGTTTAAATTTGAGAGAAAGCAGGCCTGTGGAAACGTGTGGTTATATCAGAGATAGACGCTAATATTTTTAAGCACTGGCCCCATGGGCCACAAAGCCCCTAAATTAGGTCGCCAAAGTATATTTTTGGTGGCCCAAATGTAAAGTTATGTAAAAACAATACAGTAAAGGCAATTTAACACAACTTAACTGTGACCATTAAATAAATGAAGACATTAACAGAATGAAAATATATTTTTATAATCATTTATTTAAATCAAAACTTTGTAAAGATATGGCACATATACTGTAAGCTCTCAGTCTTTTTTCAAACCCCCCCCCTTCTCTGTTGCTTGCTTCCTCGCGCAGATAGAATATTAGAAATCAAATAACGAAAAGGTGTGAAGGAATCGGGATGATTATGGATCTATAACATTGCTTTGGCAAAGCCTTGCAGCATAAGGATAAAACTTGGTGGCCACAGGGGGCCACCTACATGGAGAATTTAGTGGCAACAAAGTAACTTTTTGTGGCCACGGGCCATAGGGGCATGGTTAATGTCATACCCTGAATATATTTGCTAAAATTGTAGGACTGAGAAAGAGCACAGGCAGAACATGAGAGTGCATCTCTGCAGTAACCACACTATTAAAACTGAGGTGTATATGCTGCCGGATTAAATTGTGCACAGCTGTATAAAAATTGTAGCCTGTCATTGCATTTCATGGCTGGGTATACTGATGACATGCATCCTTTCTCTTTAAGTGTTTGAAGAGCCAGAGGATCCAAACAATCGTTCGTTCTTTTCTGAAATCATCTCATCCATCTCTGATGTAAAGTTCAGCCACAGTGGACGCTACATGATGACCCGCGACTACCTGTCCGTCAAAATCTGGGATCTCAACATGGAGTCCCGGCCAGTAGAGACATATCAGGTCTGTAACCGTCCCCCATGCTGAGATAAAAGTAATGTTGTTACATCTGTTGTTTTTCTGCAGATTGTAAGGCCTAACATCATTGCACTGTCTCTCCACAAGAAGGAGGTGTTTTACAGATGTCATAGTCAAAATATCCAGGTTTCCTCTTCACACCTCTTCATCGCTTTCTTTTAACAGGTGCATGAATATCTCAGGAGTAAGTTGTGTTCACTCTATGAGAATGACTGCATCTTCGACAAGTTTGAGTGCTGTTGGAATGGGAACGACAGGTGAGTATCTTTTTTATATATGCACTGCATCAGGGTAAAAACATGCCACCTGGAGAACTGTTGTTACTCTGGTAGATGTAACCAATGTCAAAGCAAAATTAGCATTTTAGAAAGTCATCTTTGGTTTCTTTATCATGCCTTTGGAATTCCCCTCACATTCAATACGCATGATGCACACAAATGTTTTGGGCTGATCCTTTGTTGACACAACTGACCCCAGCGACACTGGTCTTATCGATTACTGTGGTTATCTGCTCAGTGCAGAGCATAAGGCTGCACATGATTTGCTTTGGGTGGCAGAGGGGTATTCTGTATATGCCCCTAATAGTGGTTTATGACAGAACAATTCACCTGTGGCTTTTTGATAATGTGGTTAAACCTTGTCTCTCTGCAGCGTTGTGATGACGGGTTCCTACAACAACTTCTTTAGGATGTTTGACAGAGGCTATCGTCAGGACGTAACCTTAGAGGCGTCACGGGAGAACAGCAAGCCACGATCGGTCCTGAAACCTCGCAAAGTAAGCACGGGTGGGAAGCGCAAAAAAGATGAGATCAGTGTAGACAGTCTGGACTTTAACAAGAAGATCCTCCACACTGCCTGGCATCCTCTGGACAACATCATTGCTGTGGCCACCACCAACAATCTGTACATATTCCAGGAAAAACTGAACTAGCATTTGTTGAACCGCTCAGATCCCAGTTTCCGCTTGAGCCCCACTGCTCTGATACACACATACAAACAATATCTGTCTGTCTTTGGCTAAATCCCCAAGGCTTGATATGATCTGCCCTTTATGAGTTTAGTATTGAATGTGACGAGACTTACTCTGTCAACAGCAAACAGTGGCATTAACACAGTACATCCATGCAGGCCATCACAAGCACATTTTCCATGTGTATTACAAATGTAAACATGCAGATCGGAGTCCACAATTTGGGATTTAGTTTCATGGGTTTTCTCCATTCACAAAGCTTCCGTTTGCAACTCCACTACATCCCAAACCAAAGGGAAAATGTGTTAAATACACACATTTGGCTAGTTTCCTTATTCTTTTGTGCCATCGTGACATGATTCATTTGTATGTCACAGCTACCAATTGTTAAGTTTTTGTAGCTCATGTTTTATTAGTTTGAATAGGAAATTCTTTCTACTGTTTATATGCCTTGCTGTCACCAAGTTCCTTTTCATGCTGGCCTGAAACACTGCTAATACAAGCTGTCAACACTCCATATTTGCCCCAAGTATTTGTCAAGTTGCCAAGTTCACTCACCACTTCTTTCCTAATGTACAGTACAGTTATGCTGTTAAAGGACTATTCTAGTGTTTTATTGTGTTTTAGCTCATTCTCTACAAATAGTGCATATCTTGCATTACTGCTAACTTTTGTCCAGTGTACCAAAATTTACTACATCAAATTTCTGACTTCAAGGCAGCCACTGGTTTACATTCATTTCTCTACAGTAAGAAAGTCACCTGTGTAGACATGTATTCCATCACAGTGAACTTTTTGTTGTCTTTGATTAAGTCAAAGTAATTGTTTGGTAGCAGGAAAACTCAATGTGACTAACTGTTCACTGAGATGGATTACTTATCTCAAGCAAGTTTCAAGCCTGTAAGTAGATTTTCATTGTGTACTGAAATGGCTGCATTTTAGGAAAATGGTCAGCAGTAATATATATGTAATTTCTAGTTAATGGACAAAAACATTTAAAAAAAAAAAAAAAAACCCACCAGAGTCATCCTTTAACATGGACACAATGGCGTGCACACACATTCGTCAGGTATCGTGGTTTTGGGAGTTGAATGGGGGCTAATCATGCCAAAGTAACCAGTCGTCCTATACACACTAAGGTTATATTCATTTAAAGATGTCTTGCAGACAACGTGCCCCTGGTCAGACTGGATATGTGTGGACCACCACATAAAGCTCAGGACAAAAGCTTATATATGTGGAAGGGCATGATGGCGTGATGTAGCCTGATTCTCTTGTGGTCTGTGGCACCAAAACGGAGTGGCGCTGTCAGCTTCCCCACAAAGCCTGTTGTGTTGTTGCAGAGTGATCGGCTGCTTCACCCTCTGGATCTAGTTTCTGTTTGCAGACGGGTTTTTTTTGTTTTTTTTTAAATGATGTTTTGTACTGTACCTGATAAAAGAAGAATAATCACTATAGCTGATTTTATTTTTGTATAAATTAAGGCAATAGGATTACAGTCTGATCACTGTAGTTTCTTTAGCTGTCTGTCTCGGACTGATTGTAGACGGAAGGTTGCCTGGTCGGCTCACCTTGTTGTAATGACTTTGGGATATTTTGTTTATTCTGGCAGGTATTTCTTTAAAAAATGGAGACTTTTTGTGACATCAAGGAAGTGTGTCGTTTCTCACGTGGGATGTCCAAAGAAAAGTATTTTCAGGTGTCAGTACCTCTGTAGTCATAAGCACTATAACAGTTTTTTTTGTTTTGTTTTTTAATTTGGCTGACTGTAACTGCTGTTTATGCAGAACTTTATTTGGATGCTTCAGACTTAGATTCTGAGTTCATTTGGATCTTAACGTTCTGTTTTTGTGCCATGGTTTTGTTTATGAATCCTTTTTGCTCGCTGCGAAAGAATAGGGCCTTGTGGGTCTAAATGGGGAAGGCATTTAAATCAACTTGTAATGTTAAAACTGTTAATCAAGTTCTCTAAAGCTAGTCAAGTCAATTGACTAGGCAGAGTTACTGATTTTAAATTATCGTATGAAATGTCTTCTCTCTCCTGTGATGCAGGAAAATACGGACATGTTTATTTGTGAAGCACTTGGTTAGCAGATGATTGTTGTATGGAAGCGGTCATTAATGACTGTGTTGAACATGGGAAAATACTTTTTAAAAATGAACTCTGCTGTTTCTCTGCTACACTATGCTTCAGCCACATGCTGCCAATTCTCTTCTGGAGCAAACAGGTTGATTGTAGCTCAGTTTCATTGAAATTACTTTTTGATGATAGATTAAGCCACTGAATCAGGGCATGAAGCTTATTGGTCCACTGGATCATATTTCTGTAAGTTAATGTGTCACTCCTACCTTACAGAACTGATTTCCAATCACTTGGATGTCACCAAAATAACCACCCATCTCCATACGGTGGTGTTAAAAGGTAATTCCGGTATGTTTAAGATAATAGACCTTTTTCGTGAAGAGTAAGATTCTTTTTGTTTAACCAGTAACCCCATCGTCTTCGTGCAACCTCCTCTCACCTTTCACAAGATTTGAGAGCTAGACTTCTGGTTCTGGTTAAACAAAAGGATCTTACGCTTTAACAAAAATTCTGTAGGGATCCTTTCCATAATGTTGTCAGACATTTATAATATCAATCTGAGCCTGTCGGGCAAAAACAAGCACTTTTAGTGGATGTACTTTGACGGACGCGGTTGCTCACAAGGATTACGTTGCAGCCTGTTTCACGGCTGCCGGCTGAGGCGATCTACTGGATCAATTCCAAAACTTTTTGTACCTATTAGTCATTTAGACCCCAAAATATGTAGAAATAGGCCCCAGATTTAAAAATGCCTGAATTACCCTTTAAGCTACTGTTGAGTGTCACTATCTCAGGGCTCTGGTTAATGTCCTCTAGTAATGAGACTCTTATTTTGCAACCTTTTGAAAAGCAATTTTTCGTTATTGTCTAATGCAAGATTGTGTGCGGGGTTGTTGTTTGCCTCATGTCATATATGTATAAACCTGTATAATGTGGCACCTTTGTCCCATTCCACGGTCAAGGATGATCCAATCAGTTAACCACCAATCAACAAGGAGAGTTGTCCATTCAAAATATGCTATCGGTGATCAGCCTTGTCCCGTCATTCATCCAAAGGAAGCATTTATTCACTCACTAACTGTTCAATAACTATTGTTCTAACAACCTTGAAGATGTGAGAAATGTTTGTCTTAAGGTAACATTGGCTTTTTAAAAAAACAACAAAAAAAAACATCTTTGCAGACACAGCAGAGATGGTCGTCACAGACTGTACGAGTGTCGGCGCATTATTGAAAAACAGTCACTGACATTCATAAAAGAACAACTAACCAATAATCTTTTTCACTTTCCCCTCATATTGTCTTCATAGCTGTTGTTCAAGGCTATGGTGTATACCACAAAGACGTTTAGAAGAACCCTAATGCCTTTCTTATAGCATTAAGAAGAAATAAGATAATCAAGTATGTTTCTTGAACTTTCTGGCGTGCCAGACAGGAGACTGCTCAGGGGAATTTACCGCTGCTCTGTGATCAAAACCTTGTACCTTCAAAAAAAGCAGCTTTTCAGGACTTTATTAAAACCTGCCTTATTTACAGGTAGACCATACACTTTTTGAAATTCAAGTTGCTATAATGGTTTTTGAACATGAACCTTGGGTCAGCGAAACTTGCGCTACACACAAAGGGTCATCAAATCTCAAGGAAACTGTCTAAATTGGAGTTATGAGGTTTTTCCACTTGAAGCAGCATTATATACATGTCTAATGTATCACAGGAGTTGAAACAAATGCACTTTTTATTTTTGTGAATTTCTTTCATTTGTATGATTTTGTTTATTTCTTTTAAGGGGCTCTTGAATAGATGGAGAGTTTTGGTGATCTGTTTGGGGGGGAACTACAAATGGTTCATTGTACAGCAATCTTTGTCTTTTGTCAAATGGAATAAAGTACAATTTAGATGAAAAGTAATAAAGAATTTCAAACCTGAATTTTGAATAAAATGACTAAACTGCTTTATAGTTTGTGTATGGAAGGTAATGTGCTGTAAATGTGAAATGATCACATAAACAGAAGCTTTGCCAAGATGATTATTGTCATTGTCGAACTAGGAATTAGGTTTATTTTAGGACTATTTTATCACCAAGGCACAGTTGCTGCAGTGCTTTCAAAAATATTTTCAAATTCCAACAGTGGTGCCAGACAGTGCTGCTCTTACTAAAATGATTGTCTAAGAATGTATTTATCACTGCAAAACACTTCTTACTGCCATGATGACTTCTCCACCATTAAGATCTCAGGAGCAGAGACATACCACTGATCTGTCCATTTGACCATTAGCAAATCATTTTCCAACATTGTTTATAGTTTTATGACGGCGGTCTGCACCTGCTCCCACTCCCACCACCTCGACCCTCTTGGGATCAATACCCAGCCTTGGGAACAGGTTCATAGCGCAGGTCTGATACCTGAGTGCGGTCTTCCTCTATTCAACCTCTCTGAAATCACATGTTGTGCATGTAACTCACTGTATGTGATGAAAAAAAAAAAACACCATCTGACATTTATTTATCTTCCTGCAAAAAAAAAAACAACCCGAAAAAACATCCAATACATTATACACCAACAAGACTGTATACTACAGACCCATCCTCTACACATCCACAGGAAACACTGCTAATAGATATGCTTCACCTCCCCACATCCAGCCAACACAGCACTTATTTGAAGAGTGAGTGATAGGGGCCAGTCTTACTATCATCAGTCCTCAAACCCTCTGCAGACTCTGTTGGCTCAGATAGAGTCCACCCAGGTCCTGCACAGCAGCTACTCAGGACCAAATAATAGTGCAAATGTATTTTGTTTCAAACAAACTTTGGGACTTCTTTCTTTATCACATATTTATTGCTCACGTGCACAAATGATATTAAAGGTTGTTGTAACTCAGCACCACAGGCTTGCACTTTTCTGACATGTGGCTATTATGAAAATGAAATAACAAAAATTGGCCATCACTGATCTAGAGCCTGCCTTTAGTCTCTTATCGGTCTGTGAATTGGCGCCTGCGCACATCGTAGTTTGTCTGCGTGTCATGTTGATGAACGCTAAAACTGGCTAGTCAACATGTCTACCGCTGCTGCTCAACGAAACAATAACGAAGAGCCCGTTCTTCACGGTACGTACCGCCGTCAGTTTTTCCGTGCTCCACGGTACAAAGGCTACTCGATATATTCTTAATGAGCGTGTGTGTTTTTAAGAATATTCGTGTGCTGGAGATGTTATTGTAAAAGTTACATCTGGTACGGTATTTCCTCTTCTTCTGGGAGGAGGAGTGGAGGGTGATGTTGTTTGACGTCACCGCACGCTAGCCAATTGCGTTGTGATGAAATGTTTGATTGATGGAATGGCAGCCAATCGCGTACACGAGTCGGCGTAGGGCGGGCTCTAGCCAAAATGAAAACAAGTTTGGACAATAGACGAATTAGATGTTTTTTTGCGACTATTATTTAAATTGTCTGATAATGGGTCATATCACTCTGACTCCTTGTGTAGTCGATTTGCCTTTTTGTTCAAAAGGCCACAGTCTTCCTAAATAAATGTAAATTCTAAGACAATGGTAGGATGTAAGCTCAGGTGCCTGCAGACTAACAGCTGCTAAAACACTAATTTGCCAAAGGGTGTGTTCAGACTTGAATCGATAAATCATTTCTCTAAGAACTTAAACAGCTCGGCAGAAAACCGGGGCGTGCGCTTTATCTGTGACAACATCACAGCTGGAACAGCGACATGTCTGGGCAAACAGTCTCACACTGCACTCTACATGTTATGCAAGCGCTCACATGAGAGCAGCAGTGATGACAAACACAAACTCGTCTGTATATGTATACTCGGCCATGCATACGTGCGTCGTCGAAATAGGCTATGTAAATTATATTTTTAGTAAGCCCAAAACGGGGAAAAAAGGGCGTCTCATGCCATCACAAGGTTTACATTCTGTGCTCACCCAACCAAGCCCGCTGGCCATAAGAGATTACATAACCCACTCCTGTCTGGGGGGGAAAAAAAGCTAGCAAGCTGTTTGTGGGGCAGTGGCACAAAGAAATGCATGCTATCATGGATGCAGAGCACAGCCAGTTCATCTAAATGCACAGTGTCACTGGTGCAGAAAATGTAGGTCAGCTGTTTCCATTTGAAAGGAGACAGGGTGTGTTTCTGTGCTGTGTACAATATGCTGGTAGCTTTGCACTTTAACACAAGCGTAATTTCACTTCCTTCCTTCCCTCCTCTTGACCTTTATGTTGCCAAGGCTCTTGGGTAGAGCTGGAGCTGAATGGAAACACAGGGGCCCAGGGTGTGCAGACCAACCTGCTAATAACACCCACTGTAGACCAAATAAACGCAAATGCTGGCATGAGTCAAACTCTGCAGACCTTGGAAGTGGTGCCTGAGAATGATGAAACCCTGATTGGAGGACTAGAGCATGTGCCGTCATCCTCCTCTATCCACAATGGAGACATGGAAAAAATCCTCCTGGATGCACAGCATGAATCCAGCCAGAGTAGCTCCTCCTGTGATAGGTAGGAATAAGGGCCGTTATATACTCTTTACAGCAAGTGTTTGTTGTTACAAGTTTGTTTTTAATCCCAATATGTTGTCTCAGTCCTCACAGGCCACCAAGTCCAGATAAGGATGAGGGTCAGATAACGTTTGATGTGGAGATGCCCAGCCCAAGAGGCAGTCAGGTAAAACAACATAACTCTAAAGGTCAAACCCTTTTCAAGTCTTTCCATTTTACCCTAAAACCTAATTGTTGTATCTCCACATTTGCAGTCAGAGGAAGATGGTCCAGAGCAGGACAGAGAGGAAGACATCCTGCTGAACAAAGAAGTAGACTGGGTCTCTGATTGGTCCAGCAGGCCGGAAAACATTCCACCAAAGTAAGCAGACTCTCACTTCCAGAATCATTCGCTAATAGCGGTTCAGAATATTGAAATAATTTTGCATTTATTGGTTGATTGATTATTCCCCTCAGGGAGTTCCACTTTAGGCACCCCCGACGTTCAGTATCTCTCAGTATGAGGAAGAGTGGAGTCATGAAGAAAGGTGGCATCTTCTCTGCTGAATTCCTCAAAGTCTTCATCCCTTCCTTACTCATCTCACACATCCTCGCTCTTGGCCTTGGGTAAGTCTGGATTCATGCACTTCTATCTTCATGCAGGGACACAATGTGCAGTTTGGCTTGGCATTGAAAAAGTTAGATTTTCTCTGCCTGCACTGATGTTTTCTACTTGCCTGTGCCAGTTTGGTATTTTAGTGACTCACCATGTGCCGTAGGAGAGGGTCAGTACAGGCTGTGCTGTGTATATTTATCAGTGCGCTGCTATTTTGGTGTCCAAGATGACTGCAATTTATGTATCTGCTGCCTGTCTGCTCAGACCTGGGCTTCATTTTTAAAACAGTGAAAGTGGTTCATTTCAGCAGCTCTATGGCCCACTCTACAGCTAACCGCAGAACATTTTCCTCTATGCTCTGAAGTCTTAGGAATAGAGTAGGAACCAGCAACTGTGGGAGTAGCTACTATCATCTGCAAGTTGTAACTGTTTGTTGGGATAGCCTATTACAAAATAGAGAGTTGGCCTGGATGTTTATGAAAATATGTACCTTAATTTTAATTGATCAATTGATATGGATTGATGGCTTTATTTCAAGACTATATCATCAGTGTCAACACTGATTTCTCACGGTTTCCAAAGTGTTTGTCTGCATTATCCCATTTTTTCAACTGGTTTGATTTCATTAATTTTTTTTCTAGGGTGTACATTGGGAAGAGAATTGCCACAGCCTCCACCAGCTCTTACTAAATAGAAGACGAAGCAGTGCCTGGATGTTCTCCCATCTCCAAGTCTCTCAACCATCCTCCTGTAGTCAAGCTGTCTCCCTGCATCTATTGTACGCCCACATTTTCTCTTCCAGTCAGCATTACATTCTGTCACATTGTAGATGTAGTTATAGAGTTAGCCTATATAGACATGATGTAATGTGGTTGCACTCCATCACATTTTGACACAGGGCAACATTGTACCCAGCAGATGTCTCCAACTTGAATCCAGTAGATAACAGACCCTGTTAGAGCTATGACATAAAAAAAAAAAAAATGTGACAATGATTTGATGTCAGGTTGCTTCAGGGTTGAAGTTTCTCTACTTGTTTTTGATGTTATGTCGTGAGAAATCTGGCCTTCTCCCAAGCTGCATCTCTCCACTGGTGTCTCAGCAGGCAGAGTGTATGAACCAAAAAATGTGCCATATCTGCAATACAAACAAACTGAATTGGCTCTGGGATTGGAAAGGACTTTTATCGCCTTAACTTTTTAGACCAAACATTCAAGGTGCAGTTATTGGGGGGAGGGGGGACAAATGATGCTGCACAGTGGGATTTGTTTTTAAATTCCACACATTTTTGACAATAGAAGTTGTATCATGTTGACTCCTGAGGGTTTCTTTTAAACACTTTGTTTTCATGAAGGTTGGAAAGCTTAAACATTGATCTAGTATGTAGCTCCAAATTGTGTTGGGGTTGTTTGAGTACCTATGCTAGTGGAACCTAGGCTGGATGGCAATTTATCAGGCCATATGCTATTTTTATTTCTTTTTGCCTACATATCTTCTTCTTTAACATAACATAGCAGCAATGGCAAAGTGCCAAATTTGTATCTTTCACCACTGCACATTGGTGATTTATCTTAGACTGTTTTTTTGATTTTCTGATATGTTTAGATATTTAAGGATTTTAGATGTGAAAAATAATTTAAGCTGTGATCTGCCCCATGCACACCTTTTGACATTGTATAATTTGTTTATACATTGATATTAATGCATATTATATCATTGTTATTATATAGCATTGTGGCAGTGTACCTAATGTGCTTTTTCTGTCGTTTAATTGCCGAAGCGTCAGTGGCAGAAACCACCACAGAGGAAGGTATTTCCAGGGGCCTCATTTAAGAGTGTTATCTGACTTATATGTAGATTACACTGTGCAATCATTTCACATAATATGATACAATAAACAGTGTACAGTGTGTGTAGAACTTCCAGAGAAAGTAGAGGAGCATTTCCTGAAGAAAATGCATGTGATTTCAGTAGATTGATGCTGATTGAATGACTGGATGATTCTTCTGACAGTGTTTTTAAATGGATGACATTATAGAGTCATATGAAAAGTCATTGACCATAATGTACTGTCTTGGTTTTAAAGCACTCAGCACGCATTCAGGCTTTAATGCATTATATAACTCATACTAACTCATAAACTATATGTCATCCTAACAGGCTTATGTACAGTTGATCAGTGTGCAATACAGAGCATTTTGGAATTTGAATAAAGTTTGTACTGTATACAGTGGCTGAGATATAAATAGAGAGCTCTACAGACCTTAATGCATTATTTAAGTCATAATAACTAATAAAAATGCAAATATCATTATTATGGGCCTCTGCGCAGCTGATTAATGAGCAGCAGACATAAATACAATCGTTGTCTATGGAAGTTAATTCTCTAAATTCATGTCCTTCCCTCCTAATTTAAGTAAGGCTTCTTCCAACTTAATATCTCTCAACTCCTGTGGTAACCTAGCTATATCACCATAACACAATCAGTCGAAAGAATTCTGTTACTTGTTCGTGTTAGTAGCTTAATCTTTTTAAAGAGGCGTCAAAACATCTACACAACTGTTTTAAATGGAAATATTGACTGAGAGCAATGCTCTTTTCTTGTTCACACTTCTCAGTTATACACATACACACCTGGAAGCAACCCATTACATACACAGTGTGCCAATGGGCAGCTCTACAGTTTGGGATTAAGGCTCTTGCTCAAGGGCTCCTCGGTGGTGGCGATGACAGAGGGGCAAGTGGCACTCCCATTTTCCCCACCCAGAGTTGTCCTGTTGGTTCAGAGATCAAATTGGCAACCTTTTGGTCACAGGCCCAGCCTTTTTTAGGCCATGGATATCCCAAATCGTACCTCTACAAAGCATCTCTTCTCTTTGCTCCTTGTTCACGGTCCTTTTTTCACTGTTAACAACAATGAAGAAGAGATGAGGGGTAACATGAAATGGATGTGATGTAATTTTTAGTTGCTTCTAATCTTAATTATTTGCATAGTTGCATGCCTTTGTGACTGGCACATTTTAGTCTAGTGTGTTCCATCAAAGAGGTCAATGTTACCTTTAGATTGCATGTACAGTGTTGTTGCCTTTTGTTTTCAACCTGGAAGACCAAGCATTGCTTGTTCATCGGCAGGGCAGGGCCCTGGTTAATGTCAAGTATTTCACAAGATTTTATTCCATCAGTGCTAGGTAGCAAGAACTTAGATGTCTGATATATTATATATTGGAAACATGATATTAAAGTATAACATTGCTCACAGTGGTATGTAGTGTTTTGATTTTTTCCAACTATACATATGGTAATTAAAAGTTTATCCATGTCAGAAACAACTATTAATGTAAGGTATAAGACAAATTGTGTGCCCAGGGCAAAAGCCTTATGTGACTGCTCCCTGTAAAAAGTTCTTCTTACATGACACAGACTATTCAGCTAATTTACAGAAACATGTAATTGCAAAGTTAATCAACCACCATAGAACCTGAGTGAATGTTTTTTACGCTCAGTAATTATAATAGTTAATTACTGTAATTTTTTTATTCCCCAAGAACCTCTTGAGGCCATATGCTGATCTGACAAAGTCAATTAAACAGGTGATGCTTAACCTGTTTCCCCCAAACTGATGATAACACATGAAAGAAACATGGAGCTATAGCTGAGCAGGGCGGGGCAGTGCGCATGCGCGTTTCCTCTTTGTGGCCCTTCTGTTCTTGGTGCTTGTCTGGTCTTCAGGGACCTATTCTAGCAGCAAATTCAAGGATAGGACTGTTAGGCAAAGATATAACTACTCATTAAAAAATTATTTGGTAGGCTGCACTACTTGCTATCGACAGAAATTGTCAGATAGGCACGGAGCGGGGCAGGGCGTCGACTGGCCAACAAGCAGAGCATCCATTCATCCTTTCATTGGCAGCTGAGGTTTTCCAGTGTAGCTAGCTAGCGTTAGCCAAGAGGCAGGGGGACAGCTGTGTCAGAGGCATCTTCAAAATGTCGGGTTACCAAGGAAAGAAGAACATCCCACGAATTACAGTGAGTATTGTTTCATTACTTGAAAAATATTACATTTATCCTTCAGCGGTGGTGGTGTTTTTTTTTTTTTAACGTGCGGTGAAGCCTCAGGATTAGACCAACAGCTAGCAAACGCTTAGCTGTCGTGTCCATTCATTTACACTGTCGCTGTCACCAGCAGCAGCCCTGCTTCACCTCCACACACTGACTGACAGCCTGGGATGAATAATGATAACCAGCCAGTGGGTTTGCAGCAAGCTCTTTCCCGATTCCCCATTTGGCGCTCATGTAGTAACACTCAGAACTTGGCTGAGGCAGCTCTTTGCTCCTTTAGCTGTCACTAGTAGCTGTACCGTTAGCTCTCCCTGTCAGCATCCTCAGCAATGTAGGGTGTAGTTTACAGGTGTAGGCACAGGTTCCTTCACTGTCATCATCTTTCATCCTCCGACATCAACTTAGCCTGCCCTCTTCAGTGGTCTCTGTCTTTTTATTTTTTATTTTGGGAGAGCTAGATTTTTGCAGAATCTTCCAATACTGCAGCTAGCTCAAGCTTGGGTTATTTAACCTTGATTCTGTGGTATATATATCTGTTGGGATTTAATATTATGTCTGTTTTGCTTCATGTTGCAGCTTTTCAACTAGACAGCACACAGTATTAAGGGGCTACAGTTGGGATGCCGTGATAGTTAAAAGAAGTAAAACCTTTTTTGTAAAGTAGGTCATTGGATGGCACCCATCCAAAAACCCCTCCAAACCTTTTTCCCTAAGCCTTCGTCATGCAGCTGTTACAGCCAGAGTGCTGGAGCATATAGGCAGCAACTGCTTTAAGTTTGATCATTTTACAACACCAAACCACCTTGTGAAATGTATTGGCTCAGGGTCAGGCTCTGTTTTGTGCAGACAGTTTTTCAGTTAGTTGTCAGGTCTCTCTCACAGGTCGAGGCCGGGTTATAAAACTAGAGCCCTGACATCCCAGACACAACATGCAGGCAGCAGTAACTCTGCAGCAGGCCCCCAGACACACACAGTCAGACACCGCTTATTAGTTTGAAACGAAGCAGATCGAGGGACAAAGATTGGTCCCTGAACAACAGTAACTGAATTTGTTCACGTCATGTTGTCTCCAGAGCAGGAATGATAGCAATGCTGAGAAGGTTGTAGTCATAGCCTCGCAGTGGCTTAGGCAGGGTGGTCCTTCTGAAATAACCAGAGGCAATAATGTTTATACAGCTTGGAAATAATGTGTCATTCATGCAGATTTATGCGTTAGTCCACTTCAACTGTAACATCCAGTAGTTCTGTGTATGTGACACCCAGTTCCTACTTACATTTGTAGTATAGCCGACGCTGCTTGACACTGAGCCCTTTCCTAAGTACATTCAGTTCTTAGTAATCAATTCAGTTTTATTACATTACAGGCTTAATCACAAGGGTCCGTTTTGTCGCAGACCTCTCAGGCACAGAGAGGACACATATGTTATGTGACCCACCTATAGGACAGTAACGGCCTGGGAGATCATGTCAATACAGCCACATACCTAATGCATTCCCGCTGTCTGTGTCCGCCCACTCTGCACATTAGTAACTGAGTGTTTCCTGCTGTGAGGTTTGCAGTAAACCACTTTTGTCTTCATTAGCTCTCCTTACTGTCCTCAGAGACCCCGGGAAGCCTGTAGGAGAAGTAGGCCAGCCTAGTACGCTCTCCTTTCACCATCTCACACAGGTTGAGTTAATTGTGCCACTCAGGAGTTTGTGCTCTTACTTGAGGGTTTCGATCCAGAATCGCTCCCTCCCTTCAAATGACACGTCTGTTGTGTGTGTGAATAAATCATGGAGGATAGCCCTAATCATCGTTTCCAGCAGCATTCTCTCTGTCTTAATAAAAGTCTTGAGTTCTCTGACCTAACTGGGAAATACTTTGAGCTAAATGAATCACTAAAGTTGGCCCGAGGTTCTTTTCTATTCTAAAAAAGTATTTTATCTTTGAAATTGGTAAAATTTACTGTTGAATTATGGAACTGACTATTAGCTACAAGGGATTAACAGAGATAATTTCTTGCTCAGCAGGTGCCTAGAATTTTTTTGTGTGATTTATGGATAATGTAAAATGCTGTCTCTCCTCCTTTCAGAGTGACCGTCTCCTCATCAAAGGAGCAAAGATAGTGAACGATGATCAGTCATTCTTGGCTGATATCTACATGGAGGATGGAGTCATCAAGTAAGTTCAATTAGAAGATTATCAGGGCTGCAATTCAGCTTGGCTCCTCACTCTTATAGGGTCCATTAGCAAAAGACAGAAAAATATTTCATTATATCTACAAGAAGGCCACGCACACCTATTACTTTAATTATTTGAATCTAGATCGTCTCCATTTTATCATGTTTGTCTCCGTCAGGCAAATAGGAGACAACCTCATTGTTCCCGGGGGAGTTAAGATCATAGAGGCTCATGGGAGAATGGTGATGCCTGGGGGTATTGACGTGCACACCCGATTCCAGATGCCTGACCGAGGCATGGTGTCAGCTGATGACTTCTACCAGGGCACCAGGGCGGCCCTGGCTGGGGGCACGACAATGATCAGTATGTATTATATCAGACC
This sequence comes from Maccullochella peelii, assembly GCA_002120245.1. Classification (NCBI taxonomy): domain Eukaryota; kingdom Metazoa; phylum Chordata; class Actinopteri; order Centrarchiformes; family Percichthyidae; genus Maccullochella; species Maccullochella peelii. The sequence goes on from LKNJ01000264.1 coordinate 140,491, forward strand.
GATTCCCACATGTTTTCAACCAGTTTAAAGGCACAGTAATCCTGTTGCAGGGATTATAACACTGCAGATGTGCATGTCGTCAAGCGTATGATTTAATTATGCAGTTTGCTTGTGCACATTGAGTCCAACCTGCTTGTTTGTGTTTTATAGTTGACCACGTGGTGCCGGAGCCTGGCGTCAGCCTGGTTGCAGCTTTCAAACAGTGGAGGGAGTGGGCTGATAGCAAGTCCTGCTGTGACTATTCTCTGCATGTGGACATCACCGAGTGGAACAAAGGCACTCAAGAAGAGATGGAGGCCCTAGTGAAGGATCATGGTATGCAGTCAACATATTCAGATTTCGTCTCCACATACATGAAGTCTAAAACTCACTGACTTACCTGCCACTTTTACTGGTACAGAAACATTTCTCGGCATGAAAGAACTGAAAGAAAACTGTAACTAAGTGTTTCTGCTTTGTAATTTTTATCTTTTTGATTTTACTTTTCTCCTTCGCTCTGGGTTTTCCCTCTTTTGCTCTCTTTATTCCACCTTTGGCTGTTTTCTCTCATAAGTTTTCTATCTTCAGGTGTCAACTCTTTCCTGGTCTATTTGGCTTATAAGGATGTTTTCCAACTTTCTGACTCTCAGGTATGCTCTGCGGTTCTGCACGCTCCACTGAGCTGTCTGCCATAGCATTTGTTTTTAGGCTGTTAGACGTCTTTGGCGTAGATGACAGCCCCACGAGCTGACCACTATGTATCATTTTCTTTTAGATCTATGAGGTGTTCAGTGTCATCAGAGACCTTGGAGCCATTGCACAGGTCCACGCTGAGAATGGAGACATCATTGCAGAGGTAACAGAACCACTGATTGAGTTGGTCAAGTTTCAGCTGTAACCGGTTATTGCCCTTTTGGATTATAATGTTTCTGTGTGGATTTCTTAGGAGCAGAGACGTATTCTAGAGCTGGGGATCACTGGCCCTGAAGGTCATGTGCTTAGCCGCCCAGAGGAGGTAAGACGGAGGACCGGTTTCTCACTAACTGTAGCTAAAAGAGGAAAAAGTTTTGTGATAATAAAAAGACCCAGAATGCAGTATAGTCAAGAAGAGAGGTCGTCACCCGGCTGCTGATGACTGACTCTGTGTGTCTGCAGGTGGAGGCCGAGGCAGTCAATCGCTCTGTCACCATAGCCAATCAAACCAACTGTCCTCTCTACATCACCAAGGTGATGAGCAAGAGTGCTGCTGATGTCATTGCCCTTGCCAGGAAAAGGGGTAAGAAGAGACATTTTGAACTTTTTCTTTGCACATTTACTGCACACCTTTACCTGTGTCCGTCTGGCTTCCACTGTGGTGATGCGCTGACATAATCCTGTCTACTCCTGTAGGTGCTGTGGTTTACGGAGAGCCCATATCTGCCAGCTTGGGCACAGACGGCACCCATTACTGGAGCAAGAACTGGGCCAAGGCAGCAGCCTTTGTCACTTCTCCACCGCTCAGTCCTGATCCCACCACCCCCGACTACCTCAACTCTCTGCTGTCATGGTAGGTGCTCTGTGCCAGGACCTAAAGATAGCTGGAGCACAATTTGACATGTGTCACTGCTGTGTGCTGCATTTTATTTTCACTCAGCTATACCTCTTTTTGTGCCCACATTCATTATGAAATTTATATGCATGCCCTTAATACAAAGATATATATATATATATATATATATTCTATCAAATAAATATCACAGTTTTGACATGAGTAATTGGTCAAAGATGACACTTGTTGCACATATGAAGTGTATCCTCAGTTTTCCTGCTTTCTTTCTGGTCTAGTGGGGACTTGCAGGTGACTGGTAGCGCTCACTGCACTTTCCAGACTTCTCAGCGTGCAGTAGGCAAAGATAATTTCACCCTAATCCCAGAGGGCACCAACGGCACTGAGGAGAGGATGTCCCTAATCTGGGACAAATGTGTGGTGAGCTTGACGCAACACACTTTTCAGATATTCCGAAAAATTCCCATCATGAAGTGCTCTAGAGCAAATTACCTTGTAAAACCTTTGTGTGTGTTTAGATGCTAGCGTGTGATTTGTTGTCCTGTCCCAAAAGGTGACTGGCAAGATGGATGAGAACCAGTTTGTGGCGGTGACCAGCACAAACGCAGCCAAGATCTTCAACCTGTTCCCCCGCAAGGGCCGCATCGCTGTGGGATCTGATGCTGACCTTGTGTTGTGGGACCCAGATTTCACTAAGATCATCTCAGCTAAGAGCCACAACCTGGTCAGATGGTTACTTCTCTTGACTCTTATCCACAATGTCTTTAGTCCTTTGTGTTCTTGAGTTCTTGATAGGGTGAGACTTTATTCTTGAGATGGTATGTGATGGGCTGCAATGCACATTGCATGCAAAACAGCAGCTTTCACATGTATTGCTACATGATATCCGAGTGAAAATCAGTTTTAAACAGTCAGCTGATCAAATCTCTTCTCCTCCCAGGCTGTGGAGTATAACATCTTTGAGGGCACAGAAGTGCGTGGGGGTCCTGTGGTGGTGATCAGCCAGGGCAAGATTGTGTTGGAGGAGGGCAGCCTGCACACCACGGAGGGCTGTGGGCGCTACGTCAGCCGTAAACCCTTCTCTGACCACGTGTACAAGAGGATAAAGGCTCGCAGCAGGGTGAGTTCTAGTTGCAGGTAGTCGCACCTCTGAGCAGGCGCACTCATCCAGCTATAGAGAAACTAAATTCTTACAATATAGGTAGGTGGTGAGCTACACGACTTGTGGTCTGATGAATTGACCTGTATGTTTAGCTCACAGATTTGCGAGGAGTCCCCAGGGGCCAGTATGACGGGCCCGTATGTGAGGTGACTGTGACTCCCAAGGTGATGTCCACAGTCTCCTCAGTGAAGACTTCTCCTGCCAAGCAGCAGCAGCAGCAGCAACAGCAGTCTGCTCACCAGCCAGTGCGCAACCTCCACCAGTCTGGCTTCAGTCTGTCTGGTGAGTGAAAGCACAAATTTCAATCCTGGCAGTTGGTGTCTTTCACAACTAGGTGTTTAAGTTATATTGTATCTACATTTTTTTAGGCGCCCAAGTTGACGACAACGTTCCTCGTCGCACCACTCAGCGCATCGTGGCTCCGCCCGGTGGGAAAGCCAACATCACCAGCCTCGGCTAAGCTCTTTTGTCAACTGAGCCGGGGATGCAGGCAACATGGGACCAGAGGGCCACTCTTACCGCTGTCACATCACATCTGGTCACCTCTGACTCCCCCTGCACCCCACCTGAAAGCACTCCATCCATTCTTATTCACACACTACCACTATGTCACCTCATGCAAAAAAAAGAAGGCATTATTGCATTTTGTTTCATCTTTCCTGCCATACTCCATCGTCATGGAAGGTTCAAGGGAATTGAAGCAGCTTTTTCTGCTGCTTTTAAGGCCAGTTTGATTATTGATGAAATTCATTTGTTTACATTTTTTTTGTATAATTTTTTTGCTGTACATGTTTGAGCTGTTTAGTTGCCCTCTTGGCTCAGAAAGTTGACAGAAAACTTGTCCCGAGAAGCGGTCAGTTTCATGAGCGGGCATTTTAGAAACTTCAGGTGTTTACAATTTTTCTTAATGCGCTGTTTATTTCCCAGATATAAGTTAGAATGTGCTGGTGGTTGTGTTGCAGTGCCACATTCAGTTGAAAGTAAAGCCTCCAACACTGTTACAGTGTAAGACTGCTGTTAAAGTACTAATCATGAAAGATTAGACTGTAGAATATGGTTTCTGCTTCTCATAACGCCTATCTGACGTTTTTCTCACAGTATTTGATTTTTGTGTAGGTACTGTGTGCAGCTGAACAATTCACCATGGTCTTCCTTTCATGTTATAGGTACGTATTTTTTTTTTTTTTTATCGTTTTATGTTTTTACCACGTCAAGTCATTTTGGAAAGCGCTGACTGCACTAAAAGGAAAAGAAAGGGTATTTTAGAGTTAAACCACTCATCCAACTTCACCCTGAATATTGGGGGTGGGGCACATAACATTTTGTCTGAGACGCATGAACCTTTTCCTTCATTTCATCATTTTGTTTTTTTCCCTCACGTTAAGAGGTTGTCGGGGCAACAAGCTTCCTATAATCAGACCGGTATATATTGTTCAGAATACAGGCAGACACTACGAAGAAGCTAGATGGGAGCTTTGCAGACAACCTCTCTGCACCTGGTGCTATATGACCATTGCTGTATATGTGCAGATGATGTCCACATCCACACAGCACCACCATTCACCCAGTTTTGACAGAATTTGTTTTGCACCTGTAACAATCCAAATGGTAAAAATGTATTTGAGCTTGCAACTTTTTATTTGTATTGGATATGTCAGTATGTTTTAGGATATTTGTTGAATGGAACTACTTGCCTGCCTGTTCTGTAAGATATTGATAGCACACTGTATCTATGAAGGCTCTTAAAGGAGGGGAACCCTGATCTTTGAGACCTGATGAAAAATGCTTCAGTATGTATATGAAATCCCTCACAGCGTGCTGATGATGTGTCCACTGTTCTCGGTGTTAGTGTTGTGAATGAATTACCAGATATCCAGTTTTTCTTCTCTTACCCCTCTTACCTGCCCCAACACTTGTCGACACCAGATTCACTCGGGGTAGTAACTGTATTCACCGAACCACAGTGGGTTGTCAGTTACGCGGCTCCGTGCGGCCATACTGTGAAACACTGGATTATTTCTTCCTCATTGCCTTGTCAAGTGTAGGTTATGTATGCCAAGCTATAATGTGAAGTGATTTACATTTGGGAAAGTTTCTTGGTAATGGTTATTGAGTTGTGATGTTGAGCACTGTCGTTGCCCCTCTCCCAGCAAGTGTGATACTCTCTCAGTCATATATGTTTTGTAGGATACAAGGGTTTTGGGGGGGAAATCATCAGTCCTGTCAGCATTTGACCCTATCTGTGTTGACTTCAGTGGATTAAAATAATAAAAATGAAACTTATGGTGCTGACTCTTCTTTTTAAATACTTGAATATGTTAAACATATAGAATTTAAATGGAACATTTTATCTTATAATTTCCTAACAATCTCATAGAAATATTCCTGGAAATAACTATAAATTGGTAATTATTATAGGGAACATAGGGATAATGTTCATAGACATTTAGGTTTAGTTCCTTTATGAACAGTTGTACATTTTCAAACTAAACTCTTAATGATTGGAAAACTGATTGTGTTCCTGCCTGTAGACATATTTTACGTTTTTGCATGTTCAGCTGACCTTTTATCTGAGTTCAACACAATGTACACACAGTTGAATTTGTGACATAACAACTTTAGAGACCAATCATGTTCCAATATGCAACTTAAACAAGTGTGATGTGGAAACTGTAAACCTCCAGTGCACAAACACTGAGAATAGACTTTTCAGTGAAGTAGGAGACATCTTGTGCCCAGTTAAACTTAAACTTTTGAAATTAAATATATTTGCACATTCATACATTTCAGATTTTTCAGCGATGGTGTAAAAAACCATGTCAGACACAAATAGATATATCTTAAAACATTTTTTTCTTTAATATAATTTTCATAGGGGTGATTTTTCTGCGTCATAAATATTTTTACTAACACTTCAAAATAAATTATGCAGGACCTTTACTTGTGATGGAGTATTTTTACATTGTGGTATGGCTGCTTTTACTTAAGCAAAGGCTCTGAATCTCTTCTCTAGGTCACATAAGCGGTTATTTGAAATTAATTAATTAGAAGTGTACCAACCTTATAATTAGTTCATAATTACACAATCCTTACCAGGAACCTTCCTAAGAATTTACAGGTATATAAAAATACTTTCCAGAAAAGATTAGTTAGCAATTTGACATATAAATTAAAGTGTTGTCAATTTCAAATTTGTATATAATTTATACTATTTTGTTGAGTCACACCACATCCCAGCAGTGGATGGAGTAAATGCAGAGTGGCAGTGAGACACTAGGTGGAGGCACAGAGTCGTGATGTGCAGCCTCGGCTTCAGAGCAGCGTTTTGTTGTTCACTTCTTCACCCACAGGGACGTTTCCAGTAAAGTGAACTGAGCAAGAAAACGTCACAGTGGATGCACACATCAACAAAAGTTCTGTGATTAGTGAAGCCCCCTGGCTGTTTGACAGTCGTCCAATTTAGCATGATGAGTGCACTGATTAAACCGGAGTCCTGTAATGTCAACATCTTCACCCGCTGATGAGAGCTTTAGAAAGAAAACAAAAAGCATCAAGAAGACTTTACAAAACTAAGTCCTCCTGGAACAAGTGTGCAAACATTCACCAGCAACGCTTGTTATGCTTTCAATCCACTGGAACACACACACACACACCACTATTATAAATCCACAGTCCTCAGAATTGATTTGTCAGAACTACAATATCATCATGAACATTAATTTAGAACTGTAAGTATTCATGATTAAATTTACTCTTTAGAATCAATGATCATGGGCTCAGTAATGCATTCATCATCTATCAGAATATTAAAAGAATACTGAGGAAATCTAGATTACACACTTATTGTTTTTTTTTTTTTACCACAAATACATTAAATTAGGCTTCTGGATAAAATCAGGGAGTGCTGATGAAACACATGAGGGTTGTCCTTGCTCTGACTCCTGCAAGGCTGCAGATCTAATCATGGTATTCATTACAGCTATTTCATTTGGAAGATGATATATCTTTATAAAGCATGGCACACAGGTATTCCTTGGCTGAGGTTTTGTTCATAATCCCACCACTCTCTCTATAGAGAGAGACAACAGAGGGAGGAGTGAATTAGGTCATCTGTACCATCTGTAGTTTGCTGCGGCTGTCTGGTAGCACCCTCTCCTAATGGCATCTGTGCAGAGATGGTGTGATTTAAAGGTTCAAAGACATACTAGTCAATGACAGCGCGGACACAGGCTGCAGTCTCACTGCACTGCTGGGTCCCTCCCCTGTGGAAAAGCCTCCACTTCTATGACTGAACTTAACGTGCAGAGGGGTACTTTGGCTTAATGGTGCCGACTGCATTTCTCCCCTCTCACACTCACAAAGGGAGAACATCTTGGTACTACGGAGGGAGTAGCCAGGCGTAAATAAATCAATACGGCTGGCAGAGGTTGTCCTCTTGCCCTTTGATGCGTAAACAGAGAGACACTTTGCAGTCTTGATCTCACACTGAACACACTCAGTTTTTCACCCACTCTCTGGTAAACAGCACCCACACAGAAGATCTTAGGAAGGCCGAGAGGCTTTGTATGTGGAAAAAATACAGTACATACAGCCTGAGAGAAGAATGTCTGAGACTGTTTATGACTTAACTTGACATCTCTAAATCTGGTGGAGTTTTTAAGAGGCTTGGGGGCCGGTCAGGATTGAGGTCAGCAGCCACAAGGTCAGTTCAAATTCCACATTAGTATATTAAGACATCCATCTGGCACTGGCCGGAGGTACATGAAATTGTGGGAATGTGGGCAGATGAACTAGATGTTTTGAGAGGCTATATATTTAGTGAATCACTCAAAAGAAACAACAGCAAGAGTCCAAAAATATCCTCATGAATTAGGCATACAAATTTCTGGTAATGTGACATGGAAGTACACAAGTTCCCTTGGTTTTCACTGTGTACAGAACAGTACACACACAGCATTTTGACAACAGGAACAGCATTAGGCAAACTTTGGAGACACCACTGACCAGCATTTTGAAACGTTTGGTGAAATCATGCAATATATAAAACTTTCCTATTTGCATTTTTATACATTTGAACTGCTCTTCTGTAATATAAAATATGTAAACATTTAGAGATCTTGTGGTCTCTTTACGATATGGATTTTGTCTTTCGATCCACTTCAGGGGAGTGTTTACAGGATCTTTTTTTTTGTCCAACATTTACTTTATTTTCATCTCCCACAAGCTGTATTCTGTAGTAGTTTGTGTTTAGAAAGCTAAAAAGCCATCTCCTTAAAGGGGTAAAATACAATGGCTATGATATTTCTTTGCAAGATTTTGACATTCTTACATCCAGGAAAAATCACAGAATAATATCAAAGCTGAGACCTTTACGTTTAAATTTCAAAGCAGCTGCTATTCCAACACAGCTCATCCTTTGTGATGTCAACAGAGCAAAAGGAAATATATTCACATCCGTGACCTTGAAAAGGGAGTCATGACTAATGGATGAAGGATTATGGTAGTTACACAGGCTCTCCTTTTTCCGACAGGGACAGTTGGTGGATTTTAATGGTGGGAAGGTTTCCAACAGGAGGGGGCTGGGCGCACTTTGACTCCTGCGGGGGAGTCCCACCACTCAGGATGCAGCAGCAGGTCCGGTGGAAGCTCTTAGTGCAGAGTATGGCCACTTTAGCCCTACTCGTCTCGGCAGGTCCAGATCCGGCTGTGGGGCCTCCAGGAAAGACCCTCCACTCCCTGCTGTCCCTGGAGGACGGGGTTCTGGACAGGGCCATAGATGAGGAAGGGCTGAGCCGACAGGAAGCCCCCTTGCTGTCCAGACCCAGACTGAGGGGCTGGCTGTGACCCTGAGTTTGGCTCTGACCTGCATTCAGGTGATGGTGATGTGGTCTGGGAGTCACTCTGAGACAGTGAACTCCGAGTAAACTCTGGAAAGCTTTCTTGAACTCCTGGTTGGAACACGGGTAGATGATGGGGTTGATGCAGCTGTTGAAGTACCCGAGCCAGAAGGTGATCTTGAAGACAGTGTCTGAAGGTTTGTATGCAGGGAACATGGCGCCTGTAGGGACACACAGGGGTTATTAACATTACAGCAGAAGGAATGACAAAATCTAAACTGATTTCTTGTCTGAAACGTGGAGTTTGATATATTAGAAAACAAGAGTCTACAGCCATGCTGTAGGCACAACTATGATTTGTGCTAAATGCTAACACCAGCTTGTTAGCAATGCCAACATGCTGATGTTAAGCAGGTAATATTTTCCAGGTTCACCTTAGTTTAGCCTGTTAGCATGCTAACACTTTCTAATGAGCTAAATACAAAGTACAGGTGTCTGAATGGGAATGCTGTTAGTTTTGCAGGTGTTTAGTATTCTCCAGAGGCCATGAACGGCCAATGATCTGTGACAAATTTAACAGCACTAGATGCTAGAGGAAAAGTCAGGGGATCAATAAAGTCATGGGGGGGGACATGAACACCTGTAAAAATAGTTTTATGACAATCCATCCAACAGTTATTGACATATTTTAGTCAAAGTAGTAAACTGGCCAACCGAATATTGCCATCCCTCGAGCTATGCTGCTAGCATGTGTAAAATCATTTATTTTAGTTACATTTTTAGAGCTCCAGTTACTTGCTCTAGTATCTGTCGCATCAAAGGCTGTGTTTATATGAAATTAACACATGATCTGCAGCTACTGAGAGAAACAAATCATTGCTCTCATTTACATCCACTTAAGACAATATTTTTTTCATTGTTTTTTCCAGTTTCCACTAAAAGCCCCCTACTTGCCATCAAGGTTAAGGACTGTATTAAAACTGCCGCCATTATCAGTGCTGCTTTTGATTAGAGGAAGCATTCACAGCAGAGAGCGTGAGTGAGATCCTTAATGAAGAAGCAGAGAAAATGGCTTAACAGACACATTATATCCAGGCCTGTCACTGTAAATGTAGGTGACTCTTCACATATCCAGTGGCTGCCAGTGAAACATTAAAATAATTAAATTGCTGACTTCTTGTGTGGCTGCAGTATATCTGTCTGTCTATTTACACCTATCTTCAGAGGTAGAAGGGGATACGCTGTCTTGTGAAAAGCTTTATGGGGTGAGCTGTTGCTGTTGTCAAATGTGGGCTTTAGAATGAGATTGTGATATAGAGAAGGATACAGAAGTGGTGGAGAGAGTTTGAGAGCAAATTATTTGGTGCCTGGCTGTACAGCTCATACACTGTATCCCCAGCTGTGCTGAAAAGAACAGTTCTATTATTGCCAGTACTCCTGATAGATTCATTGTTTGATTGAAAAAAGAAGGGTATTGCAGCTGTTCGATAAATGTCTTGTCCAAAAATCAATGAAAGATCATTGGCTGTTGTCATTGTGAAAACTGCGTAATTTATGGACCCCTTCAAAAACAGTTGGATGACCTGCATAAGCTATGTGATCTGAGATGCACGGTTGTGACCAAAGCAAGATTAATTGATTGTTGGCCACAAAAGAAGCTAAAAACACTACATGGACATTATTCTCGCCTAATAAAATTGTTGTGGTGAACGTGTTAGCAAACGGTTGCCTATTTACACACCCTTCAGACACAGAGCTACATTAGCATTCATTTGGAGTCATGTTTCTGTCCACCTGACAAATATAAGTCCAATATTCACTCCCCTTTTAGCTCTGTTTCGGTCTCCACGAACTCTTGAAATCCATTATGTTCACCAGCTTAGTTTGTCTGTCTGCTGTTTAGTGCTTGGCAGGTAGCGTACCGTGGGTTTTTAGAGCTTTTAGCTGAATACAGCTGCGGCTCAAAACGACGCTGACGAGATTGGAGAGAGTGGACCCAAACACTGAAGTTGCGGGCGTAAAAGCAAAACAATGATCTGATAGATGCTAAAAAGCTTAGTAGAGCTTAGGAGAATTGCAGAGTTGGGTGATTATTATCTGTGGGTTCGTCACTATGAGCGACCCATTTTCACATTACACGTCATTAGATTTCATATGAAAATGTTGATCAGTGGAGCTTTAAAGAAAAGCTTAACACCAATTGAAAATCTAATTTTTGTTGACCTGCAGGGGTGTAACTTTTTACCCTTTTGCTGTAATATAGAGGTGTACTCCAGGGAGTGTCGGTACATCGTGACATCATTGTTAGGTGTGGTTACAGGTGCAACAGAGCACATTTCTGACCAAACCCTGCTTCACCCAGACTTAAAACGATTAATCAGAAAGGGTGCTGAAACAACAAAGGTGGACTTGAACCGGGGGCCTTGCAGTTCGTGGTTGATGAAGTTATTCATTAAATTAGCATTGGCTTGCTTTACACTTCCTTATAGTCTCTGAGAAGGATTTCTGAAATGTCAAGGAGAGAGGAGGAAAATCCACAAATAAAAACAGAGCTGAAACAACTCACAATTTTAAACATTTTTGACATGATCAAATTCCCACAATTTATTCTTGACTGATGACGAAATAATGTTTACTCCAATAAATCAAATCAAACAATCACGAGTTATCCAGCTCTACATGTCAAAACTAGACCATTGCTTGGTGATTCAGTGCTAGATCTATCATTGTCTACAGACTTATGTCGCAGCGGTATGCAGCCTGACGCCAGCATCAGCAAGGGAGCATTGGTAAGCTAAGGCTTTTCCTCATTTCCCAGTCAAGGCCTTCAGACAAATGGTAGCAGCTATATTTACAAGCATGAGAGCATGGAATATATGAAAACCCTGAGGGATTTGTGAGGGTTTTGTTAGCTCTCCTATCTACTTGGTTCAGATTTCCATCTCTCATTCCTGACACCAGCACATACTTGCCGAGTGAATTCAAGAACACTTCAAGAACGCCCGACTTGATGAGCAGTTCTTGAACATCATACAAGGTATGACACCAATGTGATGGCTTTATCCATCATTCTTGGACTGACATAGTGATGAAGTGAGTCACAGACACAAGGGTGAGAGGACAGAGCAGATAAATGGCTTTACACTTCATTCAAGGATCTGTGTTTGAAATGTATATGTTGGTCTGAAATTCTGTGCTTTTGTTTACAGACGGGGGAGCATTGGAGGCTGTCAGAGATCTGAAAGATTTATGGAGCCTATTTATAGAACGTCTACCTGGCCAAGTCAAAGCATTTACCACGCTGCTACATGAGAGGCCACAAGGCTCGTCTGGAATGATAGTAACTTCAGTGTGCTCCCACAGAGGAGCAATTCAATTAACATGGTCAAACTATTAAATTTGCCAGCACTTTAAAACCTAGCAATTAATCAATGGATCAGTAAAATGAATGAATGCAGAGGTTAAATAGCTTTCTAAAAGTGGTCTGACTTGTATGTGTGAGTGCAGGTGATCAAATATATGAACCTGTATTTCATTTGTGAAATCTTATCGATTAAAATGTTAAAAAACAGGGAATCAACTGCCCTGTGCATCTTTAAAGGAATAATGACATTTTGGGAAATGTGCAAATTTTCTTTGTTACCATGAGTTAGATGAGAATTACACTCTCATATCTGTCCGTTCAATATGAATCTGGAGCCAGCAGACAATTTGCTTAACTTAGCTTAGCATACACGCTAGAAACAGGGGGAAACAACTAGTTTGGCTCTGTCAAAACAACTAAACTAACTAACTAAATCTGCCTCTAAAGCTCACTTAGTTACTGCGCCCAGCCAAGGAATAGTCCGGCACATGACCCCCCCCCATAAAACCACAAACTGTTGTTTTTACCCTTTGGTTTTAGTAAAGATTTAAAAAATGAGCTATAACAAATTTGTAAGCTTCAGACATGTTGGTAGGCAGATTTTTTTTTTACTTTGGACAGAGCCAGGCTATCTTTTCCCGCTGTTTCCAGTCTTTATGCTAAGCTAAGCTAACCCCGCTATTGGCTGTAGCTTCATATTTACCCTACAGACATGAGTGGTATCAATCTTCTCATCTGACTCTCAGCAAGAAAGTGAATCAGCATATTTCCCAAAATGTCAAACTACTCCATTAACAAATGACATATAGGCTGATTAAAATGATATTGTTTATATCATAGTGAGCTAATTTCTTTCACAATTGTTGCTTTGCCCAGACAAATGCTACAGGAGTCATGGACATCATCTGGCTGGCAAAATTAGGAATCACATATAAGATGAACATGATGATACTAACCGATGGGTAGCACCAGGAAAAAGGGCAGCCAGCACAACACGAAGCAGCCAACCACAATGCCCAAGGTCTTGGCGGCCTTCTTCTCACGTGAGAACTTGAGCAGTCGTAGGGCGAAATGTGTGCGGCTGCGAAGGGCCTCATCTTCCGATACTGTTGTGTTGCCTCTGTGTATCCTGAGTATCACCTGCTCTGAATCTGACTTCTCTGTCTTGTGGCCCTCCCTCAGGCCCTGGCTCTCTCTGTGAGCTACCACATAAACCCGACAGTACATGACCAGTATGATGGCCAGAGGCAGGTAGAAAGAGCCCACAGCAGAGAAGATAGCGTAGCCCGGCACCTGTGTGATCTTGCAGATGGACTCGTCCTCAGGTGCAGGTTCTTTCCAGCCAAACAAAGGTCCAATAGATATTATAATGGACAGCACCCACAGCAGCATCACTGCCAGCAGCGCCCTGCGTTTTGTCATTATAGTTGGGTAACGCAGAGGGTAACTGACTCCAATGTAGCGGTCAACGGAGATCACACAGAGGCTCATGATGGAGGCAGTGCAGCAGAGCACGTCCACAGCTGCCCAAACATTGCAAAAGGCCCGTCCAAACACCCAACGATCCACAATCTCAAAAATGGCAGAGAAGGGTAGTACAGTGGAGCTCAGCAGCAGATCTGCCACTGCCAGGTTAACTATAAAATAATGTGTGACCGTGCGCAGGTGTCGATGACAAACTACTGAGAGGATGACCAGGATGTTTCCCACAATTCCAAACACAATGAGGAAACCAAGCACCAGGCCCAAAACCACAGCTTTTACCACGTTGAGCTCTGGGACTAAAACCTGGCTGCAGTTGGAGCAATTCTGTGTCAGAGGAGCTGGGGTCATATTGTCCAGCACAGGAACCATCTGTTCCAATACTAAGTTGATGCTCGACACTGTTCTGTGCAGCAAAGGTGGACTGAAACACAACACACCTATTTAAGTTCTCTACAGGAGAAAAAGGACATCAGGGTATTCTCATAAAAGCCATTAGAGTAATGATCACATTAAGCCTTTCTTGTCTAAACATATTTTGAATGATGATGCCTCTGGCAAACGAGCTATTACGTTGGCAATGCATCAAATAAAAATGAAACTACAGGATGCATGCAGAAACACTGAGAGAGAAGTTTAATATATGCAGAGAAAACCTACTGCGCTGAAATCAGGTAATCCATCTTGGAAATGTTAATGCTGATGTTAAAACTGACTTATTATGCAGCTGGTACAAAAACACTCTAGAAAAATCGTTGCATGTTACTCTGAACCAAAAACTGCAGTTTGGGAACAAAATTCAAGTCCATATTCCTAAAATATTGAGTGAGAAAGCACTTTTCTGGGTAGGATGGTAGGTGAGCAGTAGTCCAGGTTCTTCCTGTTGAACGCAGGGGCAGATACACCTTAACAATCAGCAATCGTATCCAGAGCCTTTGAAAAGAAAGACAGAAGAATCTGCTTTGAGAGAATTGACACATCCATCACATACAGTAAAACACAAAAGCATTCATCCTTGGTTTTTCCCTATTGTGTTATTTTTGCAGGTTGTTTTCTTTCTTTCCCATGTTACCACGGCTCAGATCCATCAAGACTGTGGGCAGGAGACAATGTCTGAGCCACGGTTGCCGTCAGATCAATGTGACCATAGCCTCATCTTGCACTTAGACTAGACTAAATACAATGTGAGATTGAGGAATAAAGGAACTGATATCAGGACTGACCAGATGCCTCTTTTGCTGAATCGTCAACATCACACCATTAAAAGTCTGGATGGCATTGAGTCCAACCAAAATAGCTGGAGAGTCAACAATGCAACAGCCTCAGTCACAAGACCTAAAGTGTATTTTATTGCCGTTTTGTGGCGCTAATATGATCTTCAACTGACCTACACCAAGGTAAGCCTGACCTTGCTCTTTGTCCCTTCCCTCTAAATCTATATCATCAGGCAGAGGTCCAAACAATACACAGTGTTACAGTTGGCAGGTTTTTCTGTACCTTTGGACAGAGCCAGGCTAGCTGCTTCCCCCTGCTTCCAGTCTTTATGCTAATGTACACATTGGTGTACGGTGTAGGTGTTGATCTTTTTATTTAACTCTCACAGGAAGATTGAGTAAGCATATTTCCTAAAATGTTGTACTATTCCCTTGACATTTGTAAGTGTTGCCCCTGCAACTGCAAGACTCCTGCTTGTACATTGTTTTTTTTAATGCTTTGCTTTTTGTAATACCAACAATCTCATTTCACTTAAAGTAAAAATCTAAATAATTGTGATGTCAAGCCAGAATATTAGGCTCTTTCCATTGTGGCTATCTATTTATATAAGATAAGCCAAATGAGAAATTCAGTTGCTCAGTTGGATGGAAGTGACGTTATTGCGCACAGCTCCTGCAGCAGTGCTGATTTTGGCCTGAATCACTCCCTCTGACTTTGATGCATCGAATTAATTTCATTTTGAATGTTCTGTCCTTTGACTGCAAAACAATGTCTTGGTACCACGCAAACTCCTCCATTGCGACAGATGTGAGATTAATCTTGTCTGTGCAGATTACTGACATTTGTAATGTGGATGTTCCTTACCTAAACGTAGATTAGATGGGAGTAGCAAAAGTAGTGTGGCCATGTTGACGATTTTTGGATTTTGTTAAGCTGCTTTATTTGAGGCTAAATTAAAAGTTCATTGAGTTGCCCTCTTTTCTACTTAGTGTGTTTCTATCTATCTATCTGTCTATCTATCTATCTATCGATCAATCGATCTATCTAGAGGCAGACTGTGCAAAGACAATGGTGAGGGCGTAGGCATTATGCAGTCTCCTCTTCTTTAGCTCCCTCCTCTCCTCCATGGCTCCCAGCCACGCTATTAACCACTGGTTGACCTTTTCCTATGCGTTTAACATGTTTGATTTTGTTTCATGTCTGCCGTTAGCTCCTGTGCTGGCACGATGCTGCAAAGCCTGCATTCAGCAGCCATCATAATGCAGCACCTGAGAGCTTCTCCCACCCACTCAAGTAGGGGAAGGAGGTGGGGGACCGGTGCCTCTAAGGTAATTACGAAAGTAAGAGTTACACGTTTATCCACAGGAGATTTGCAGGAGCTCATTACAACATCATCATTTTGCACTGTAGGAAAGATTAAGTTACCTCATCTTAAAATATTAAGTGCCCCTGTTGCATTCAAATTGTTTGTTACTGTAATATTAAACACAATGTGTTACAATAAAATGGAGAAAATAAGCTTGATGGATTTACTTTAAAACAAGTTCCATTTGCTCTTCCTCTCTGTTTATTCTCTCAGTAGTAAAGGAGTTTTAGGTCAGTTCTACATTACAGCATTTAGGTGACAGATGTTTGTGCCAGGGGCAGTAATAAGATTAGATGCTCACTGACTTTACTACATTAAAAATAAAGCGTATGGGACTAGGGACTGAAGCAGTAGTAATCATTGTGTTGTGTTGGGAAGATTTGTTTAGACTAGAAGAAAGACTTCATGAGAGCTGAGCCAATTACATGTTGGCAAGATTTCCAATGAGCCTAACAAACCTCATTTGATGAATTCATTCGGCTCGGACATTATCATCACAAGACTTAAACTCGTGATTAAAACTATTAATTTTGACATAAGTTAAAACTGGAAAGCTCGTGATATAAGACCTGTTTATTTCACTAAATTGCACTTTGAGTTTGAGGAGTATGGGAGTTCCACTGGGAAGCATGTGGTTCCAGGTGCAGTAAAGTAATGCACACTGCAGGCTCCTTTCCAGCCTTTTTACTGCAATATTCATACAGAGTGATACACATCTGCAGTGGGGATTGCCCAGGGGCGTACTGAGGGGCGACCCTAAACCAGTTAGCAGCTCCATAATGAAGTAGCTGCAGATTAGATGCTTTGCTCAAGGGCATGTAGTAGTTATTTGCCTTCACTTTCTTTTTAAAATGTCGGATGTCCTTCCTGTTACAGGCATGTTTCTCCACCACAGAATAGTCTACAAATATAAGCTTTGTGTTCTTGGCGGTTTTCCAGACAAGAAGTGCAGCCTCTCTATGCCTGCAGTAATATGAATTGGTCAGGAGTAAACATCCATTCTGGCTCAGATGTAATCTCAACCTCTTCACTGGTGTACTGGGTAATTCCCAGCTCTATAAACTGAGGCCACTGTGCAGGAGGTGATACATGACAGAAAGTAACACCCACCTTAATAAAATGACAGAGACAGGGACTTGAAGGCACTTGTGATAATCTAATAATAAACAGTCATGAGAGACCTCAGTGCATTTCTCTGCTATACACATTGTTAAAGCTGCATTGTTATTGTCATTAAAAATCGTTTCGAAATCATATTTGTGATTTAAATTTAAGGGATTGAAAAAATAATTAGAAACAACAGAAGAACATATCAATGCGACCCAGCCTTATTATTATAGACAGGCAACTCCCGCCGATTGGCAAGACAACTACAGATATTCAGGACAGAGTCATTTGACGAGATAACTCGTATGCTTAACTACTTTACAAATTATAGCCTAAAATGAAATTTAAATATAAATTAAATCACCATTATTTTGGCTGCGTATGCACAATTCACAATTAGATGATAGGCTACTTAAATTCTTAGAAATATGTCCTCTTTTTTTTGTTTATCTCCTTCTTCTTTTTTTTTAAATCAAAAGTCCGCTCATGTGGTCAGAAACAATGAAATGCATCCAACATTCATTACCAGCACGGACAGCAAATGCAGAAACGCGTCAGTTGAATGAGAAATAATTTGTATAAAGAGAGAAAAATAAACTATCTGCTCAAAACGCTTCAATTAAACGCTTGAAATTACATTTCCCGGTACTCACCTAACTTTGAGTTGGATTTCACATCCCGACCGCTTGCCTGAGCCATATTTGGAGACGGTTGTGATTGCTGACTCGCGCCTGGAGACGGTGAAGGGAACGCCAAGTGCGCTCAGCACGGTGAGCCCTCTCACATCCGCCGGTCTAAACGCCCGACATTCAGGTGCAAATAAGTCTCTTCAGATGATGATGAGTACCAAGTGACTCACTGCTTTCTCCTCGAACCACTTTCACGTAAATCCCCACCACACCACCACCCAACCATCCTCATCCTCACATTACCTCACCCCCCCTTCAGCATCACCCCCTGTGCGTCATCACAACCGGTCACTGTCTACCCAAAATGACTTCATTCAGAAATGTTTCATTAACGCGCGTCACTCACGTTGCCAACTGTCAAACTGCAAGAGAAGAAAACATGAGTGGGGAAGTTTGTTTTTTGTTTTTTTAAATCATTTTATTCTCATTATCGGTAATGCTTTATTACAGCCACTCACCTAGGCCCTTCTCTACTGTTCCCCAGTATAATCTTCATTTTACGCCCTTCTTCCAAACATTTTATTCCCCAGCAGGAACAATGACATAATACAATAGTAAGAATAAAAAGTTACCCCCTTTCTTCCATTTCAGTAACAACATTACTGTACCGTGTAATTAATAAATAGGTCTTTTAAATAGTACTTACAGCATGATTTGTTTCTACACTCCTCTTAATGACAAAGTCATAACCCAATTATTTCCTAACCTTTTGTCTTCTTCCCTTGTACTGGTCTTATTTGTCCTGGTATAGGTAGTGGTACCCAGCAAGTATTTTATTGATGCCCCCTATGTGCTAAATAATTACACTGTAATCTAAAGCATTGCCTCTTTATCTTATCAGCAGAACTAAAGACTAATGCACATTTCAACATAACATTATATTGTATGCATAAGTGCTTTGCTATAAACACTAAAGATGATCATTCTTTCTATATATCTAGCTTTTGTCATGTCATTGAGTGTCTTTTTCTCTTAGGTGTCTTCGTCTTTTGAACATAATTAAGAGCTAATGCTCATAATACACACAACATGTGCAGTATATAGCCTATAAGACTCTCTGGTTTATCTGTTGTACAACTCAGTCGATACACATTTGTTAATGCCTGAGGCGTAGCAGTCAATTGCAATTTAACCGGCACTGGAATTTCACCAGGGACTGTATAATTCAGCGCCTGTACTTGCACTTTTTTCTCTTTTTTTCAATTAAGCTATGATGTAGAGACAACGCAGAAACAGGTGCACTAACACACCCACAAGAACACATGAATAGAAACAGTACATTGATTTTTTTGTTGTTTGTTTTTTTTGGACTGATTCCTTTCTTCCCACTGTGGACAAATCCTCGGTTTAGCCAGTTGTTATATTCTTTGTTTTCCAGTTGCGTCCAGATATGAATTCTTTACCTGAGGCTGCTGCCGGCTCAGTGAGAGATGTTAAGCCCATCTGTGAGGTAAACGTTTGGCCATTTAAAGAACAGCTTCTCGGCTCAATCAATGACGAGGCTTTCATTGTACAACGTTCTGTGTCTTTCTACCTGCTGTTATATCCTGGGCACAGATCTACGTCGTCATGTCAAAAGCAAAATCACAAACACACTTCTGAACTCTCTAAAAGTACAATCACATCAGCAAAAAGGAACTCTGAGTAACAAAAAAAATTGTGTGCACAATAAATTTATTATTTTAGTAAGTAAATGTCACAAATAGAGTGTCTTTAATATTGAAAAAACAATTTTCACAGCAATTTAGGTTACAATTATCATAACATTTACAGAGATTACGTCTCATTATTGTGCAAGACTGTCTTGCACTGACATTGACAGACCACTTTAAGTATTTACTGCAACAACAGCTCTGCTGTCGTGTGTTTGCATTTAAAAACAAGCCAGTGAAACAATCCCATGCTTACAAATAATGAAGCGGTGAAATGATGCACATAATTTCTTCTGTGCTCGTTTGCTGTGAATTTGCATTTTGTTAGGGTCTATCATGCTATGTAAGACCTGTTGGAAAAGCAATTACCTGTCTGCAGCCCACCATGCAGTGAAGCGGACTGCTGAGTTTGACAGATAGTGAAATCAATATCTCTGCACTGGAAGAAACATTTCCCGTCATGGAGGCAACAAACCTGAGCCAAGCATTCGCACTAATGTTGGCATTTACAGTGACACTCACCTTAATTGCATATCAAGAGATTTCCTCTCCCCCTCCTGGTTCTGACTTTGACAAAGAAACATTTTTTAAAAAGAGAGTAACCGGCACAGATTTCAATCATCGGAGCAGGTAAATGCAAACAGCTAACATTATGCTGCAGGGCACTGATTTGTTTGTGTATCTGTGAAATGGTAGAAGAAAACTAATATAAAAGACTTTACATTTCACAGGCAAATTCAAAATGGAGACAGCTAATCTACGTGTCATGTTCTAATCATATTCTCGAAGCCACTGATCCACTGTCGTTGGGCCAGTTTTCATAAACTGAAGGAAAAAACTGAGTTGACATTGTGAAATAACGGCATTAGACTTCGTCCTTGTTGATGCAGCTCCCCATGTAGAGTGTCTTGCAGCAGTCAGCTGTCCACCCACACACAAACGCAGTTAACCTGAGCCTTGCACCTCAAATGCAGATTAAAGAGAAAAATACTTTTAATCAGTAGCAACAGACAGAATTACAAGACATAATACCATAGCTTTCTACAACCATCCTGTATGACATACAGTACAGATAAGTATAACATTATCACATAGTGGACCAATTGAAACTTTGATCATCTGGGAACCATGAATGTCTGTACCCAATTTTGTGCCAATCCATTGAGCAGATGTTGAGATATTTGAGAGGGATTCATCCTCTGAGGACCATGCAAAACTTCATGGCAATCCATCCAGTAGCTGTTGAGGTATTTCAGTCTGGACCAAAGTAGTCATCCAGTAAGCCATATCCATATTCACATTCCACCTACATACATGTTACTGTTCATAACATATTAAATATATGAGAACAAATACAAGCAAAGCACAAAATCACAAATCAACTCAATCATTCTTTTCCTCCGCATGTGGCTTGACAAGCCTAAAAATAAAGGAATTATATTACTCTGTGCTAGCTTAGTTCAAATTGTGAAATTGTTGCTCAGCAGCACCTGTGTACCACCCACATGCCACATTTGATCATTTCTGAAACCTGGTGGGTTTACAAGTAAAAAGGCTGAGCCACAGGGAGATTTCATGATGTTCAAGTGTTGTAATGGTTCGGCCTTTTATTGGGCTCCAGTCGTGGTGCTGTCTGCAATTGCTGTAATGAAGACAGACCTAATTATCTCAGCAGACAGAACTCCACTCTGAACAGGACTCTAATTATGGCCTAAATGCTGCTCTCTAACTGTTCAGTGTCATACCTGTGGGTTATAAGGGGGGGACTGCTGCTGTCTTCTAACCATGCACACTTACAAACACACACACACACCCACACACACATCCTGAGGGCTCAGTGTGCCTAGCTGTTCTGATGCTCTTCTGTTCTGTGCAGGCATTATGGTCTAGTGGCAGGGATTATCTAACATGACAACACACTCTACCCCCCTCTGACCGGTGACAGGCTTGCCTATCATCTAATTAATTAATCACAACTCCAGATGTCACTAGAGCAGCATTATTATTTATATTGGAACTCACATACATGCATGCACCAATATTTTACAGGAAAAACCCATTGAAATCCTAAAACCCACATGTATCTCAGCAAAAAAATAAATAAAAGACAGACAGACAAGACAAACTAGACAATCCATGAAGTAATGTCTGAAAACGAATAAAAAGGGCAGCAGAGTTATTTA
The DNA here is from genome assembly GCA_002120245.1 of Maccullochella peelii. Taxonomy (NCBI): domain Eukaryota; kingdom Metazoa; phylum Chordata; class Actinopteri; order Centrarchiformes; family Percichthyidae; genus Maccullochella; species Maccullochella peelii. Next base: position 162,073 of record LKNJ01000264.1, read on the forward strand.
TAGATAAATTACTCAATCAGTGGTCCCATTCTGAGCCCATTCATTTTGAATTTATGAATGTAAAATAATTGCTGATTTTTCCGCTCTTGTAGATTGTTTCAAGGTTGAGGCGCAGATAAATTAAATGTCATGTTTCTAAATTTGGACTGAGGACGGGTAAGTGGCTTGTGCAGTGACCTTGATTGTAGGTATTGAACATCGCGGGCCAAATAAAAGGGGAGTATTTGGCGTACAAAGGGACATGGTGACGCAGAGTTGGTGTAGGCTAATGAGTGCAGCCAACATGCAGTCACACAGCACAGTGAGATATGAGTAAGAAAACTGGCATCATTAATAAAGCAAAGGGCAAAGTTTACCTCTGTTATTGTCAGTAACAGGTACAGGGAAGATGGCAGCATGCACATGCAAAATGTCTGCACAATCAGTTATTTCAGGTGGCTTATACAATGTTTTCTTCTGGAAAAGAGGACATATGTGGGAGCTAAATTCACTCCACATTTGTGGTCTGCAATTTGCAGTACTGATGCAGTTTAAAGTGGCCAGCGAAGCACTTTTAATCCCCCTAAAACAAAGAGTAAATCCAGTTGTACCCAGCGTAGATTTATAGAGATTATGTCTTGCAGAGGCTATGATATATTTTAAATATGCATCAGAAAATTGAACAAGAAGAGAGAACATACAGTGCAGCATAATGCACGGTGATTCATATTACATGCAGTGAAAACAACAGGAATATGAAACACAAATGAATGATTTTAGGGCTTATATCCCTCCAGAGAGCAACAGCATGGCCTTAAACTACAACAATGCGACTTGCAGTCAAGGTCACTGAGCGTACAAATGATCACTCGAGACTCGTTCTCTGCCATCATGCACTTTAAAAGCAACAAGAGCATATTATGCTGCCAGCATCATCTAATAGGAATATGCATTTACTTTATTATTACTGCTCTTGAAAAGAGCAGTGTATTTATGGATTCTTTACAACCTGTGGACATTTATCTTTGACTGCACCGTGCACGGCTCTGCCAGAAATCGGCAATCACAATGATCCACTGTTGTGTAGCTTCAGGGTTATCTGAGTCCTGCCTCCAGGAGAGTCTATATTTGTCTATGTGGCAGTCCAATTTTCCTAACCAGCAGGGGAATGTGAAAAATACAATTTGAAAAAAGGAGAAGAAAAAAAAGTGACAGTATACCTACAACAACAGCTTTAATTATTCATTTCAGGGGAATTGCCAGCAAATGTTATTTTGTATGTGCTTTGTCAATTTCACAGTCAGTCATTCACAGGCCAGCTTACTGCTGTGCATGACAAGAGAGATGGCAATATCTGGCAGAGATAACATGGTGTACACAAACGATTGAATTGATGGATTATGGAGACTTATTAATGTGTGATTTATGGAGAAAAGTACATGATTTAGTACACTGTTTAGAAATAATGGTATGAGATTTTCATCTAGTGGACTCACATTTTCCATTTTGTAAAATTTACAAGCAAGGATGTTAAATAAATATTGTGTGTGATATACAAGATTGCATCTCTGGCTAAAAACTGCCTGCAGAGGAAGACTGTCCGTGTGTCTCAGCTTCTGTTACAAAAAATTCAATCAAAAAATCTGCAGCATAGACAGAAACTTTATCTCCTGGGAACACAGTGTGATTATAAACCTGACCTGAGAGAACACCTCAGGAAATGAACATCCACACAAAGAGATGAATCTTGTCACCGCAGTGTCAGTCCTCAGCTCACTGTGACCTGCTCATTTTAATAAGACTCGACGCGCCCTCTCGTGGTAGACAACGAGCGGTGCAAATCACTATTAGGAAAACAATTCATCAGAATCAAGTAGTTTTGATAAGTTTGATTATATGTAATTACTTTAAAGGGATTTTGATCTTGCATCGCACTTATAACACTCGAACACTTCCTGTAGAAAGCTAATTTCACGTCCTGAAATGAGCTTTCTACAGCATCCGATAATGACGCTTTGGTGCGCGCAAGCGCATTGCAGACCTAGGCGAAAACCCGGAAGATTCACGTTAGAGGATACTAAACAGACAGCACCTCGCTGTAATATCTTCTTAAAACGTGTTTAAGGAAATAGTAACGATCGTACATCCGATCTGGTGTACTATTTGACTAGACTTTGGCACTGACGGCTTGTGAGTGATCCGGATGATGGCTGCCGTGTCGATAACGCTGCTGTAGCCGAGCTGTCTCCGCCTCATTGAAACACTGAAAACAAACTTGTTAGCGAGCTCCTGAGCAGCTGAAGAAGATGCCAGCTCGTAACGTTGTGTCCAACGGGAGTGCTAACAGCAAAGTTAGGTACTCCAGGTTAGCCAGTGATGATGACGGCTACACTGATTTACAGGTAAGACGTATTGCATAATATTAGCACCCCAATGTTAATTTGTATCAAGATCTATGTTGGATGAGAAGAGAGGGTCTTCATTTGTACGGGGAGTAAAGCAAACTCAATCAGTGCTTCTCAGGCATTATAATATAATTTATGTCTTACACAATTACATGTTTGTCAATAATAATTGCCTTATTGTAATTACAGACTGAAGGTCATAGTTCACCCATTCCATTTCTAAACAGCAATTACATCAATCAATATAATGAACTTAAGGGGCTACTCCAGTGATTTAGTATTGCACTTCCATAACATTGAAGGACTTGTGAGAAACGGATTTGGAAAAAAATGGTCAAAACCGAAGCAGCAGAAGGCGACATGTCCTGACTTTTAGTACCTAGTATGGGTCAAGCTCCAGAAACACTACATTTCCCACAATTCAACCCGATATTCGTCTTTCATTGTGGTAAATGCCCACTTCTTTCCAACTCCATGCCCCCGGTTTGTAACACAGGTTTTTTTTGTTTGTTATACGTGTGTGGTCTACAAGCCCATGCTGAGGTAACCCTAATGACATCGTGAGGGTGATTTTCTTATACTTACTCTCAAAGCTCCTCCAGACTCACAGAAGACATTATACAAGTGTTTTCACAGGCTGAATAAAACTCTGCATGACTAGTAAATTGACCTTTGTGTGTAAACCTTTGGCGGGTTTATCCTTTAAATCAACACAAATAACTATGTCATGACGGTTTGGTCAATGTTCAGCATTTAGTCACAAGGAATGCAATGCATAACCAACACATTTACATCTTCAAATACATTATGTAACATGACTGTTTCATGGCTCATATAGTCAACTTCCTTTGATATAAAATATCTGTCAACCTGTCACAGACTTTCACTTTTCTAAGAAGTTCCAGTAAATCATGAGCCAGACTAATTTTGCCTGTCCAGTTCAGTACATGAGTATGAAAACAGGCATTGCCACAGAAAGCTTGCTGTGTTAGATAAAAGTGTATTTAATTAAATATTTCTCCTCCTCTGCAGTTCAAAAGGAGCCCACCCAAAGTCCCATACAAAGCCATAGCACTTGCCACAGTCCTCTTCTTAATCGGCTCTCTGTTAATCATCATTGGCGCCCTTCTCCTCGCTGGATACTTTGGAGTCACTGTGAGTTTTTACAGTATTCCACAGTATGAACAATATATTTACCTCTATTTAATTAATGTCTTACTCAGATGTTTTTTTCTCTTTCAGCACTCAGACCGAACGGTGCCTGTCCTTATCATTGGGATCCTTGTCTTCCTGCCTGGAATTTACCACCTACGAATAGCTTACTACGCATCAAAGGGCTACTATGGCTACTCCTATGATGATATCCCAGACTTTGATGACTGACAAACACCACAGCTTCAGCCACAGTCTTCCTGTGCTCGCATATACTCGTAATATTCTGCTTGTGCTAATTTAAAGGTGCTGATATCTCGAAAGAAAATAAGGTTCGATAGATAGAATAGAATTAAATTACCTGCATCTAAATCTGAAGGATTTTGATGTTATTGTCATAGGGTTATGTGCCTAGGTAGCTGAATCAGTGTCAGACATTGTTTGATTTGTATATTTGTTTTGTTAGCTTGATAATTTAATAAAACTGTAATTAGATGAGTCTCTTATTTGTATAATGTTGTTTTTTGTTATCATCTATACTCAGAGAGACATTGGAGGAATTCAACCAATGAGGCCACTTAAGTACCAAAACAGGACTGGTCATTTTAGACACTTTTTTAAGTCGAGCCAATCCTTAAAATCAGATCATTTTCATGCCAAATAAAACTGAAAATGTATTCACTAGGTTATTTAATTTGAGGTGACCCACCAACCTGTTCAATTGTAGAGAAAGCTCATAAAAACTGGCTTACAATGAATTAATTTATAGTACAATTAAGATTTAAAAAATATGCAATGATTCCAGGCTGTAGAGAATAGGCTACGTGATATATCTGCATCATGCATCATATTTTCTATCTTGTCTATCTTGTCTGTCTATGACAGATATTTAATAAAAAGGAGGATTTCATGTGATTAATTCCAATCCTTTGATCACCATATGGTGTATCTGGCCCGTGAGAGTAAACATTGTCAAACAGGGAAGTACACACGCAATTAAGATCTGACATTCTGTTAACCTGCGTCAAAAACATTTTCTCTAATCTGTGCTATGGACTCATCAATTTCAAGATAATTTGAAAGTGTGCTAGTGAAAGGCAAGGCTGTCACCTCCATTTCTTTTGCAGGATAATGTCATATGTAAAACACACTGCCAGTAAAGGTTGCACTTGTGCTTCCTTTCAGATGCTTGGCAACCAGCTGTTTAAGTGGATATTTTCAAGGACAGCTGCTTGTGTTCTCTTTTTCTTGCTACCAAATGTGTCCATTCAGTCAGCCACAAGCACATTGTATTATTATTCAGATCAGATTAAACACTTTACATCTGCTCAGAAGAAGGCCTACCGTTTCAGGAAGAACTAATGTACATACTTGATAATGTGTGCTTTCTAATAACCCTTTATAATTTTACTTATATTTAATTATTACTAAACAGGCTGGCAGTATAGTGACATGTGAGATAAGTGTTAACAAACACAACTGCTGGGCAGACATACAAGACAATAAGAAAGGCACACAGACACATAAGTGTATACGAGTACTGTTCTAGGGATAACATAGTAATTTAACTCCATGGTTAAGATCATATTACTTTCTAACCTAACACAAGTCATCAAGGCAAAATCATTGTAAACTAGTAATAAAAGTCTCTAGTGCTAAATTATGTCCTAACTATATTTTATTTATTTTCTGTGTTTCTGTCACTGAATGCACTCTGGATCAATACATAAGGGCCTGCCATTAACCCTTTTTACTGATGGACAGTATCACCCCCTTGTGGTACAGACTGTTTAGCACTGGATTGGCTAACTGTAGGTAATAACCCAACCCACCACACCATCACTCATCTTTGAGTAAGGTCCAGCTCGTTTTAGGAGGAATTGGTTAGAAGTGGTTTTGAGGTAAGATAATGAAAATCTGTGATAGTAAAGTTACAAAACTCCCCATCTCTCTCCCTTTTAACAAGGGTGACCCTTCATTATAATTAAATGGAGGGTCTTCCAAATTAGTTTGAACGAAAAGATGACAAATACCATTTTTTCTGTTATCTCTGACAGCATAACCTCAAAAAGAAAGAAGTAAAAAAGAAACAGTTTTGACAGAAGTGCCCTCCAAGAACACAAAAGTCAAGAATTAATGGGTAAGTCAATGCTAACATTATGAATGACTCTTGTAACTTAGCATTAATGTTAGGTTAGCCAAACTCAGTATTGGGTAGAATAACATTACATTTAACACAATAACATCGCTAACTTAATAGCTGGTTTAGGTTTATGGTAATAAATGTGTAATTAATAGCTAATGTAAGGTTTATGAACAGAGCTCTTGCTAGCTTGAGCTTGAGCCGTTAACGTTAGCTAACGGAAAGCTAACTAACAGCCAACGTTAGCTCAAAATTTGAATGGCAGTGAGTTGTACGGTAGTTTGTAAAGGCAGGTTAGGTACGTAATTGAATGCTAAATTTGAACTCTAGCATACACATTTCATTGACATTCAGATTGTTGTATATTTGTCAAATATTTTATGAGAAAATAGACTTTGTTCTTATTAAGAAGGCTCTTATTTCCCCACTTGACCCAAATGTTTGGTGGGTTTGTTGCAGAAGGCTATTAATATGGTTACTAAAGTGATAACATTACCGTGAATATAACAGGAAGGCATGATAAACTCACTATATTGATTATCTTGACTAGTCCTTATAGGAAAATTAAAATGTTGTGGGAAGGTGGGGTTGGTGGTGTGTGTGGTGGGCGTTAACGTTAAAACCCAACTCATTGTATTTGAAATGACATAAATGATTTTGAAAATATCACACCCGTTTTCCATACTGGAAAAAGTCATGTTTTTGTTGCGTCTTTGCTGGATGCTGTACCAAACGGCTCTACGTCAAATGTGTTTCTGTAGGTGTGCGTTTGCCTTTTGTCACAAAACCCCAAGTCTTTCCCACGAAAAGGCGCTTTTGTTTGAGGCGTTAAGTACAACAGCATCAAGTCCCACAGAAACTAACGGAAGTCATTATTGTATCTTCAACATAAAAGCGTTATTTGTCAAGTAATTGATTCTCAGACTGTAAATGCTTTGACCACAATGACCCAGTATACTATTTCACAATCTTTACAAAACATTTTTTTTAGTTATTTGGTTTTCAGACTTTTCTGGTTTATATTTTGTCTTGAGTCATTATTCACACACGTTCCATCCGATGTTGATCCAATGAGTAGTGGTATGAGAAACATACAGCAATTTTCATTCATTTCAGACTAGGGTTCCAGGGTGGGAAATTAACTTGTAGAACATCTACCCGCCATTGACAGATGAATGTTCAAATTCACCAGCCACTCAACAGTAAATCATTATTTTGTGTCTGAAATCTACCAGCCACTTTCGTATTTGACCAGGATTTGGCTGGTGGCTGGTGGCCTTTTTCACAGCAGTCATTTTGAATAGTCATCGCAGGAAAAGCACAGGTGTTACTAATGACATTAATGATGGCTCTATTCTATTCAAGTGTCCCAGTAAGCCATGACAATGTGACAGTGAGCCAGCATGCACAATACTAGGACCCTGAAACTGACATCTCTAAATGTCTTCTGTGAAAAAGGCCTTTATTGATTAATCTGTTGATTATTTTCACAAATATTGATGATTCATGTAGTCTGTAAAATGGAAAATTCTGAAAATGCCCATCACAATTTCCCAGAGCCCAAGTTGACATCTTTAAATTGATTGTTTTGTCCACAGTCAAAAAATGTAAAGATATTCGATGTATAATGATGAAAACAAATATTGGCATTTATTCTTGATAAATGACTCAAACTGTTGATTAATTAATTGACAAATCGTTTTAGCCCTAATTTACACCTTTAACACTGGATCTGCATTTCCTATTACACCCATCTTGTCAGTATGGGCTTTATTTTGAAAGGTGTAACAGGAAGTGTTGGGGTTGTATTCTGTGTGACTTGACAGTGGTTCAAACAGCGCCTGTAGTAGGAGGAGGGAATGATAATAATGGGAGGAGAGACACGGGGAGAGTATCAACAACACGGCTCTAACGAAACGTGCAGTCTGCTCTCTTTCTGATGAAACTTGCGCCTGTTTGATGATACATGTACACTGCGTCGAGCGAGAGCCATTTCTACATATTTATGAAGTTAATTATAAACGCTCACTTATGATTAAAAGTACTTTCAGCAAGTTTGGACAAAGACGATTGTGGACTTAAAAAGCCGAGGCGTGGAAAGTTTAAATGGACTTTAAATGTGCTGATGTGGGACTCATGAAGGTGACCTGGGTTAATGGATTTTGTTGAAACCGCAAAGTAGTTGTTAGGAAGTCTGATAACCATGGATGTCGAGGATTAATTAGATTTTCTTTTGATCCACGCACGGACTGAATACGAAAATGTGACCACCTGCGTTTCATCCAACACCTTATTTTTATTTTAAAAGTCGTATTTCTTTTTAAATCTGACTTCTCACTGAAGAGAAAGGAATGACTGGTTAAATTTGGTCTGCAAGACGAGTCGAAAAGAAGAGCATCAATGGATTGAAAGATTACACTTTCAGCTTCAAGTGAAAAAGTGCCTCAAGCAAGGTAAGGAGCTGTGCATGCAGTGCTAAAGCATCCTCTATAGGCCCTATATTTTACTATGGCGTTAGTCTCCCTGCAAAATGTACTGTAGTAATACTGTGATACACCGCTGCGGTATCGCGCCTTTGTTTATGTGTAGTGTATCACATGCACCACTTGTAATCTCCGAATGAGAGTTGTTTTTTCTAATACCATAGTGAATAGGTTTAACTCGCTGTAATGATCTAAAAATGAACTCTGTTCCAGGATTAAAATAGTGAGAACAACAGTCAGTCAAAATAGTGTGGTTTTATTTTATATTTTTTAATATTATTATTTTCTATTTAGGGCTCCCTCCTCTCAGCCGGTATCTGACCTACTGAGTCAGACAAAAGATGCACCTGTTTTGTTTTACAGGAGGTCTGTATGGTGACATGGAGGACTGAGCATCACAATTCACTGTAGAGGTGCAGAAATAAAGAGCTTGTGACTTGGTGTCTGTTTTATATGGACCAGACAGTTTATTTGCCTGCTGCTTCACATGGTGCCATGTGCTGGACAGAACCCAATTTGAGCTGTTTTCTACAGAGGAGTGTGTGCTTTTTACATGATATATTATACTCGCTGCTCTAGTGCTTCCATTCCTTTGTTTTTCTTGTTCTTGTTGATGCTGAGAAATGAAGTGCACAGAGGCACACATCACCCTGGATGCCTGTAATCCCTTGTGTTGGGCCATACAACTGTATAGGGACACTGTTTACTTTCATAAATATAAACTTGCTTCGTTAATCAGCTTGTAAGTTGTCAAAGGTCGCCTTTTCCATAAAAAAACATTTTGACATGTTATTTCCTAAAAAAGTACACCCAAGAAAAATATATACATCCAGTCTGGTCCTCATGGCAAACACTAAAGTATAAGTCAGAGTTTGTGATTGCTTTTGTGTTATTTACAGGGTGACGGGATGGAAATTAGCACCAGCCACCAGCCAAATGCTGGTAAGATATGAAAGTGGCTGGTAGTTTTCAGACACAAAATAATGATTTACTGTTGAGTGGCTGGTGAATTTGAACATTTATCTGTCAGTGGTTGGGAGATTGATACATTTTAAAAAGTTAATTTCCCACCCAGTCTAGCAGTTTTGCCTTTTTCTCCCAGAGTCCTCGAAGGAAATGTTGAGCATATCATCCGGGCTCTACAGCTTAACAAAGTCTGTGCGCGTCACACCATACCAGCTCTGGTGTAATTTTACACAGTAATATCTCACATATTTCAACCTTCAGCAGGCCTTGACATTTCATTAGTGTAATGCACTATTCAAAACACCGTGTGGCCAACTGTCAAGCAGGAGGAAATTGATTGTATTGAGAAACAAATTATTCATGAGTTGAAAGTAGTTACCCCAAATTGCTATTGCTATCAGTCACACAGTGAATGCATGTCAGTGACACTATGTTTACGCTCATGGGGTACCAAAGAATATACAAAAAATGCAAAGGAAAAGCACATAAGTGAAGAAATATCATAAACCAAAGCTAAGGGAGATTAGAGAAACCGCCTAATAAAGTTTAAGAGCCATGCAGTGTACCATAAATCACCATTGTATGTTTTACGTCTCATTAGTGTAGTGGCCTGTCTGAAAGAGCCTTTTACATCTGGACAGTAGTAACATCTGTTCCCTAAGTGCAGAAATGAGAACCATGTAAGTGAACATTTTTTGGTTAAATATGTAGGGTTTATTTTCGATCTAGAATAACATGTCTCATTGATCTTCAAGTTTTAAAATAAATCCAGTACCATGCTTCAACAGTGGACTTTAGCTCCTGACTTACCTTTGGCTTTTGACCCCCTGTTCCTTGTACTGTCATGTCTTGAAAGTAGCTTTATGGGACTGACCTTTTCCTGAGAGTCGGGGGCAGGGAAGGACACTCAGGATTTACAAGAAGGGTGTTAGCTGCTTTGCTTTCACCAGACTCATGTCGTTTCCCACTCCTCTGAGACCTCTGAGCTGTATGAAGTCATCCTGGAGAAAAAAATGAAATCAGTCCACTCATGTGTGGAGCATATAGGTGATTTATTTCTGTAATTTGCATCATTGTTCAATTGCTGCAAAACAGCAGTGCGTAGTAAAGGTAGCACTGTCGATGTTTCTCTGTGTTTGTGAGTAAATTAAACACATTCAACCATTGCTCATTAGTCAATATTGTTATACCCTGTAGCACCATGTGTTAGGTTACCAACCATCACTATGTTAATCCATATACAGTAGGCTTTCCCTGTCACGAGACTAGGGCTTCACTCCCATGCCCAGTGTGTGCCCAGCTCATTTCCTTTAGTTGGAGTAAATCAATACAGATATTAAATTGGGTTGCAGTGCCAGGGACTACATCCACGAATTGATTGCTGTGTTGTTGTGTAGGCTGGTCCAACCAGTCAAGGTTGTATTGATGGTTTACAACCCAGTCCTGTGTTAGTAACATGTACTATTTGTGCAGATCTGTTTGTGGCTCTGTATGAGATTGTTCTGTTCACCTGGGAAAGTTTCTGCTGGAGTAACATTTGTAGTTCCTGCTGCTACAGGCTGGTCAGGATTAACAAGGACAAACAATTATTAAGAGAGTAATGCTACTTCTCATCAGTCCTGTGTCTGCTGCTAACTTCACTGATGTCTCTGCTTAGGTACTGAGGGATAACACACACACATTAAGTCCAAAGTTCCATTTTTATTTGGGGTTTTCTGTCAGAGAAGACATTTGACTGAAAAGAGAAACTGACAATTTAATTGTCACTTATTTCAAGAGCACAAGATAGGTGAAAAGACTTCTGCACTGCTTGTGTTAACTCCTGCACAGCGTAAACCACTAAAAAGTGCACCTTAACTTTTGCATTATTCAGTTTATGCCTCCATCCACCCATTATCTATACCGCTTATCCTCAGAGGGTCGCAGGGGGGCTGGAGCCTATCCCAGCTGACATTGGGTGAGACTTGTCGCCAGTCAATTACAGGGCTGACACATACAGACAGACAAACATTCACACCTACGTGCAATTTAGAATCATCAATTAACCTAACCTGCATGCCTTTAGATGGTGGGAGGAAGCCGGAGTACCCGGAGAGAACCCACATGGACACGGGGAGAACATGCAAACTCTACACAGAAAGGCCTCGGTTCGGTGGGATCGAACCGAGAATCCTCTTGCTGTGTGGTGACAGTGCTAACCACTGCACCACCGTGCCGCCCAGTTTATGTATCATTCATTTATGCATTCATCAGTTAATTCTAGTGGGGTTCAGAGGAGATGCATATGGAGAGGACAGGCTTACCAGCTGTTGTAGCTGACAGCTTGGAATCAGCTTCTTACTTGCATTCAACAGAAGAACACATCCATCTATCTAAATGCTGATTCTGGAAACACCTTTTTGCTAATGAAATCTGAATTCTCTGGAGCCGTATTACAGATTTCCACATTGGGTGAATGATGGTCCGATGAAATTGAAGTTGCCTGCCTTTGTAAAGTTATTGCTAGGCAGTGGAGTGGAAAAGTAGCTTCTATGACAGAGGTGTATCTGTGATCTGTTATAGAGGATCACTGATACACTAGTTGCATTTTACTGAGTCAAGGTCCACATTGCTTTTTGTTGCCCGTGGTCTCTATAAAATGTGGACAACACAACCTGCTCACTCTACAGCAAATAAACTGGCTATGTTATCTCCACCAACGTTCGTAGACTCCCAGCAAGCAGAATAATCTGGAGTGTTTAGTGACTTGATTTACCAGTGATTGATCGCTGCACAGCCGGATAACAGAATGTCCTTGATTTGTCTTACCAGTTTGAACTCTAATTTAATTAAACTATTAACACTTGGAGCAGAAGGACAGGATTAGTCTGGATGTTACAACTGTGCAGTCCAGAAGGCTAAGTCATGACTGGATCTAAATCAATTTGTGTCTTTGAAATCCAGTAAAAAATCGGACGCGTTACAGAGCTAAATGTCTTGTGCTAAGGCAGGAATTTACTGTGGGGTTTTGTTTTTCTAGTTTTTTCTACTTACCCATGATAACATTTTCTAAACTAAGAATGTATCATCCCTTTTTACTTTTGAAAATTACATCCCAGTTACCTCATTGTTAGAGCATCAAAGATCACTAAAGTTCTGTCTATTTCACTGGTGATGTCCATCCCCTTTGCACAACTTGTACTTGTAATATACTCTATGATGTATTCTGTAATGTTATTGTGTCTCAGTATGGTTGTGTGTAACTTACAAACAGCTGTTAATGATGTCCACTTTCCATCAGATACCCTTGTGAGGAGATTAGCGTGTAGGAGTAAACCCCTCTCACATGCAAGTACATACAAGTATGTATGGTTGGTGCATGCCCTCACTGTTGAATGGTAGCTGTAATCCCTATTCTTTCTTCGTTAGTCACTTTAGAGATGAAAATCATAATTGCTTATAGGTTTGCAAGTGCTATTGTCACATTGGTGTCAGGTAAATAGCCATTTGCACTGCTGCTTCACTCTTCTTTAACTTTTTGCAAAGTCCATCTTCTGACTTAAGCAACTGGGCTCTAGTTGAGGCCCTCTCTGTGTACACATCAACTAAATGGCCCCTTGCTCTGCTCTGCTGCCTGAGGAAATAACCTGGTTGTCTTCCGTCTACTCCTGCACCTGCAGACAAAGCCCCCCTCTAGTCTTCCTCTGTCTGTCTGTTCACACAAGCCAGTCATATATTCTGGTGTGGCAGAATACATAACAGCACAGCAGAGCAGGCAGGAGCAAAGACAAGATGTGTTCTGTCTTGAGGATGTCAAAAGTTAACTTGAGGTCTAGATATGAGCTAGAATTTCCGCTATATGCTAGGATTTGCTCATTACTTTTGTTGTCATGTCTTTAAAATTACTGTGAAGACGGCAGCCAAGATGATGCAGGGATGTGCAATCACTTCCATCATTATTTTTGACTGCTGGAGGTGACACACAAATGATTAGACTGAAAAGATTTATTTTTTGAATCCATTATAAGAGTCCTGTTTATTCCGACACCCCTACTGAGTGGGTAATGCTTGCTCAGTAGGAGTAATCCTTTACTCATTACAGGCATTGCACTGAAATGTCATGCAAAAACAACCAACCCCAGCCCCACCACCTTCCCCTCTTCATCAGCTTTTACTGTAAAGCCAACCCCACTCTGATGTGTTTTGGTCCCACTCCTCTTCAGGACTTTCTGCTTGTTTTGGAAAGGCGCTAAACAAAAGTTATTACAGTGCTTCACAGCCAGCCCCACCAGCAGCAGTCTCAACCCTGCTGTGTCAGTCAAGTGCAAGGAGATGAATGCATCTTCCTGCTACTCTATTCTGGGCTGTTTGTTTACTCAAGTGCAAACACGACTGCTTAGAGACGGTCATGTTATCCTGCTAATTATCCTAATATCCAACACCTACCATCTTTCTAAGAATAGCCTCCTTCTTGTATTACTTAAATAAATTTAAAGTAATAAGTCAGTATTAAGGGTACTGAATGGAGTGACTTTAGGGGAGGGGGCAAAGTCTTCCTTTATGTTTGAAGGGCAGCAACTTAAACTTGTGCCTCCAATCCAATTTGAGGTAGAGGGCCTCACCAGTTGCTGCAGTTGTTCAGACTGTGAAGTAGGCCCACAGTTTGTGTAAGTGGAGTTTTGTTTGTGGGGCCCATCAGGAGATAAAAAGATTGTGCTAGTGTGCGTGCATATGCTGTCTTGAATTCAGTTTAATTGAAGAGCATTGTCTATTAATGACAGTTAAGTTCCTTTTTTAAGCACTGGTAATGGGATAACATCTGGAGTTGGGGAGACACCTTTCAATACTGCTCGTGTCACCTGTTAATTGCTGTTGGCCTATTTAGAGGGAGACGAGACCTTCTGGATGAGCTGGACCAATCACACGCATCAGGTTAATCTGTACATACACTTAGAGCCCTGTACAGGTCTTCTCTGTGGACATACAAATGCACGCACACACACGGCCACACTTTGGCCTATGCAGGCAAACCTCCACAGGATGCATACTCTAAGCAATCTCATGCCTTACTCTCTATTTGTATCACTTGATGGAATAGTTTATTTGCCTTAATCCAACCATAGGTCAGACATGCAATTTTCCAGAGGATTAAGTGTTTTCAAAGAATAAAGTTATTTATTAACCAAGAAGCATCTGGAAAGTAGTGTAGTTGTTGGATTATGAGGTGATGTTAACTTGAGGGATTACATTTGTCTGCTGGGGGGGATGTGAGGGATGTCCTTGTGCAGCGGCGAATCTGAATGGTACAGTAGCATTCTGTAGAAGAGTGAACGGGATGTGTGGTCTTCTCTTTCAGGTTGGGAGATGTGTGAAGGAGTGTGACGGACGGCCATGGGACTGGGGAGACGGTGGCTTCAGGCTGTCACCACTGCTGTAGCCATCTGTCTGCTAAGTAAGTATGCTAATGCAAATATGGATTCTTCGCATACATTTACGATGCATTTCTGTTATTCATTTCTCCTTGCAAAACTTTTAGAGTTTTTCTCACATGGTCAAGGCATTTCTCAGTACTGAGGTGTCTTCTTCAAAGCTTGTAATACTACTCTTAAGAAACTGTTAACAAACATATTATCAAAACAAGACATTTCCCAAATTTGAATAAGTCATCCAGAGCAGCTGGAACTGTCATCTTTTGAGCTGAGCATTTTGTTAGGTATTGCAATTTGACACAGACAACAAAATGAGTAACTTGTTAAAACACACAAAAACAGAATGAAACAGACATTAAGACAAGATACCATTATCGTCTGTCACAAAGTAACAGAAATCTTCCTTTGACCAGGCTCAACAATAAATACTGCACATTTAAAACACATTGCTGACATGTAAATAGGACTTGCACATGTATAGCACAGATTAACTGCGATGAAAATCTGCTTTGTTGGATCACATTTACATGATCATGACGATAGTATTGCTTTACAATATGTTTCTGTGTGGCTTTAGTCTTTGAAGACTTATTCTGAATCACTTTCACCACATTGTTATTTCATCATTACAGTATTTATAAAAAACACTGTCACTTTTACGTTTGCGTGTTAGGTTTAGATTATGAGTTTGGCATATTGTGCTGTAGACGGTGGGTGATGATGAGTGAAATATGGCTCTAGATTGAATTCAGTCAAATGATTGGTTGAGTTTGTGCACATTTAACTCATGTTGTTTAAAAACAGTTGAAAACCATTCTCAGTTGGCCCACAAAGAAGGCTGCCTAAAGTGATGTTGAAAAGTGAAATCATGCAAATTATATAAAATGGTTTGTCCAGTCCACATTTTCTATTTCATAAGACTTTCTGATTGGTCTGTTTTAGTCTGTAAGTCAACTAGTTGTTTTTCTTCATTTGTCTCTGCTATTTGTTTGCGTAGCTTCACCAAAAGTTCATTGTTTACCAACGTCAACAGGACCTACAGTATGTCGCTTGTTATGGTAAAGCATCGCAAAGCAGTTGGCATATTTTGCAGTTTGGCTGCCTATATACAGTTTGAGTGACACCGTGATGAATCTGGCACAGCTCCCATTGCCTCACATTGGAGAAAGTAAAGAGGAGGGGTTACAGCATAGACATGCGTGGACAAGAGAGAATGGGGCCAAAATCCAACTTAAATAATATCTGTGGTTGGTGTGGATTTGGATCAATCTGGGATTTAAGCTACCCCCAACCCTAGGCACGCTTGTGCGTGTGCGTGCATGTGTTTGTAAGGAGGGGTGGTGGGATTGATTGTGCTGGTCCGCAGACCATGTGTGTACCCCAGGGGGTGGTGGGAGGTCGGCTGGAGAGAGCACAGAGGGTCCTGCTGTCCTCCATCAGAGTATCACCACCAACCCCCCCTTCTGAGATTAAAGTAACCACCAGGCCAGATGAGTAGCAGAGCAAACACTGGCACCCAGTTGCGCGCACACCCACGTGAGCACATGGCAGCGAGGGGGAGACAGGAGAGACCGCTCCAGGTGTCACTAATGGGATTGTTGTGTGTTTGCAGGCTTTGCAGCTATACAATCTTGTCACCAAATGGCACACGGTTGTTTTACATGCCCTCTGATGGCCCAGCTTTTATCAGCGAAAACTCGGGCTGTCATAGTCACTGTCTGATTCAGTTCAACATTAGCAACTCAACTCAACTTTATTTATATAGCTTTTACACACAGTTTTGAACACAGTTGATCAAAAGTGCTTTACAGCACACACAGAGAACAATAACAACAATAGTAAAGGCACATGGTCACCCAGAGCCCATAATGATACACAGACCTACAGAGACTTCAGGGGAAATACCTGGGCTGGTTAAGTTAGCCACAATTAAAGGCTAAGTGTGTTTTAAGATGGCTCCTGAAAATCTCAATAGGTGAAGGAGAATCGGATGGTGGGCAGGCAGAGAATTCCATAGTTTTGGGGCAGCGATAGAGAAGGTTTTCATCAATCATTTGTTACTTCTTTCACTCTATTTCCCACCAACTTTTCTGTGTCTTGACTTCTTCTTGCCCATGCTGCTCTCTCCTCTTTCTCCCAAGATATTGTTGCTAATGTTTTATAAACTGTTCTCAGCATAGCAAACAATTTTCACAGGAATGAATGACCCAAAAAATTCCATAGAGGTTAATCTGTCCTCTCTGGCAGCCATAACTCTCTTTAAGAGGCCCATATTTCTCAGGCCCTTATAGAGCATGATTTATGTGTTTATTTACATTTTTACTGTTTATTGCCTTCTGTGCTATCAGCAAATGTCCACAGCGAATCCTATGCTTTAACCCGGTGATATGCTGTTGTCTTTACAGGTGTGTCTGAAGGTGTGGCATCAGTGGTTCGTGCCAGAGAGGGGGGCTCTGCAGAACTGGGCTGCAGTCTCACTCCTACATCCAAAGAAACCACCACCCCAAACCTCTTTCCTCTGCATGTGGTGGAGTGGGTGCGCCTTGGTTACAATGTTCCCGTTCTCATCAAATTTGGAGTGTATGCTCCCCGTGTTCATCCAAACTACAAGGGTAAGAGTTATTCAGATGTGTTCAATTACACACTCCTATCAGAAAACTGAAAGACTTGCATCTGTAACAACATGTGTTACTTGACTGGAGGTCCGTCCCTTGACGTAGACATGTAAGACCCTGCTTTGATAGAATCTTTTTCCATTTGCTTTAGCGATTTTACTGCACACAGACCCTAATTCTCAGCAGACTCTGGATCTACTATTATAGCAGTTTGTTTCTAAAAGGATTCATGAGGCTGACCAGCAATTGACAGATTTCTCTAATTATGGTTCAGTAGATTTTAGTGAGGGAAGGGGAGGTGTCCATGTGGCAACATTTCTCTTTTACCTCAAGTGACATGCATCTGTCCTGTGTGGGCAAAGGTAGGCTTAAGGAGGTTACACTGGTATTTATGAAGATTTTGGGAGGGGAAGTTTGGATGAAACAATACCCCAAATAGGTAATCCATCCAAACCACAATCCCTGTAATTACTCCTGGTGTTCAGTCTGTGTGTTTCGAGACTGCAGTTGTGGTGCAGGGAGAAGGGGAAGGGCGAGAATGGATGTGTTTTAATGGAGGCAGTTAAAGGGGGGTGGGGTAGCTGAGCACGAAGAAGGGGGGTACCAGTAATGCTGTGCATGGGGGGATTAGGAGTGTAGGTGGGGGCTTGGTGGTCTGATGACAGTGTTTTATTAGTATGCTGAGAGGTGACCCAGTAAGGGGAGATTGTTGTGCTGGAAGGAGGATGGATGAAGCATTGGGAATAATGGGAGTTTTCTTGCTGGACCCCTATAATCCTGTCATTGTCTACTAGAGGACAAAAGACAAAGAGGGGTATCACAACCTCCCCTTGCTTTGCCAAAGCCAACAGGACTACTAGGACACCCAAAATCCCATACTGTCCCAACTAGGTCACTCAAATGTACGGGGAATCTTGCTTAAAAGCCCTCCGTGTTTGTTGTGTTATAATTTATTTTAACAGGAGGTGCTGCAGAGAATGACAGCCACTGAGTCAGAAACATATTTGCAGCATTGTGACAACTCAGGAACCACATTTGAGGTCTACAGGGGCTGAACCACCAACAGGCTGCCTCTTCCGGGCAATTGGGCTACATGTGTTGTAGGCCGTTAATCATGTCATTGTTTAGGGGTCATCTGATGCACAAGCAACCATAATGAAGTAAACAACATTGCAGAGGTGTAGCCCAGAGAAGAAGACTGTTTGGGATGTCCCAATATTTTGCCATATCTGTCCCTTGTGTGTACTTGTCTGGTGTGGGCTTTATCCCTGTCTGCCTCAGATCCTCATATCTCCCCTCCCACTGGAGGCAGATGGCAGCATGTGAAGCGTGTCAGCGCTGTGGGTCTAATGTATTCTACCCTCAAATTAAAATGTTGGGGGATTTCAGATTTAACCGCAAGACAGTCGAGTAGGCGACCATTTCCTGATCCTTGTCTTGGCTTGTCTGAGATCAGGAACAAGAGAGCAGGGATGAGACCTGCACTGTCGTTCAGAGCTGGGGTGGATTTGCAGCATAATGGCTGCTTCCAATAAAGCTAAGTACGGTGTCAGACTTACATGTATGTGTTACTAAATCTAAGTGTTTTCCTGTCCTTCCTTTGGTGGACTCATTGCCTTGCAAATGCTGCACATTTAAATAGGCTAAAATAAAACATAACAAGCATTCCCAAACGCTGTCTGTCCTTGGTCTGCTGCTTTGTCTCAAACTCACTGATGTTATTAGCCATTTTTAGAAACTGAGATGAAAGAATCAAAGGCAGTGATATCTTGGATGACTATTTCAGTCGTTCATTAAACCAACATTTTTTGATACGATATCAGGTGTATTTGAGATTGCACTCTGTATTTGAGGAGTGTCACGGCTACAGTGCTGTTCTTCTGTCAACCCCCTCAAACATCAGCCTGTCTAGGTCTCAGAGAGCTTCTCTTGTCTGCTTAGGACAGGCAGGTATTAGTACCCCTCTTCCTCTCTGTCTCACACCCAGCATGCCCTGCAGGGCTGAACATTAGTCAACTCACAACAAAGAGGAAAATGCCAGATAAACTCTGACTGACACACTATTATAGTCTGTTTAGGTTGTATTTGTTGAGACAATATGCTTGGGTCTTGCAGTGTCAGAATGTTTTACTGTTGCAGGGCTAGATCAAATGTCTCCTGTGTGCTGGAGTAAATCAGTAGAGACTGTGAGCAGGGGACTCCGACCTGAGGTTAGAACGACAATGGGCAGACCCCCAGATCTCAGCAGGCCTCCATCACGCTCCCAATGTGACCTCTGAACACTGGATAAGTTAAAGCCTGCATTTGTCACACACATGCACAAGTCACGTACACACGCTTAAATCGTGAAACCGTGAACACTAACCTTTCCCCTCATGGACCTATGGAATTTGATAGTGAACAACTGAGCTTTTGCAAACATGCGTCTATTTGACGACGGCAAAGGCAGAAAATAGGCCCAGCTGAAAGGTGGGTGGTGGTTATCCACCACCAACCAGTTTTTCCGCCATAACTAGACCAGGATGATGTGTGGCAAACAATGACACAATGAAAGAAGAATAGACTTGGGACTTGGGAATTTCATGTTCTCCGGCTTAGAGCAGCAGGGCATTACAAAAGCTCTGTTACCTCATGCCTTAGGTGTGTCACTGGCCAGATTCATATGAAGAGCATGAGATGAGAGTCAGTGCTGTGCTGGGCATTCATATCAAATCCTGTCCCATGTTGTCTCTTCTGTCAGTGCATATATCTACTGCTGTAAGATGACTTAATAGATAAAAGTTTAGTTTTTTTTATCAACATTGCCTACAATATTTTGAATAGTATAACAAGCTTGATGTTCACTAATGATGAGGATTATTCTCCGACATGCAAAGCATTTCCCTGATGGTCAGTCTAACTGAGTAACTAAAGCAAATTTTAGGCAACTGGCAATTATTAACATATATAACATTGACCAAAAAACAAAGCTCAAGCTCTGTACTGGAAAACAGTTCAAACAGCTCTCGTAATCTCGCTGGACTGAATTCCATATTTTAAAATACTTTGCTCCGTGATCATGCACGAGGACTAATGCCCACGGTAAGTTGAAGTAAGTTGCCGCTGTAGTGAAATTTGGCACGTGAGCTGTGTGCACTTGCTGGTGCAGGGGTTAACAGCGCTGGACAGAGTTAACTGTAATCTATCTCACGACAAAGAGCTATTCATAAGAGGGTTAAACTGATTAGGGAGACAGGAGGATTGAAGAGAGAAATTTGGGGGAGTGGGAGGGGTGAGCTGTCAGAGGCAGGGGGCCGGTCCCAGACTTATGATTGTATTCAAATCAAAACACATCCCACAATGCACCTCTGCCCGACTCTCTTATGCACATACGGATGGACAAAGAAAAACAGTGCTGATGCTTCTGCAAACAGAATTGTCTGTCTTCCTCCATAGCTACCCCTGCTATTGTATCACATGTAATTCACTATACCCCATGTATTACTATGTCATTAAGTACCAGTGGGAACCCCCAATACAAAAATCACATGTTGCTAAAAAATATGTCCTGGAGCTTAAGTTGCCACAAAACTAAGAAAATATAATATACATGCAAAGGAAGTAAATGTTAAATGAACAAGAATTATGTGGGTAAAATGTATGTGGTGTAAACTGTCCTCAGCTCGGTTGCATTAGTAGTGGTTTCACTTGCAGAAAAAGCCTCATCAATCTTGACTTAAAAAAAAAACAGAAAAAAAAAAAGAATAGGATATCAGAAACTGTGAGACATGGCAAACTCCGGGACAGCGGCACTGCTCTGAAAGCTGAGTTATTCCTAACCTGCCACCCACTCGGTGAAAACCTGACTCTCGCCGATGTGACGAGGGTGCGTCTTAGAGGTTCACACAGAACCAGTGGATTAGCGTTTCCATTTTCTACCCTTGATTGCACTGCAGCTCGATTTGTTGGAAACAAGGGCTCATTTTAAGGTGGACTGGAGCTGTCATGTGATAGCTACCGGAGGAAAAACTGTGAGGAGGAGGAGGAGGAGGAGGGTGGACACGAGAAAGGAGAAGCAGCTATTGTTTCAGCCATTCTCCCTGTACACCATAGTCTAATGATATTTGTCTCTTGAGGAGGACTTGTGGACATTGTGCTAATGTAGAACCAGGGGGAGTGATGGATGTGTCTGCTGGGGAGTTATGGAGCACAGAGGTCAGAAAGGTCAACCTCTCATTGGTTGTCAGTGGATTGTCGATGCACACAATTTGAGTAACCTCTCCGTAACCTCTCACTCAATTCCTCTTGGATTGAAAAACAGGGTGGGTTTTTACTGATATGGTTGATCATTTTTTAACTCCTGTGTTCAGTTATTGCAGCATATATTTGCACTGTATCTGTGCTTCAGGCCATCAGAGAGAAAATCAGCCTTTTTTGTGAACATCCTTTGGGCAGAGCACCTGCTGAGTGCCATTTGAGATTTCAGTTCAAGTCCAAAGATGCAACATTCAAATTTAAATAAAGCAACATTTGTCACACAGCGTCAGCCTTTTGTCTGTCCACAGGCTGAAAGGAAAGCAGTCCTTTCTTTTTCTGCTTCTCGTTCATGTCTCTCACTCTTCCTGTTCGGCCTCTTGTGCCGCTGGATGTGACACAAGGCTGTTTTTTAAAATCTAAACATGTTTTTCCCACACTTGTAATTTTTCAAATCTCTGACAGTAGGAACAACCCCCCACACACACGCACGCGTGCGATCGACCCTCCCCTACCCACGTTTGGCCAGGTTTCTACAGCAACTGAATTCAAATCTAAACCTACAGCCCGGGATTTTCTTGGTCTCATCACTATGGTAACCTGAGAGAATGAGGAGTGGGGGGCTGCCGTCTCTTTGTAGTGATGGACAAGAGGGAGGCTACAGGAAAGGGTTAAATGTTCAACAGCGAAACCAGAATTCCCCTGTTGAGACCCAGGGGGCAGGGCACTCACCAAATTTTGAAAATCAACATGTATACACACCCACGTGCTTTTGAACCCTTGAGACCAGTGCACATGGTCAGTCAGAGGGATTTCCATAGGCTGCGTTTTAGTCATGTTACAGAATCTGACCAGAGGTGCTATTAGCCACAGTGATCTTTAAGTATTCCATAATATTTAGCCACACAAGAATTAGGTTTATGTTATTGAGGGTTTGTGTGATTTTGCACGTGAAAGTGTTTTTCCTCTTAGCCTGCAGTCGGCCGTTAATTCCGTGTCCAATAGGAAAAGGTTGCATAGGAAATGGGCAGTTCAGGGAGGATCCCTCATAGTTAGATTAAAGGAAAATGCTTAAAGTTAGCCCCACACCTGTTATCATCTGCCTGCACATTTCCTCTCCCCCAGCCCTGCCCGCTTGTTTCATAGATGCTGACTGAAATGAGAGGCATTCATTTTATGGTGCCATCAAACCCGTGGTCTGTCTTTTAGGAGGTCAGTCAAACATTAAACCTAACTATTAAGCACAGCAACAGCCCCAGTCAGGAATGCAGGGTTAATTGTTAGCCATTGCTGTCTGCCTTTACTCTCAGTGTGTGTTTCACCCTGTCTTAAGGCCATGTAAAGAGTTAAATGAATTTCATAGCTTTCAGACACTGCTGTCTGGAGGGACACCGGTGTGAAACATATTGTGTTTCTCGTGATATTGTTGCTTTAGGGTTGCATGACATTCAAGACTTCTCAGCTCTTATATACAGTATGTCTACTGGGCGAGAACCAAAAGATCAAATGAAGACATTGCTTTTTTTTTTTTTCAGTGACAGACATTGCTTATATCATCTAAGCAACTTGTTAGCTGCAAACAAATATGACGTGATGCGGGAAACACATTCCCCTGTTTACTTTCAAACTGCTTTGGCCACGGCCTGGTATGAGCAACGTGTGTGTTTCCCTCCCTGCACACATCCTCCTGTCGTTTAAAGCCCTGAGATTGAAGGGGGGAAAAAAGAGTTTATTGAGACAGAATAAAAGGAAGGGGGGGTGGGGAGGGTAACTTCAGTACCCTGAAAACCAGGCTGCAGTCACCAGGCAACCAACAGATCAAGTTTCAAAGCCTGACAAGGAGTTGTAAGAAATACAGAGAGAAGGAGAGGGAGCGGGGTATGGGTGTGTGTGAGTGCTCGTGCATGTGCATGGATCCATCTGTGTCCTTGAGCATGTTCACACATAAGTTCAGAGCGTGCATCTGCCATGCTACACATTGTTTATCTCTGACCAATGTTCCTCATTGATAAACAAAAACAGGTGATTCATTTCATTATGCATCTGTTGTAGAAATCCCTTATAAGAGGAAGAATACAAAAATCAAAAGAAGAAAACAGACTTCTATTTTAGTGATTTAATGAAGCTGCCTTCTCAAGTATTCCAGGCATGCTCATTCTAGCTCTCCACTCTGCCACGCCACCACCCAAATCCTAAATGACAGGACACCACCTTCATCTGTAATCTTGCATATCATTACAATTATCACTTGAGTGATATGTTTGCACTCCAACTTAAGGTCACTGACTTTTAATCCTCTGAGCTGCATATTTTGGTTATTTGCTACAAACATTAGAGCTACAGTTGATGTTCACACTGCGCATGGATTTGTCTGCTAGCATAAAGTCTGTGACTTTGACTGTGGCCTTTGTGACACTGGATGCCTGTGTCCTCTGCATGGTAAGCCCTCTTCCTGCATGTGCTGACTCTGCCTGTCTGGCTGTGTGTGTGTGTGTGTGTGTGTGTGTGTGCTGACTCTCACTCTCTGTCTCTCACCCCTTCCTCTTTGCCCTCCTACCCTCACCCCTCCTCCCACAGGCCGTGTGTCTCTGACCTGGGGCGCCTCTCTGCTGGTGGAACGGCTGACCCTGGAGGATGAGGGCTGGTTCGAATGCCGCATCCTGCTCCTGGACAGCAAAAAAGACGACTTTCGAAACGGCACATGGACCTTCCTCTCCATCACAGGTGCAGCACTGCGGGTTTTTGGGGACTCAGGAGCTGCTCCTTTCGTTGCTCATCACTGGCACTGTCCTTGTTTAGAACAGCCACAGCATGGAGCCTGGCTGGGACTCTGTAGGCCCTGGCAAGCTGAATTGTTGCTGAGTGTTATAGCAGGATATCAGGGCGTTCTGTGTGACGTTCTATGCACACGGTGATCACATCTTGTCTTTGTCTGTGCCTAGCCTGGTGTGAGCTGATGTCAACGTAGGAGTTGGTTTTAAGAATAACAGGAGCAGGACAGTGTATGTATGGTTGCGTGGGCTAGGATTAAGGTTAAATGCTTTTTAACCCACCTACTTCCCACTTTCTGTCACACACACACTGGTTATGCCACAGTTAGGAGTTCCATTTAGAGTGTGAAGTAGGGATTTGATATGATTGCACTACTGTGAATGAGAGGCCTACATGTGCTGCATCAGGTTGCAGATGAACACTAGACACCTCTCTTGTACATAATAGTATTACATCAGTGCATGTATTGAATATGACCCGAATGTTACCTAAGAATATGTTTAGTAATCCCAAAACCAAACTTGACACAGAGCCTTGTACATAGACAATGATGACGTATTTTATCCAAACCCTTTTCCAATTCAATAAGTGCACATATTTTTAGCATGAATGGTCCCATCGGGGGGAAAAAACACATGAACGTGGCAGTGTTCATGGTTGATGTCCATATTCTCAGTCAGTCCAGATAGTTTTTGTGGGATTCACTGAGGTTTGATGGAATCCAAGTTATTGTGCTCTATTTACATTTGTGGTACTCAAAACACCACATTTGGAAGTGTCTTTTTCCAAATATTGACATAGTTACCTATGAAAATCCATAAATCTAGTTGTGAACATCTAAGTAAACCCACTAACTGCCCATCTGCACACAGAGGAAATAAAACTCACAAGCTCTGGGATCATCTCGATAAACCGGATGTTCAAAGCATCAAACCAACTGCCACTGAGCTCTACTGTATTAGGGTGAGCTGTAGGCAGTACCTCTAAGCCACAGCAAATTGCAGCAAAACCATTTAAGTTTGGTTGTTGTTGTGGATTAACTATCCCTTTGTTTTAAGCATTTATTGAGAAATTGTCCACCTTGAAGATGCTATGGTCAACTGTTGACTTCTGCATTTAGTGCTCAGAGTAAGTGCTCTGATTGTCTTCTGTATCCCATTTGAATATGTGAATAAAAATAAATATTTCATCTGTGCTGCCTTTGTTCTAGCTCCACCTGTGTTTATCAAGAAACCACCAACTTTCGTGGAGGTTCTGCTCGGAGACTCGCTGACTCTCAGCTGTGGAGCCCATGGCAATCCTCGACCAACCGTTGTCTGGCATAAAGATGAGAGCCAAATTGAGAAACATGAAAAAATAAAAGTGAGTTGGATTAAGAGATAGCATTCGCAGTATTTTAATGAAATACTTTACAATTAGCATTTTCTGTAGGAGTTGTACCTTTGATGTTGCTTTGAAGCAAACTGCTTTGTTGTCCTCTCCACAACAGCCTCATGATCTTCCTCCGACTTTTCTTTGATCCTCTCACTCTTTACCTTCGCCTCCCTTTTAGGTGCTCAATGGTACCTTGTCTTTGGCCTCCGTCACAAGAAATATTTCAGGAGTGTACAAATGTCACGTGTCCAACTCAGAGGGGAACCTGACCCACTATACGCAGCTGCAAGTTAAAGGTCAGTGTGCACTGTCAATCATCAGGGAAAGTCTGTCTGCTTATTTCATGTTTAAGCGTGTGCTGTGATGTGCAGGTAACAAGGCACAGCTTTAACGTTTTTGAAAGTAACATCAACCACACATGTTTTCCAGGGACAAGTCTTTTCAGATAGATGAAATTGTCTTCTCATCCCTGTCCTGCTTAAAGACTTTATGATCTTGCTGTGCAACTGAAAACCCAGTGAACAGTTTGAGAATCATGGTTACATAGTCTATACTGCCACCTACAGTCCATTCCCTGCCCTTGCAATGATTTAAGACTTAGCACCACTCAACACTGATCTTTCCATTAATCCTGATCAGACATGCATGATATTTACATCTTAATGGCTAATGTTTTCTTCCAACTTCCCAAAAGGTCCTCCAATAATCATCATCTCTCCAGAGGACACCACACTCAACATGTCCCAGGATGCAGTTCTGCAGTGTCAGGCTGACGCCTACCCTTCTAACCTCACATATGAGTGGATGAAACAAGGACAGAATGTTTACCATATTGAGTGAGTACAGGTCTTTATAGTATACATGTATCCATAAACCCAGGATACTATTCTTTTTTTTTCTGTGAAATGTCTATCATATGTCAAACAGTTAATATGACCTCCTGATTCCCAGACATAATTGATCACAATATCCTCCTTTACTTTAGTGGAATACTGGGAAGAATATTTAAAGGAAGCCTTTAAATATACAGAATGGATCATTGTGTGATGTTTTTCCAAGCATGCTGCTAATACAATCAATTCTAATTAGATTATTTATAAGACTATTATATCATGTGGCCATGAGCACGCTATAAACTTTAGACAAAGGAGATAACTGTTCAGATTATGCGACCTTCTCAAACAATCAATTTTTATTCTCATTACAGTAAAATTAGTCTTCATGTCAATTTGATCACTTCTTTAATCGCACCATGTTTTGTATCTTTAGGTCTCTAAAGTCCAGAGTGAAGGTTTTGGTGGATGGAACACTTCTTATCCCTAATCTCATCCCAGAAGATGCTGGCAACTACACCTGTATCCCGACTAATGGGATACTGACACCGCCCTCAGCCTCTGCACACCTGAAAGTGAAACGTAAGGGTTTAGTCTTTTTTTTTTTTTTTCATCCTAACCTAACCCTCGTTAGGGTTGCAGGAGGCTTGAGCATTTCCCTGCATACCCTGGGCCTCTAGAGAACCTCGTTACTTTTTGTGATCAATTCCTCTTCCTCCTTCTCAGACCCTGCACGTGTGGTCCGAATGTCTCGGGAAACATACTTGCCTGCAGGCATGGAGGGGGTCATTGTCTGCCCTGTCCAGGCTGATCCCCCTGTGCTGTATGTCAACTGGACCAAAGATGGGAACAATTTGAATCTTGACAACGTAAGCTATGTAGGGTAGAAATACAATGTATCACGCAGAGGAAATTGTCACAAACTGCAAACATGCCTCGTAAATCATCATTTTTTCCTCCTTTGACCTATCCAGTTCCCAGGTTGGATGGTGAACTCCGAGGGCTCAGTTTTTATTGCAACAGCCAATGACAATGCTGTGGGCATGTACACATGCACGGCCTATAACAGTTATGGCACCATGGGCCAGTCTGAACCCACCCAGGTCATTTTGCAGGTAAGGCTGGTGTTCTCGACTCCACTCTCAACTTCAGAGAAAACCCTTTTCCTGTGAGTGTACCCGGTTATACATTGGCAGAAGTAAAAACACTCCCTCCTCCCTCCAGGACCCACCATCGTTCCGAGTGCCTCCTCTGCCTGAGTATCTCCAGGAGGTGGGCAGAGAGTTGATCATCCCCTGTGAAGCCAGTGGAGACCCCGCTCCGAACATAACATGGAGCAAGGTACAGGAGATTTTCCACTCTGATAGATAGATGCACGTCTTATTAATCCCTTATTTTAACTTGCTGTCCTTCCCCACAGATTGGCCCTACTCCTCGCTCCCTGTACACTGTGTTTGCTAACGGCTCCCTCCTGCTGCAGCCACTCAGTAAAGATCACCATGGGGGCTGGGAGTGCTTGGCCACCAATCGTGTAGCGACTGTCAGTGCAGGCACTGTGGTCGTGGTGCTGGGTGAGTGGCCAGACCTTATTTTAGCAAACTACTATGTTGATATGTGGCGCTTAAACTGAATGTATTGTTGACGCACACTTATCAAAGTGTTTTTCTGTTCCTCAGGCACCAGTCCTCATGTTGTCTCCTCAGTAGTTGTCATCACAGAAATGAACCAGGCCAACGTGTCCTGGGTGCCTGGCTTTGATGGTGGATACACCCAGAAGTTCACTGTATGGTCAGTAACATATAATACATCATACTGTATGACGCAGTTCTCAGGTGTCAACAACAATCCTGACTGTTTTGTACTCCGTCTTTATTTTGCCCGTTTTGATTTTTTTTTTTTTTTTTTTTCAGGGTCAAGCAGGCATCCAGGGGGAAACATGAATGGGCGTCTTTGCCTGTGCCGACATCCAAAAACTACCTGCTGGTGACCGGGCTACTTGCCGGCACCAGCTATCAGTTCAGTGTCCTACCTCAGAACAAACTCGGCTCTGGACCTTTCAGTGAAATTGTTTCTGTGCGAACACAAGGTTTGTGCAAGTGAACTTAAGTTCTGTTTTGAGTTTCCCTCACTCTCTCTAATGCTGTTTTGCTGTAAGTATGTATCAGTTTGAACTTATATTGGGTCTTCTTATCAGCTGTGCCAACAGAGGCACCTACAGCCGTCACCACTCTCCCAATCCTGGATCCTCCCATACTCCTGTCAGCCAACCGGACTGAGCGAGGTGTTCTCCTCCAGTGGTCGCCTCCTGAGGCTCCATCCGCTCCGCTGACGGGTTATGTGCTGCAGGTCCGCAGGGATCAGGGCCCATGGGTCATCCTCAGCAGCAACATCAGTGCCAATCAGAGTGAACTACTTGTACAAGGACTGCTACGGGTAATGATCACATTATTTCTTATTTAGCATCTGTACTTTCATCTGTGTTTCTTGCTTTCACAACCTGGTTGCATGTAGATTAAATAGCTATTGTGCCAACAATTGTATTATATCAAACTGATATGGATTAATAATGAAAATGTTTGACAATGTAACTTTCATTACAAGCATACTAGTTTATATTTAATCAAAAGCTTGATCTGTCTTTCTGTCAGGACTCCAGTTATGATCTGAGGCTGATGTCTTGCAGCAACAAAGTGCTCAGTGAACCAAGTGTGTCTGTCAATGCATCCACCATAGGTAAGTGGCTTTGTATAGATTACCATGAGCATTACGTGCATATTGAGTCAAGTTTCCAGCATATGCTTATGGCTAGATATTTAAAATAATTAGCATTGGTTTTTAGCAAAGGACTACTGCGACCACTATAATTGACTGATTACAGGGATGGAGATTTACCCCCTGCGCCCAAGTTTCTTGGAGGTCATCCCCGAGCCCCTGTTGGCTGGTGTATTAGGAGGAGTGTGCTTCCTGTTTGTGGCCATCATCCTCTCGTTGGTGACAGCATGCTATATGAGTCACAGGAGACAGCGTCGACGGAGAAAGAGAAGACATGGTAAAACATTAGATTTAAAGACACAACTGTTTTCTCTAAAAAAAAAATGTTGAACTCTGTTGGTGTGCAGAAAGTGCAATTGTCGATTTCCGAGTTGATGTTAAATACACTTTGTCATGATTGGACAACTTCAACTGTGCTGTTGTTTGACTGTTGTTGATTTTAATTCTTCTTTCACCATTTCTTAGATCTTCCATCTGCCCTCCAGAAGAACTCATCTCCAGAGTAAGTGTTCTCACCAGTACACCTGTATATTTTTAATTAAAAAAATTCTGTTTCTTCATTTGCATTTTGATTTGAACAGTATCTATTGCTTATATGTGGCTTTATTTTTGTAAAGAAGTTAAACGTTTAATGTTTTTTGTATCATTATGTATCATTATTATGGTGGTGAAACACTAAAAGCAACTTTTTTCATACTATGCTACCAGCCATCTAACTTCATAACTTTAGTAAATTATACATTTACATTACCTGATCTGTAGATGACATTTTGACTACATACCAACAATGAAATTAAACTACTTTACATTGCAATCTGTGCCATCTTTGATGTAGTATGAATGTGCAGAAAGTTACAAATTGCACCTTTAATCGTTTTGTGTAAGATTCTGCAGTACTGTCAGGTTGTTTTAAGCTTTTTTTTTTTTCTTGTCTATGTCTTTCTCAGAGCTCGCTCACCTCCTCGCAGCCCAGACAGTGTCCTAAAGCTGAAGCTTTGTCCGCCACTTCCCTTCTTCCCCAACTCCTCCTCCTCACAGTCTGATCGGTCCTCCTTTGATAAAGGCAGCCGTGGCGAATACCACGACCAGCGGAAACAACTCCTGTCCAACTCGTCTCCGCCACCACATTACACACTCTTTGAGAGTCACCTGGGGTCTCAGGCCCCCTCACCAACTGCTCTGGAGTCCATCTCCAGAGGCCCAGATGGACGCTTCATTGTCCAACCACTGCCAGAGGGTTCCAGTCCCTCCACTAAGAAAAACTTGAAGAAGGACATCCTGCAAAGTAATGGTGGGGCAAGTGGCTCAGGGAGCAACAGGACATCATTCAGGGACTCACCAAAGCCAAGCATTTTGAACTTAGAGAAGGACGAGAGGAAGAATTCTCCTCTCACTGTTGATGTCCCAGAGCTGAGCAGACCTCCTTCCTCCCCTGGAAGAGTACGGGCCATGGCCAGAAACTTCTCCCGACACGGCTGCTTTTATTCTGATGACGAACAAGGCTCAGAAGCCCTATTGGAAAGAGCCAGCTTCTATTCAGACAACAGTGAGAAAAAACCCAGTGACTCTCTCAGGAGATATCGCATGCCGGGCCACACTGAAGATCTGTTTCCGAGTTTGGGGAGGAGAACTAAGCTTCTGGATAGAGATAGAGAAAAACCATACCATTCAGACTACCAGCCTATTGAGAGTCAGCTGACCAACAGCACCCTGGTCTCACAACTTGACAGTGAGCTGGAGAGGGATAGCATTAACAAGTGTGTCCAACTTGCAAAGGAGAGGGAAGAAATAGAGAGGGAGCTGGAGAGGTATACAGCCGACCAGAGAAGTCGAGGTCATGGGAGAGATGAACGTGAATCTAATAAGAGAGAAAGCCCTCAAAGGGACACACCCAAGTCAGGTGAAGAACCTGTATGGAAGCCACAAGATGTTACCATCAGACAGAAACACAGGCCCTCAGGTCAGACAAGTCGGGTATCTGACTATCGGAGGGCGTGCTACTTTGGGAACACCAGCAGTCCCATGGACCGGCTCCCTACGTCTCGCATACAATGGGACATTAGCCCTGTTACATCGATCACAAGCCTCATTCCTGTACGGAGCCCCTGGGAGACCGTGTCGCCCAGGTCACAGCATCCTCGCACATGTAGGGAAACCACAGATGACTCTCCTGCTGTTGATTCATCACGCTCTCCGGTCACCCAGAACAGCTCCCTCCCCATGCTCTCCCCTGATGTCACCTCAGAAAGTCCCAGTGTCCTTTGTCTACAAACACCAGACAGAGCCAGGTCATTAAGTCCCCAGAGACAGACAGATATATGCAGGAAGTCCATGACTGAACAGGGCTTCCGGGAAAAGACACAGGACAGAGGTGTTGCTTCAAGGTCCCGACATTCATATGCTTATGCAGGCACTCAGCCCTGGGATTCAGCTGCCAGAGGTCCTTCAGTTGACAGTGAGAGGCCTGAACGTTCATCCTCTGCACCATATAATCAGCCTGAGAAAACTGCAGAAGTAGACTACACAGCCACAAGGGATCCCAGTCCATCAAGTTATTCTACCTTACGCTATGATCACCATGAAGTAGAGGTGAAGGCCAAAGAAAAAGAGACTCAGGTCCGGGATGACCGACGGAGTTCTGGGCTTTACTCTGAGTTAGATAGAGAGGGTGTGCGAACACGCTCCAGGAGGAGTGACAAATGCCTTTTCCCTGATAGTCCAAGCCCCATTTCAACACTGACTCTTGTAGAAGAGGTCGAGAGTGACCAGTCCCAATTTTCTGTCCCCAGGATGTCAGGCTCCTTCAAGGTAAAGCCTGCAGCTGCATCTCCAAAAATGTCCCCACTGCAGACAAGTGCAGTTCTTGAATACCTGAGCCTTCCAGGTTTCATTGAAATGAGCGTGGATGAGCCTGTCGAAGACGCTGAAGTCACAGACACTGCTGGACAAAGTTCAAAACTAAAGCCAGAAAAATCCCCAGGGGTTAAGCCTGATGTAGTTCCTAAAAACTGGGAGGTTCATGTTCAGGAAAACCGGGAAACACACTCAAACCAAAAAGTTTGCTTTGAACAAACTCATTCTGCGGTTGCTACAGTGTCCAGCTTTGATGCTAGTAAAAAATGCTATAAACGCTCCCTCCAAGTGGAAGGTAGAGATTCTTCACTTAGAGTAAGATTTCCAGATGAGATAAGACCATCGTCACCTGGTCCAGTAAAAACTAGCAAGCAGCTCTATGATGAGAAAACACAAATTCGAGCTGGGAACAAAAGCACAGACAGACCTGAATCTAGACTTGGATCCAGGTCAGCTCACACCTTGTTCAGTGCAGCTAAAAGCGTGGCAGATATAGTGTCAAAACACTCACAGAGTTTTGTAGACAGTAGTGAGTCTTTATCGGAGCAATCCCAAAGACAAGCTTCTCAGGGCAGCAGGACTAATAACATTGCATCACGAATATGTCAAGCCCCTGTGCCATTTCTAAAGAAATCCTTAAGCATAGGCCCTTGTAGGACCCTCTCAGGTATGGGACAGCCTCGCCCTTTCCTAAAGAAATCCACCAGTTTAGGCTCACAGAGATGGGAGCACTTTGAGAGCCCGAGGACATATATTTCTGAGAGATGTTACTGGGACGAGTTCCCAAACCCAGATGTCAGGGTGAAGTCCTACAGTTTGGGTCGCAGTCCGTCTTCCCTTCCCAGGCCAGGCCCCTCCTGGATGGAGTACGTCCCATTCAGACGCCCCAACATGGGGAGCTTGGAGAGGCCTCACCACACGCAAAGATCTTTAGTTAGTCCTTCCTACCTCACTCCTTCAATGTACCCACCCAGACAAACCTCAATCTCCCCGATGCTGGAACCCTCCGATCCACGACGGCAAGCTGCTGTTTTCCCAGAGTCCTCCAGGTGCTCTCCCTCTTATCAAGATAACCTGAGGTATGCCCAGCATAAATATGTCCCCATGCCCTCCTCCATCCCTGTCCCCCAGTACCAACACTGGCCAGGATCCAGAGGGGAAAGTATGAGACCCATGGACCCCAGGAGGGGCCCTCCGAGGTCCTACCTGCCCAGGGGAATCAGCTGGCCCTCACCTTACTACACCGCCTTCCCACCCAGGGAGGGAGAGAGTTACAGACATCCAGACAGGATGATGGGGAGGGGAGGAGAGACAGAGATCCGGGAGGGCAGAGAGATCAGGGAGGCAGGGAGGGCCAGTTATGCCAGTCAGAGCAGTGGTAGAGGAAGCGCTGGTCTCTTCCGACAGTCCCTGTCCATCACTCCCACCCTGCTCAGCTCCCCCGAAACCATAGAGGAAAGCGAGAGGCATAGATCTGAGATGGAACTGCCTGAGAGGAGAGCGAAAAGGTGAAACGCCACCACACCAGGACAATAACAACAAACACACTGGAGTGTCTTCTTGGCAGCGGGATTTATTTATGTTGCCAAAATAACATTAATTTTGTTGTTTTTGTATCTTGTTTGTGATTTCTGTTGTCTGACCACTTGTTTTGTGTATCTCAATAGAAGGAACACATCAGTAGATGAGAGTTATGAGTGGGACTCTGCTGATGCCTGTGTGGACTCGGAGGTCCTGGAGGCCACGAGGTTTGATCAGTCACAAATGGGTTTTCGGAACGGCAGGGGGGAGCTCAGATATGATCAAGCTGGTGGCCTCCAGGACCAGCGGCAGAAAGGTGATCTTTCTTTTCACACTCTCATTGTGTGTGGGATGTTTTTGATGTTGCATCTGTCATTGTGAGTGTAATGCTTGTCGTGATGATGCTGCATGCGTTCATCCTGTGCCCTTGTGATTATTGTGAGCTTGTCCCATAAAGTGCCCATCCATGCATTTCCTCTCCCTGATGCCCTCCCCAGGCCCGTCTCTCTCAGTCACCCCGCCAGTTTCCAACCCACCACGCTGCCAGTACAGTCGCTCCCTAAGCGAGGCGCGTTTCAACGCTCTCCGCCAGGAGTACCAAGAGTACAGGCGGGCTCAGGAATCCATCTGTTCCCGTGAGCCCTGCCTCACCTCTGGCCACGATTCAGACTCCAACTCAGCACTGCTCTAGCAGCTTAACTCGGTCCGTTGTTCTGCCTGCCCTCTGACCTCTTTCCTCTTTTTTTCCACCTCTCACCGCTCGCCTGCCTGCATCCTTTTCTTGCCTGCTACTGTATCATCCATGTGCAGTGAATTTGTGAATGACAAAACCTATTCTGCTCAATTTATAGTTAAAATGTTTGAACCTTGTGCTTTTAAGGACTGTTCTCTAATGCTGTACTGCACTTTGTCTTTCACAGGTATATCTAAGACAGATACCAAATAGCAGTTGTAATGAACAGACAACAGCACTGTGGTCCTGGACACTCACACCTCACTGGAGCTTTGTCATGTGAAAGAACTCATTGTTTAAAGTTTTTATCCTCTGTTACAGCAGACTAAAGTTAAGCAATTTAAACACACAGTACTACTGTACATGCTGTATGCCATCAAATGTGACAGACTGCAGTTCCTCAATTCATCAGATAACATATTATTTTTCTTATACTTGTTCCATTGTGCTTTGCCTAATGAAGCTGAGAAGGGATTATTTATTTTTCTAAGAAGCTCGTAAGCTGTATTTTGGGATTTTTTTAAAAAACCTTGACAATCAGGCACACAAGGCCCCTTTGAGAAGTGAAATGCTCAGCCTTGACTAAGACACGTTTACAGTTGAGAGTTGAGAAAGACCTGCTTTGTAAAAGCAGCAGCATGCTACATAATGAAGGCTGTACTTCAAGTGTATGTCCATCGCATCATAGACTCCCTCTTTAATAATAAGGGGATGCTAATGACAATTATGTAGGTCTGTGTCCAAGATAACATCTGTTTGTGGAAATGTCTGTATCTGTAATGTTGCCTGTGTTGCCAATCAAACAGTGCTCAAAGCATTTCCATCACCATCTCCCTCTGAATATGACAAAAGTAGTCACATGATTAGGCAACTGATTTTTGTACTTTGTGCAAACTCTTGGAGCAGTTCACGATATCTAACTTTTTAACTTTAAACAATAAGAATTTGTTTTGTTATTTGCCACTGTGAGTTTTCTCCCTGAACTCATTTCCTGTTTTATACATATCTGTCACAGTAACGTTCCCCTGTTGAGACTTTATACATCAAATCACTTCAAATAGCCTCCCAGTATTTGTTCAGAATGTACAAATGTTTATATGTACCTTAATGTGAATGAACCCTGCTGTTGTATTGTAAATTCCATGTCATCATTTCATCAGAAGAGAAAATGCTACTTTACTCCACCTGAATCGGTCAAACCTGGCCTCTGCGATTAGATGACAGATTAAAGACAGAGTAAAACTTAATAAAAAACACAGGGAAAATTATTTTTGCCTTATTTTTTACCATGGAAGGTTTGAGCTGACAAACAAAACTGATCAGAGGATTCAAAATTATTGAAAAGTTGTACCTCACATGACGAGTATTTCTGTAGATTTATTAAGGCGAGTTATGATATGCAACAATGTTTACAATTCACATCATTGATGTGAAGGCAACACTGTGAATATTTCATCGAATGAATGAATTGCAAGTCTGTAATGGATTTCGTGCCCGTTTTTTTGTTTTTGTTTTTTTACTGGGAAAAAAAAGTTTTTTTTACGTCACCTGACAAACAGATTTTAAGAAAAAGAAAAAGATTTGTACTATATTTACTGAAACAACCCAGATGAAAATCTTCGTATGGAGTGAGTATGCATTTCTGATGATGGTTTTGGAAGTTTTGTATGAACTGGAAATTTTTATATCTTGCGACCTGGTTGTTTTTGTCATTTTTATATGTTTGTAATGAATAAATTGTTTTATTCTAAATGTACGAGACTGAGAGAATGTTTTGATTGTTTTTAGTGCTTTGAGGTAAAGCATGTGACAATGAACAAAGTTGCTCTTTAACTTAATGAAATCAGCGAGCTAACAGAGAAGGCCACGCGGAACGCCTCACCCGCACCTGTAATCACCTGTCAAGCCTACTTAAATCTGGTTAAGCCATTCTTTCCACACCTCTACTTCACCCCATCCTTAAATCTCCTGTATTTCAACGTACTGTAAGTACTGAATAATCCTTCAGGAGCAAGGTGAGTCACAGATGTCTTACCTCGGCAGTCAGCAGGTGTGACAAACACTTACTGTTTATTTCAAGAGAATTTTTAAAGGAACTAGAAAAATTGCATTTCCTGCAGAAAATGCGTGGGAATGCTGAAAGCTGAAATTAATTTGCAAAACACTGCTGAAAATGCAGAAATGTGAAATGAATTGCCAGAATTGGAAGCACTGCTGAAAATGCAGATATGTGAAAAAGTACGTTAAAGGCTGAAGGAAAAGTATTAGTAGAAGTAGTAGAAACAGGCTGAAGTANTGGTCGCCAGCCAATCACAGGGCTGACACAGACAGACAAACATTCACACCTACGGGTAATTTAGAATCATCAATTAACCTGCATGTCTGTGGATGGTGGGAGGAAGCCGTAGTACCCGGAAAGAACCCACGCGGACACGGGGAGAACATGGAAACTCCACACAGGTGGGGTCGAACCGAGAACCCTCTTGCTGTGAG
>LKNJ01000265.1:0-193109 GCA_002120245.1 Maccullochella peelii
CCGGACAGAGCGGAAGTCAGAAGACAAAGGCCGGAAAAGGGAAGTACTGAAAGTGGGCGGGGCGGAATAAGGTGAATATCTAAGCTCAGAGGATATGATGCTGCACTGCTGCATCTCTCTGAAGTTGACTTCGGGGGGAAGGGTAAAGAGGGATAAAGAAGGTGGGGTAATGACAGCAGCTTCCCACACACGCACACACACACACACACACACATACACACACACCATAGGCTGCAAGGTTAGGCAGCTTAAGGTGTTCCTTGCTGAGAGTAAGATGAAAACAGATGCTTGTTTTTCACTGATTGTGTAACCAGAAATGTGTCCATCAACTGGATATTTATCAAATATTATCAGGACAATCGGGCAGATACAGTAAGTAAGTGTAATAGTTAAAAGTAAGTACGTGTTTATACATTTGAGTTTAGTGAATTTAAGTGGTGATTGCAACTGCTCTAGTTTCTCACTCTCTCTCCAGTGGCAGTTTCACATGGGAGGTAATTTTTACACACTTAACATTCTGACATAAACAATACAAGTCTTAGATTTCCAAGTCTACTCTTGTACAACACATTAGTGGGAAACTAGTATTGTTTTCCAACCGTGTTTAAATTGGAGGTGAGTGTGTTATTAAAGTTGACAGGTCTTTTTTTTCTCAGTTTTTCTCCTTTTTCAAAGACTTTTGGCAGCATCTCCAACCTTAAAGTGTGCTGACAGATGCCGTTCATCAACAGCAGCAAGGACATGATTACCATCAACTATACACACCACCCCTCTGGGCACTTAGCTGGAATAAACAATTAATGTGTGAAGGCTTTAATGCTTCTCAACTGCCTTTAACAACATTCTGCTACTAAATGGTGATAAGAGTCATTAAATAGAGTCTTCCATATGGCTGTTTCTATCATATGCAAACAAATTAACACATTAAAACACTCTGGTGTGGAAATATTCAGACATTTAAGGCATTAGCCTTAAAAAAAATCCTGATACAAACACCCACTTTCAATTTATTTATGAATTTCTTTGGTAATATTGCAAACCCACTTTCTGTGAGAGCAGTTTTTCTGCTTTATAAGTGTTAAGGTAAGTCTCTGGTAACAAGCAGAAATTAATGGTATTTTTTTCACTGGTAGTTTTCTTAGGAGTTTCTATGGATGACATTTAAGTTTTCGTAGTTGCTGTCCTTTTCTTTGTCTGGTCAGCCATGGTTGCAATTGCTAGTCATACTGCTTCTTCAGTTGATTCCAAACACGCCACTGTTGCAGGAAATATTAAACGCATCTTTTCCTGTGCTTCAGGGGAGTTTTCTCAAAAGAACGAGGCTACCCGACCTTCAGAGTCGAGAAAAAAAATTCTAAAATGCTTCTATATACTGGACACAATCTTAAACTCTAATATACTGTAAGATGTCAATCAATAATAAAGCAAATTAGAAAGAAACCTAATTTAAATCTGGATGAAAGAGAAAATGAATGCTTTAAGTGGTTTGTGTGTGTTGCATATTCATACACACACACACACACACACACACACACACACACACACACACACACACACACACACACCGTATGAGTGTCTGGTCTTCATTAGTGGAGGAGGGATAACAAGAGGTCACTCTCTGAAGAACATACTGTAGTCAACATAAAACCCTGCATGGTTGTACAATGAGGAGCCAGAGAGTGAACCTGTGTTTCACCTGCCTGTTTGTGCTCTGACTTCACTCACTGTTACAGCTTGTAGGACAAAACACAAGGCTGACCCTTTCTGAGACTGTGATGCCAAAGGGGTTTACAGAAACACAGACATCTACTCATGTAATTAAAAGTGTTCACTTCAGCACTTTTTCATAGGGTTAGTGAGTGAATGATCCAAGTTCAGTTTGCCATCTGTAGACTGTGCTACTGCTAGTAACCACTAGGGTGCAGATAGTCTAATTGTGTGTCAGTGAAGGGATGAATTGGGGAATGAGCTACTTCCTGAGCCCATGAGATGCTTCGCATTCACATTTTTTTCCTGATTCATTGTGGGTTAAAGGAACAATAGTTCAAACATGAGTGTTATTCACATCTGTCATGGAGTTGCAACACGGAAGTTCCTTGGTCTTACCACGCTCACTGTGGCTTGTATAAAAAACAGACACACTGATCAGACTGAAATACTGCTTTTTCATTTGCTTTTTTAGCTTGAGAATAAAATGTCCTGCAATGCAAGACGCTTGTTAATAGTTCTCCATTTCTGAGCTGTCAAAAGAATGTCCTGAGGTGATGCTGAATTGGAACCAGAGCTGATCAAGACATATTTTAAATGATCAGAATGAGCCTGAATAAATTTTGATCCCTTAAAGTAATCACAGTGCTCCCTCTATGCCAGCTGTCATATTGTTCTATTAAAATATGTCCTTGCTGGAATAAAATTAGTTCATGAGTCACTGAAACAAGGTCTGCACTGGTTATGTTCAGAGAACATTAAACTATTGAAGGCTGACAAATACAGCAAAAAATTACATGACAGTAAGTGAAAGTATCGGATTTTATCATTTTGGTCAGTTTTTTTTTATATTTTAAAAAGTATTTGTTATATACTTTTGTAGTTTGTTTACAGTTTTATTATTTAAAAAAAAAAATTTAATCCATCAAAGGAAAGCTTTGCTATGGGTTTCTATTCTTAGAGCTACTTAATTGTCAGACATATGGTATCTTACCTAAATTTGGCCAGTTTTACTTACTTTAATACAGTTGATATCTGCACCATGCAGCTTCTCTTAAGGATTAGGAGAAAATAAATATTGGATTGAGATTCTGCAGATATTCAAATAGCTCTGCTCTTCATCAGGATATCATGAGTTGAAAGTTGAGCAGGTGGTGGTAGTGTGAGTTTTTATACTGGACAGAAAGTGGGTTTTGAAAGCCAAAAATATCAA
Source organism: Maccullochella peelii (assembly GCA_002120245.1). Taxonomy (NCBI): domain Eukaryota; kingdom Metazoa; phylum Chordata; class Actinopteri; order Centrarchiformes; family Percichthyidae; genus Maccullochella; species Maccullochella peelii. The sequence continues at coordinate 2,921 of LKNJ01000265.1, forward strand.
CACCTGGCTAAGTGCTCGATGGTTCACTGTATTGATCTTACAACCCTATAAAACATCTGCAGGTACTGTATATTGTGGTCATTTAGTGCAGTGGGACTGTATAAAACCTCACATACTGCACTTTTAAATCACATTTTATTGAACAGTTGAGCCTTGACATTATTTTGGACCTTTGAATTATTTAATTAATCACTGAAATATTACATCTTTGCAAAGATATTAATGGGTTTTTAAATATTTTGACTTTCACAGTAATCAACTATGGCAGCCTATGACATCAGATACATTCCTTATGTAAAGTTAAAACCTATTAATCTGAATAAATATATGGATAAAAATGGCAGCTGTTTAAAAACTTTTACTACATATTTCTAAAGGATTTATGGCAGCAAAAATGTGCTTGTGTAGAACCATTTGATTCTAAGTTTATCATAACATAAATGGTTTTTCTGATGTAGAAACCAAAAGATTCTTTCTGTCTATGTAGAAACATTTGAGTGCGTGTATCTTAAAATCTTACGCCAAAAGGTCCTGAATCTCTGTCACTTTATGCTTTATGAACTAGCAGAGTGTAATGGTTTGCCCAGAGCTATTCTCAGGTACACTCACTATGACACTGAGCAAGCAGCTACTCATTGGCCATCATGGTCAGACAGTAGCATAAAATCACCCCATTAAAAGAAAGCTAAATATTGACAGAGGGTTTAGGCTTGGCTGACTGGAAGTCAAAATTTAACATGTGTGAGCTGCATTAGGAGTTTGTATTTTTAAAGCAGTTTTCATGCCTTAAGAAGCTATTTGCAATTCTATTATTTTGCAATCAGGGAGTGAAAAATCACTGTCATCCTGCTTTCTTCTCTTTTCTTCTGGCTCTTTAATATCACAGATGACTTGAAAACAGTTGACCCCCATCTCGGGTGGATTATTTAGCTATGCCTTCACTCAACGCTCCACCTCACTCCCCTCACTGACCACCTCATTTCCCCAAAAGACCACTATTCTCTGGTCAGATTTACTGCAAAATGTGTGTGTTCCACCATATTTGTGAAATTCCCCATGTGTCAACCTCCAGCTCCCCTATGCAGGGCTTTGAACCTGCCCGCTAGCTCGAGAGCGCACATAAATCCAGCACACCCGATGCAGAGGAGTAGACCTTCTTTATATAGGAGCCTAATTGCTGAACTTTGCCACAGCAGAGTTTGCTGAGCTGAATGATTTGTCAAAATTTCTGTCTCTTGCTAATAAATTACCCAGCCAGCTTGGCCAGCCAGTTAACATTTTAAATAAAAATTGGTCCCATTTGGATTCTGTTGGTTGGTAATAACATATTTCTCTTTTTTTAAAGGTTTAACTAGGGCAAGGTTGCTTGACAACTGAGGAATGTTTTGACATTTTTGACCCTCCCTATTAATATCAATATGAACTGGCAGTGCAGAGCTGTCATGAAATATGAAACACAACTCTAAATCTATCATTGTCATTCTGTGAAAATATATAACATGCATCACGTATATGGCAAGAAAAGTGGACATTTTTGTGAAAATTAAATTACATCTGGAACATTTGTGATGAGTTTCATGACCACCTAGTTTGTGTGACTGTGAATTAAGCTGTTCTGGAGAATTGTGGGAAAAAGTGAGCGCGTCGTCCCATCAGAAGCCAAAGTGAGTGTTTGTTTTGACTTGGAGTTCTCTTTGCACTTGGACTGACCCTCTTCTAAACTGACTTAACTCAGTAACAGTGCGTTGGCTCACACTTGCTGTTCTTTTTGCTCATTTCCATTTTGTCTGTCCTTACTTAGTCAGCTTCTTAAGCCTGTCTATGAATTTTCATATTCCCCTGGTTTATTGCATTGGCAACATGCAGCTGAGTCATTTCAGATGAAAATATTTAAATACTTTTTACTCCATTACATTTAAGTGACAGCTGTAGAGTTACTTAATGATCAGTTTATAAAACGAGATTGATTGTTACAGAATAAACTACCTAACAGCATATAAAGTAATTAAAATTAGCTCCATCTCCACCAGCTACAACATTATTAGTATTAGTACAAGTATTTTACTTTGAAGTTTACTTTGACTTTTACCTAAGTAAAAGATCAATACTTCTTGTACCACTACGAAATAATGCCTGTTTTCAAATCTTATAAACATGAAATAATAAATTGTGAGTAAATATTGTCAGCTCTGTGAATTTGTACACACTGACCTTTCTTACATTTGGACTTTATTTGAATTATTGTAATATTTAAGCTATAAAATTAAGACAAAACTCATAATAATGTGAATAATAATACATCAGTCACAATGAAGCTAAATGTAGCTCTTCCATTTTATATATGTTTGTCTTTTAAACTCGTATGTTCTTGAGTATATCTGCACCCTGCCGGGCTAATCCTCAGGTTTTCCAGCCACATCAAACTGGGAGTCAAGATTCTTCATCCTGAGTTCCTCATGAGTGAGGCACTTTGTGCTCTGGGCTCAAAATAGCATGCAGCTCTCAATTATTGGGTAAAGAGCAAACACAGGTGTGGAATCCCAACCACCAGCACTGGTGCCGCCACCACAGAATAAAACCACTCTTGTCCCAAAGAACCTGACTAGGAAGGCCAGATCCATGCCAGGCTTTGAACTGCAAAGACCACTTGGCCTGTTCTGTGAGGGAGCTAAAAGAGACCTTTTAAAAGGTGTGGAAATGAAACGTACCACATCAATCATGCATTTCCATTTCTGAATTATTCAGCAGTCACTGCTGCCTGCTGACTCCTGTTCCCCTCCATATGTGTGTGAGTGTATGTGCTTGTGTGTTGTGGTGTGTGTGTGCTCCTCAGTATATCTTAAGTTGTGTCATTGTGTCTTTATCTAGTGTGTGTGTGTGTGTGTGTTTATGTTACTGTCTGAGGGAATTTAAGGAAGATTAAAGGTCTGTACTTTTTAAACCAGGAGAGCATTCTGTTGCAGTTGAGTTAAGCCTTTGAACTCTTGGCTAAACTCTTTTTTTTTTTACTTTAGTGGGATGATCATATGTCCCTTATTTTGATTTTCAACAAAACTGATGAAAGCTTTTTAAAGCCTAAAAAGTAGATATGTTGAAGATAGAAGGTTCCCCCCAGCACTTACAATATGCTATAACAACAATAAGCTCTATAATTCTTCCTTGCAGCCAGCAATAGTGAAGGACAGTGTGTGTGGAGGTGGGAGGGGGGGCGACAAAGAGCAGAGCTCAGTGGTGTCTGCCACAGACAATGAGCACTCTGTTTGGCTGTCTGTGATTCTGCTGGTGTGGATCAGGCGGCCCCGCTTAATTCCAGGTTCTTGGCCTCTCTCCTGCTGCTCTGCTTTTCTCTTCTCAGCACGTTCTTTGCATTTATTGGGCAACCGGGGTCCGTCCTGTGAAATGGGTTTCAGCAGGCTGACCAGGACTGTGCACTGATGGATTGCTGACTAATTGGCTCAAATCAGAGGACGTGGACCTTGTCACACAGCCAGGTGTTTAGAAAAAGTAAACTGTGCTGGTCACTCACACGCTCATCCACACAATAAACACATAGTGAAATAAGGGCAATAATGTTCAGGAGGATTTGTCATAAGTTACTCTTGAATGAGTCAGCAGTGATGCACTGGAGAATAAAATGCCTAAAAGGAAATGTATTTATTGGATGTTGAATTTATCTTATTGGAAAATCATTTAATATCACTTTTGTGTTATTTATATATATAAAAATAGGCTATTGGCATTCTCCTGCTCCGGGATTGTGGGAAAAATTATATTCATCAGAAAACTGCCGGGCACAGAGGAACAAGTATTAAATTAATCCATTAATTATTTTGTTAACTTTTCATAAGTGGGAGACAAAGCCCTTCACTGAAATCTATTTTTACAGTAAAAATAATGACAGTAGATTCTGCGTCTTAGTTACAGAGTGGAGTCTGTAGCCAAAAGATCTGTGTAGTTGTGTGTGGCCCACACAGGAAATTAAGAAACCTCTGCAGCTTTAAGCATATTTGTGTCTGAAGTATCTTGGAACAGCAGATTTAAACAAAAGTGAAACAAGGTTCAGCACGTGTTCATTCTGGGTATGTGTGGTCAGTAACAACTTTCAGTTTAAATGTAGGTCTTATCTGGAAGAGTTGACTATGGTTTAAAGTGTGTCACCTTCCTAAAGAATTTTATGTTTTTAATTAATTTTGTTGTGCTTAGATTTATTTTTCTGTGTTACATTAGCCTGTTTTAACATGTCAGTGCATCCTAATATGGTGAATGAGTATTACATGATATTTGATACAATACAATACTGTGAGTGTGTGTGACAGAACAGTGTAAGCGCTTTGTATTTACCAGATCCAGAATAAAACACGCGAGTCCCCCACTTACACATGGAAGAATAAACCCGGTTACGTCAGTGACTGAGTGTATGTTGGGGGGGGACTAGGGGCCCAACAGAAACAAGACTTGTTTATTTTAGGGAGAAGCATAAGGGGCAGAATGAAGATGAGACAGATCCCCCTTTGAAAGTCTCAAGCCAATCACTGCGAGTTCATCACAGTCTTCTCACTGCCGTGCACAGCAGATACAGTACACTGCAGCCAGCGAGTGTCCATCCTCTGTGGGCATGAATTTACACAGATGGTTCTTATATCAGTGGATTAGAGAGCATATTTCCTCAATAAGTGAAAAAAACAAAGGCTTCACTGAATTTATTATGTCTTAATTGAGGAGACCTACTTCAATGTGCTGTGTATTTGTGTGTGAACGAACCTGGATTATCTTTTTGTTTTATCAGTGGAGTTTATATGTGGGGTCAAATATTTAGAAACAAAATTCCTCAGGTAGGTTACCTTCAGATCCAAAGTCCAAAGTTATATTTGTTCTATTTGTATCATGTAACATTTTTGTCTGAAATAATGTTTTTGATAATGGTTTCAATTGGAAATTGCATTCAAGGAGCTTGAGGGAAACAGTACAATATACAATATAATGTAAAATAAAAAAATAAGTACTTTTAATGTTGTACATTGACTTATGTTCTTTTTTTTGTTCCTTTGTTTTTGTATGTATTGCCAGAAGATGCATGTTTTGTAAAATAGCTGTTTGGAAATCCCACATGGATTTGGCCAGATGGTTGGCATGACACAGAAATAAAAATTAACTAGCTAACTATACTAATAACACAGCTAAAATATAAACCTTATGTTATATTGTTATGGCAAACGTTAGAAGTCTATGTACTGTATCAGCCATGCTGTATATTGCATATATTTATGTTTTATCTGTTTAATTCAATTTTAGCTTCTTTTTAGCTTCTATTTTGCTTGTCTCTTTTTAAACCCTATTTATATGCATAATTTTACATTGCAACATTGTTATATTGTGTCTTATTTTACTTTGAATTGCCTTGGTTTTGAAATGTGCTATACAAATAAACTTGCCTTGCCTAAATCATTGTCCTAAACCCCTGTATACTTCTTGAAATAGATCACTTATAAATTACATTTAAAATATGCACAGCTTTTATGTATACAGTATGTTCCTAGTTAAAGATATCCAATGAATTGTGGCCAAAATAATGATTCACTTTAAATTGTAGTTTAATTTTTACCTAAATACATGGAGACATGAAATTCTCATATATTCTTTAATATTTTGGTTGTGCAAATATGGATAGATTTGTGAATCTGTGACAATAATCAATTAAAAGTAAAATATCTAACATTTAAACATTTCTACATGTCCACAGAAGCTGTGCAAATGTAAACAAGTGCAAAAATGTCTGAGATGAGTAAAGTTTAATGTATACAAGTCATTCTTACATGTGGCAGAGTGTTAACAGTGGTGGTGTATAGCTGCCTGGACTCTCTGTGCCCTCCAAGGTGAGCTCTGTCTCCACCAGGCAAAGGGGACCATGGGAAAGCTCACATGCCGATTAATCACGGCTAATGAGCTGGAACAGTGTAGCTGGAGCTGCCTTCCATGACCATCTAACCTCACACACACACACACACACCCATATAATGTCAGACACGGACAAACATGTGAAGGGCAGAATAACAGACACATTTTTTACTTGTAGTGTTCGTCTGCCATTATACTTTAACATCGTCATTGATGAAGTAGTACACATCTTTTACTGTAGGTAAAGGCAGCATTAAAATAATCAACATATTACTTTTGGTCATTTATTTCTTATTAAGCAACATTATCCCATTATTAATTACATGGCTTAAGTAATGTGAAAGAAGATTCTAGTAAAAGCACATTGTCTCAGCTTTAGTAAGAAAAAAAAACTAGTCTGCCAAATTTCTTTCTTCAATAATGTTAACAAAACTGCAAACTCACCATTGTGTATTCGCGGTTCTTGGCATCAAAGTGACCCCTGCAACCAGTGGGTTGTAATGAACAGAGTTTAAACAAACAAGAAAGCAGAGCGATGAATGAGCGACGGAGGAAAAAACAGAAATAAGTGATGTCACGTAGAAAGTGACGAATGACAAAGTTGATGTTGAGAAATATACTCCAAGTATTTTTCAGTGCTGAAAGGCATGCCATGCTAAAATGTGTATATGACTCCATTATATGTGTGGGCAAGAAGTGAATGTCTCCATATAACTGCACCCATGTACTGTATTCTTTGCTTTATATATTCTGCCTAATACCCAGTTATCACATAAAAATCTAAGTGAACCAAAGTGGTGTAAGCACAAAAAATAATAAAAACATCATCCCTTTTAAGGTCCTACATGGTGCAGCTGTTATTATTTCATGTTACATATGGCAAACCGTACATAATGTGGTTTCTCGACCTCTCTCTGGCTACTGAGGAAGCTACAGCTGTGGGCCTCTTACTGTAACAGTAATCCTTGTGGCACATATATCTTAACTGACGCTTGTGAGTGCACATTTCAGTTATCATTCCTGGAGGCACATATATCTTTAGTCCGACTTCTGTTGCATCATCCCCGGTCCTTGCACACTGGCAGGTGATGCAACAGAGAAACCGTGGAAGGTGATTGTCATTTAAATTCTTGCTGTTCGGAAAATAGATCCATTTGTTATGTGATTACAGTCTCTGTGGGTGGAGGTCTGTGTGTTATAGAGAGTTTTTCTATAGGCTGTAAATCATCATGGGTAATCTATTTGACAATGGTAGAAGTACTAAGGCAAAGGGTGTGGCCTTATGCCACAAAATCATTTTATTACGAATCGCCTCTGTCTGGGATCACATGTTTAGATTGTAGCCCGATGCCCATATGTTAAATAGGAAATCTGAGCCTGCAGACTGCACTGTGGAATGTATACCTGAGCAGTGTCATACACAAGCACTTATGGATATACACACACTCCTACAGATGCTCGCTTTTAAAGACACACACCTGTCTACAGTTTAAGAAGAGGCGAATGGAAACTTAAGCAAGTGGACCCTGCCAGAAATTTGTGGTATGGGTGTTCGTGCGTATGTCATCCAAATAAAGGAAGGTTTAGCCAAATCCACCAACTGCTTATGGCACATATCCCACCGAGAGGCATCCAAGCCACAGGAAACCTCCCACCATAACATGCTGTAGTTAAGATGTTATTCTGAGTGTTGCTGCTACAGTAGCTTCACAGTCTCGAGGGCTTTCATTCGGTTTAGGGAGTCAATCTTTAATTTGAGGGCAGATGTAAGGGTTTTGTCCGCCAATTAGTCATAAACATGCCACAAGTAATTACTTGTAGTTGCTCACAACAGGGAATGCATTGACTCAATATCACCAACAAGCCTGACTAAAAACATATTCTGCATCCATTCTACTTGGTTATTCTCAAATTAGTCCACGGCGTTAGTTCCATCAGTGTGGGAAGAGAGGAGGGTGGGGTGACCTATCTGGTGTGTTTCTAATATCTCCCCAAAAATCCCTGCGGGCAGAATCGTCTTGGGTGTTCCAGGGTGGACTCTGGTGTTGTTATATTTAACGGGTTCCCAGCGCAGAAAGCAGGGAGAAGAAAGAAGAGGAAAAGAGAGGGAGAAAGAAAGTTGTGTGATGGCGAGTTGACTGCAGAATATCGACCTGACGTGGAGGAAAAAGCACCCTCTGTGCATGGCTTGGGGTAAGATCTACGTTTCCCTTTCTCTTCACCCCTCTCACTCTCCTCCACTCTTTCTTGGTGGGGAGGAGGGATGTAGGTAATGAAGCTTAAGTGAGCCTGGTGTCTGGTAATGTAATATACACAAAGCCCTTGTCAGGTCTGGATCCAATAATGTGTCATTTACCACGTCTGGAACAGATTGGCCCAGATGATCGGAGTGAACCTTTGCCCGGGTGAAGAGTACTCAGCATCCCTCGGCCTGGAGGCCTTACAAGCCCTTGCCTCACCCCATCTCCCTTGCACCTTTCACCTCCCCCCCACCCACCTTTTGTAAAAGCCGAGGCATGCTTCAAATGAGATAGTTCATATGACGTTTTGCGTGACCACATTGTACAGTTTGTCTCAACTGTGTCATTCGTACCTTTTGCGAACAAAAGGAATTTTTCCTTTTGTTTTTTGTAAGCAGTTGACCAGTGTTAGAAGTGTGAAGAAGGTACTGAACTGAATTTGCAGACACTTAAATTCCTGCCCATTTTCACACCAAGGCACGCTTCATCACACAGATCTCAAATGTGGTTTTTGGGCACAAAACTCCCCAATCTGTCAGAGCTTTCTGATTCTTTGAACAGCACTTTGAAACATGCAGTGATATTAAGGCCATTCAAAACAAACTCCAGCAAGAGCACATTGTTACTAAACCTCAAATAAAAACTATTACTGCCTTAAGACAACTCTCCATCCAGAAAGGAAAGAGCAGGTGCAGCTGAGTATTGGGAAGATAACTAGAAGGCACGCATTTGAAATACAAACCTCCACCAATGCTGGACAATTTTCCCTCTTACTGTTGCATCCAAAAGACACCTCACATCCTTGAATTATGTTCATAGGCAAAGGCAAATGTTCAGAGGTTGTGGGCTGTGATTGGGCATATATAGTAAGTCTTTGCCTTCAACATCAGCATCACGACTTTGGGTTGATCTCATACTCAAGCCTTGGTGCTGAGTCACGTCCTCTCTCCATAACTTATGGGGTGCCGCAGGGGTCTATGCATGATCCATTAATATTTGCATTACATATGAATAGCATTATTCATCCTAATCATTATCCCAATGTCCATTTTTATGCAGATGATACAATTTGATATGCCCCTGGTTCTACTCATTCCAGGCTCATTTTCAGTCTAACTTTGATGTTTTTTAATTATTACTTCTCAATCATAGACGTGTTTGGATTACAGATAAGACCAAGTAAGGTACATGATTTTCTCTACATTCTCTGACTATCCTGCATTACTTTTAAAAACTAATTAACCTTAGACATCCCATATGTACGCACTAACCTTAGCAGAACTAGTTTCAGGTACTATGCACCTTTTAAATGAAATTACCTGTAAACTACCCACGAGCTAGATTCTTTCGTTCCCTTTGGAGATTTTAAAGCTTTCTATCTGATGTTTTTTAAGATTTCTGTAATTGTTTTTATTAATTCCACTTGTCGTTTGATTGTTGTTGGTCTAGCCTTAGATGTGTTGCTCTTGTATGCGGGTTGTACGGTTGTCTGACTATGAATGTTTCCTGTTCTCAAGTCTCTCTTTAAAAATACATCTTGATCTCAATGAGACTACCTGATTTCAGAAAGTTACTAATACTAGTAGCTAGCATTGATGATTACTCTAGGTGTCCATTTGTATATAAACAATAATCAACGCTATAAAAATTACAAGAGGTGCATCACCTCATCTCCATTCTTGAGTCACTGCTTGAGCTTTAGGAGGTTTGGCGCTGTGCTGAGTTCAGAGGGCATGCGTGTTAAGGTAGACTGTGTAACTTTGTCAGTTCTGTTTATAAGCCACAAATGGCAACATGCCTGTTAGTAAAAGGCTTCAGCTTATGATTGACATAATACCAGCAGGGATTTTAGGGGATTGTGTGTTGTTATGGTTTTCAATTGAGGTCAAAAGAGTCAGGAAAACTAATCAATGGTGTACATGTTGGTGAACCTTTATGAAAACTGCACTCAACAACTGAACATAATCAAATCAAAGACTTTGAGACACAGTGGTTAATACCACTGGTACTTTCAAATAGAACAAGCAAAGCTATTTCTTTTTTCAACCAATAAACCATCATGAAGTCCCCCTCACTTGGAGCTGTTTTCACAGGCACCAGGGTGGGCATACAGTATGAGGTCATGTTGCTAATGACTGGTAGTAGTGGACTGTGTTTTAGAAAAGCAGCTTATCAGCAATTTGTAGCTGAGGGAGAGTGCATTTGCTCACAGTGGTAATTACAGACGCAGGGGCCAGTGGAGTTTCAGGAGAGCAGGAAGCGCAGGGCTAGAAGGGCATGTGTGTGAATTTACCACTTCGTCCCTGGTTGCCTGGGTCCTGGGCGCAGCCCCCGGCCCACACAGAAAGCGGGGGGCCCTGGAGGTCTACAGCTGTGGATAAGAGAGAAGAGAAAGGCAAAAAGAGATACTTGGTTGGACGTGTAAGGTTTAGAGATGGTATAGTTTTAATCCTCTTGCCTTTTCTCATTGTGTGGAGCTCTGTACTTGTTTTCCTCACTGATCTCTAATCATAATATATTAACTGTACTAGCCTGTGGGAAAGTGGACAAAAGTGAGACAGAATGAACAAGAGAAAGGCCATGGCTATTTATACTGTTTCACCTTCCTCATTCTCAGAGGGAATTCCTAAAATGAACATGTTTTTGACTGAGCTAGAGACAGAGAAAGAATAAAAGGTGAAAGGAGGGAATACAGAAAAGATTTCTGTCTTTAAAACTCCCACCCCTCCTATTACATACTCCAAATGTGCAATGTTGTGCTCACTCAGGCGGAGTCATTGTGGAGGCTCCACAGGAGTATTGTAGCTCCCCTCCGCGGCACAGACTCTGATTTAGTACTGTTAATAAACATGATGTAGTGCTTACAGTGATTGCTCAGACAGGAATGTTCCTTTTTTACTTCTTTTCATACCTACACACAGTTTCAGATGTTTGCATGTGGCGCTGAGAGAGAAGAAGAAAATGTGGGACTGCGTGGTTTATTTCAGACCTACACTGCTTTAATTATTTAAGCAGAGGACACAAATTCTTTTGGGGCAGGTTTAGCACTGTGAAATGCCACCACATTTCCCATTATTACTGGGGCTCCGATCCTGTCCTGTTGCTTTCTGAAGCAAATCCAGCAACTTGTTGGATCAGAACACCAAAGTGACAGGGCTCAGACTTTAATTATACTTCATCCAGTGTAATTCTGTGGTGTTTTTCTATTCAGTTATATTTCCATTGCACATGTATATTTGTTGTGTAACACCATACCAGTAAGTGTAAGGTTCACTGTCAAAGGTTGTTGTCACTGTTGAAAGTAAATGTCAAATGGACAAAGCTACATAATACCTGACATGGTATGCAGTAGCCTTGAGGTAAGGCAAGCTTTTGCTCTCTTATGTACACTGCTCATGTGCTTGAAGAGAAATCCATTTTCTGATCATGTGCCGTCTGCTCGGGAGGGATTTCTCAATAATTAAAAGACAATTTGCTTGTTTCGACCCTCCTCAAAAAAGCAACCATACCCAACAAGCTGGATTTATGATGTGCCTGCCAGCTTCTCCCTGGCGCAAATCTTTTAGCAACATGCTCCCGGCGCAGAGCCCACATGGCCAGCCACAGCTGGCTCTTATTACAAACCCATACAGTAGCCATTCTTTTTCACTTACCCCCTCCCTGTTTGGTGACGCTTATTAGAAATGTAACATACTAGTCTGGGAGTTTGTTACAGATTTATGCGTCACAGGTGCTCCCTTTAAAAAGCGTGTGTGAGACAACATATCTACATGTAAGAAGGGAGGAGTGTGACTAACATTGTTTTTTTTTTTATGCCCTGCTTGTAAATAAAAGTATGTCTACTGAAATTGGAACACTGATTCTGGACTTGACCCAAGGTTGGTGAAAAATATGCATCTAATTTTACAAAGAGTTGTGATTTTCTCATTAAGCCCAGGCTAACAATTAATGTGTAGAAATTTAGCAAAATTTTAAAAATGTGTCTTGTCATGAGTATTTCATTCCTATTACATTAGATACTCAAGTAAAAATTGTATGTATGAATGCATTTGTTTATTCAAGTATATTTTTTTTAATATGTCAGTATTATTTATATGGAAGGTTTTTTTTTTCCCCTGCTCCTTTATGGTCATGACATGTGGAAGTTTGTCAACTGAAAGTGTACATTTTTGTGGAATACTAAAAATAAACAAATTAATTTCTTATTTATATCCATATGCATATATTCCATTGCCAAATTAAGTGTTTCACACAACTAGTAGCACTGCATGGTTGAGTCAATTATGCATAACCTTTTTGAATGATATTTTCTATTTAAAAAATGTTAGATTATTTACAGGTGATGTATGAGTGATAGGTTTGACGCAGCTCCATTCATTTAATTGAAACATTTTTAATATTATAAGCACATATTTGTTTGTAATCACATTCCCACAAATTCCCATTATAGCATTAATTTCCCCAACAAATTATATAATACATATCAAATATAATTGTTTCTTTGTGAAAATAGTTTGAGAATACTATAGTGAATGTTCAAGCTCACAGTAATTTGAGTGCTCACTCTCCACGTTGTAAAGATTGTCTGTATTCAAATGAATTTCCAGAGTTGCCTGTTGATGGACTTTGACTGGTACCTGGTGTGTCTGCTGCCTGTCTGTCAACACCAGATACCCTGAGCATGAGCCTGTGTGCCGGCAGACCGTTTCACCCTGAGTCTGTAACTGCTTCCAACACGTAGCGGTAGATCACACTCCTGCCTAGAACACATAACGGCGTCCTTAAATTGCTTCTGACTGACTCCTGGCTCTGAGCAAGCATGGACACATTTAAGAAACAGAACGCATTCTTATCCAAGCTACACAACATGTGACCAAAGGTGATGAGTTCATGGACTAAGCTTTGAGCCGTAAGCCGGGCTTCTGACTATGTCTGTCTCTTTCCATCTTTGCCTCCGTCTTCAAGTTTCACAGGCCGCTCTCCCTTAGAAGTGTCCCTCCCCTGCCCCTGTCTCGACTCCTCACTTTGTCTCCACGCTCAGCTACACCTCTCTAGTTACTCGGCACCACACCTCCTGGTTGTTATCCCCTCAGCTTCTCTCCTTTGACTCCATCCCCACCCTCTCATGCTGAGGGGGGACACTCAATGCCTTTAATGTGTCCTTGGCCCCATGTTCCTCCTGCCTGTCGGGCTGATCCAGGAGCAGTGGGTCCCAGCTCCACCCTGGGTGATTGATGGCAGGGATGCCCTCTCCTCTCACCCTCCACGCCCCACCCCCGGGTAGGCGGACAGCATAGCGTTTCATGAGCTCATCTGTGTGGCGCCCAGGAGCTGCACCTCAAATGCAGGCACCACTCTTGTCTCGTCCCGCACGACTCCCTGGGGGAAACAAAGCATGTGCGACCTCCCTTTACCCAGCCTGCAACAACCTCTCCACACGACCCTCCAGTACCTTCACTGTATCATCACTGTCTCCATGCTCAATCCCTCTGACAGCCAGACTGTAACTCTCTCTAAACACCACAATATCCCTTTACTCTGCATTTAAATTTCCACCCTAATCTGCTCATTATTACATGGATGCCACAAAATGAAATGGTTCATTCACTATAGGTACATTTCCTCCCACCTGCATTTTAAATTTGTGCATAAAAAAATCTGAATACAAATGCCAAAAAAGCGTTTAAATACATGAAAAATATTTTTGCACTTGGCTGAGGTGGAAAAGTTGTCATATCAAAAAAGAGACGCTGCAATAAAGCCTGACAGAACATGCCCTGACATAGGAGAACTTTCTTCTGCTTCTTCTACTGTAGACAAAGCACTGTTACATACTTACACTCAACCAGCAGTCTAGTATACCTGCTGGTTGATTATTATAATTATGTTCTTATTGGAAAATTCCACAGGTCACAATTTACATCCAATGCCAACGTTCAGTACCAATGCAGGAAGTAGTGGGTCCTTTATTTAGCGAAGTGGAAAATGTCTGGAGGTCAGGGTGGTGGTTGGGCGTGTAGCGTGTCAGACCCTCATGCAGGACACTGGAGTTTGCAGCTTCTGAAGCCCCAACCACACTGCTGTTTTTATTTATTTTCCCTCTCTGATGGCAACCTTATGTCAGACAAGAACTTTTATATTGGACGATTTTGTAAAACCCCACATTACGTTCAATAGGTTTCTTTTTCTTGTTTTTTTTTTACATCCAGTGCCAATTTTTTTTAATTCTCACATTCTACAATATCTGTGCATGACAACTATGGTATCTTTAAGCTTAGGGAAACATTGATTGTGGAAATGGCAAATAAGGTTAAGGCATGGTTTCGATTAGGCAACTAACACATTTGGTTAAGGTAAGGGATAATTTCATGGTTAGGGAAATATTCTGGTTTGGGTTAAAATTACTACTACTACTAACCCTAACCCTTTGTTAAGGTTAGGGGACCTTTGTCGTCATGGTTACAATAATAACGATGTGGAACCATAGTGGTCATGCGTAAAAAAAACCCAACACTGACCCTCGGAAGGGAACATGAATAGGTCTCCCGTGTTAAAGTCTGACGTTTTGTTGAACCATCCACCCACACGTCCTCCCTACATGGATTTTGTCGCTCTATTATAACGTCACCGGACTTCCTCCTTTGCTCCCGTCATAATTACTACGGCCACTAGAGGCCTTTGTCACTTGAATATAAACATAGACTTTTGGTGTACCTGCTGAAAAAAACTGATGCTGTTGCATTTCTTGGGAGGACAGTCTCATCAGATATATCTGAGTTAGTGGTGCGTGATTAATTATGTAACCATGTCACGTCCTCTTGAATATGTCGCATGACAAGTTGTTTTGCCTGATCTACAGTCCAAAACCCCAAAATGATAAATTTACTCTCACATAAGACAAAGAAAAGCAGCAAATCCTGACAACTGAGAAGCTAAGCGTAGGGAATGTTTGGTATTTTTACTTGAAAAATGACTGAAAGGATTTATCATCAATTGCCAATTAAGTTTATTTGGTTTTGACTGATGGATTAATCGTTTCTAGCTCTTAGTCTTGCAATATGGCATGAAAGGCTGTCGTTCTTCCTCACCAACTCACCCTTTCATCCAGCCGCCCACCTTACCTTAAACTCCCCTCAGGAAGCCAGGAAAGGCCTGTCCTCCTCTGCATGTACGACATTCCAAGTGGGAAGGAATCTGAGGACACTGATCACCTAATCTCTCCGACTGAAGCAACAACTGTTGGGGCGGCGCTGGAGTGGAGGGGAAAAAATCTAACTCTGTGTTGACCCGATACATCTCCCTCTGTATCAGATGGTGCTGGCTGCTACTTGACAACCACTGGTCACTTTACACGGACAGGATGAATGATGGATGGAAAACCTTATGTAGACCTATTTATGTGAGAAGTTATTTGGTCATATTTAACTTGATTTGAAAATATTAAAATGTGAATTCTAATGAGATGTAGGATCATTTTAGGATTTTGTTAACTTATCTCCCCATACTCCCCATGTTTCTCTTACTGAAGAAATATTATAGTTTCTTGGAAACATTAGAGCAGCCCGATTGCTGTGACGGCATTGCTGAGGGAAACATCTGACCCAAATGAAACTAGATCATTCATGTAAGAATAGATCACCAATGAAAAGGCATACAACACAGTCTATGAGTCCTGCCTGACAGCCAATCAAATATCTCGCCCAGCTGTTCATGAAGTGACCATGTGCTGAAGAGGACCCTGAGAGACTGTGAGCAGGGACATAAATCACCCAGGAGGACGCTGCAGTTGCTGCTTGTGTCTGCACGTGGTGAAGACATTGAGATTTTTGCCATAGCTTCTTTTGAGAACTTGTCATTAGACGTGTTTGTGTTATTATTCTGTTTACACTTGGGTTTTGTAAATGTGTCTCTCAGTGATAAATCGTTTACTGCCCATAAACACTTCTGTTTCTTAAAAGTAATCCACCCCAATGTCTATTACATTGGAGCTGACAAGCAAGCAATTCTATAAAAAGCCTATAACAAGCTTGTTTATTGGTTTCAGATCATTTCTAAAACTGGAATCCATGATTAATGTTCACTGCTGGTTCTGAAAATTGACTGTAGATGCGTTGAATATGTGATATGCCACATGTGTTATTTGTGTAGACTACAGTATGAGTGTACTCATGCTTTGGTTCATCTTGATAAATGATCTGGATTGCTCTTGGAGTGAGATTGTTAATGTGGCCAGAGGAGGTCTAGTTTTTCCTCTTGTCCAAGGTTATTTAAACTAAACCAACCATTCCTTTAAATGTCTCAAATCCTGTACAGCATGGGCCACAGCCTTAATGCCTGACAGAGGAATGCTGCTTTGCATGTAGCCTGATTATTATCTGCTACACAAATTGCTAACAGCTGGGTTGTTCACGGCTGACGGTCCCATAGTTTATGTATTGAAACTGTTGGAATGTGGACAATTACCACTTTCACTTTCTCACAAAAGCCCTAATACAGTTTACATAAACTATTCTCTTGAAAATCCTACTTTAAAGAGCTTTATGAGCCTCCAGGGCTGGTTCAAACAGATAAAAAATTTGCTTCCCATTTCATATAGCTCTCTGGTAGCAAGGACAAACAAAAAAGGAGACTATTTTTTATGCAAAAAGATGATTTTTTTCCCCCCGCATAATTTCACTTAAACCAGGCAAGTCTTTTACATAATTTTTAACAAGGCTTTATGTAAGTGAAATACGTTGTACCACCCACAACTAAGGTCTGTTGAAGGTTACATTTTACCAGACTCTATGCTGGACTACTATATCTCTGTGATTTAGGGGTCAAAGAAAGAGGAAACCGCAAAGAGGTTAGCCAGCAAACAGTGAACTCCCAAAAACTTTCTCCTCAGAGTTTATGCTGCCCATCATATTTTGTCACAGTATGTTAAAGCTGAACAATGTTCCAGCAAAATGAGTCCAAATGTGGGTAGATGAATGTATAATTTTATTAAGTTTTATTTAGGAAATGATTACAATTGCATTCAGACACAAAGCATAAAATTCTTGCAGGATCATTACAAATGCAAAACTTGATCTAGCTTTTATAATAGAACAATAATAAAGTGCCTTTAATATGGAAAATCTTATTATTTTGAATGTTATTTTTTAGGGGGAAAGAAGTAGAAAAGGAGAGGAGAAATGGACTGAAAGGAGTCAAGTTGTCGTCTTGTCTAAAGCTGCTGTGCACCTTGTGAGTGGTCGACCGGTTTAACCTATAATTACTACAATTAAAATAATACTCATATTAACAAAGAAAAATTGCTTCCAAATGGTCTTTCACATGCGCAAGAAAAGAAAAACAAAAACACATGGGCACAGTTTGACTTCAGAATTTTGGCACCAGAGCATGACATGTCAAATCTGAATTAATCTTGCATATACATGAGTAACTGTAGCTGTTTTTTATACACCACACAAGAACAGTTTTTACTGTATGCCATGTGCATGTTGCAGTCTGACTTACAATTTCAAGTTCAAGCAGCAGAATTCATGCTTATTTTTGTTTTGGTGATATTGATGCATAGCCATTCTGTTGCTGTACTCTCACAATGCATGCTGGGAATTCCCCATGTACTTTGTTGGACATGAATCCAGAGCTTGACTGAAGGCAAAACAACTTTAATGTGTCTTAAACCTCTGAGAGGATTCAGAAAGTTGTTCATGGACCACATAACTAAAAATGTCAAGGAAGGGAGTGGGAGACAAGATGGGGTGTGAACACAATATGATGTGTGTGTGTGTGTGTGTGTGTGTGTGTGTGTGTGTGTGTGTTAGTGTGTCTGTGTGTATACAGTATGTGTGGATTTAGGAGCTTCACTGATTGATCATTTACATTCTAATCTCTTACACTTAAGTGGTCTCTCAGGACAAAGAGTAAGGCAAAGTGAGGGAAATACAGTAAATATTGCACATACTACCCTGACGTGTCACAACCTTTTTTGCGAGGAAAATTGCAAGGGTTGACATCAAAGTCAAAAGTACACTGCCGAAATCAAAATGTCAGACGTATGCCCTATAAAAATCACTGGACCCCTCACTCCTGTGATGAAGAGAAACAAGGGGGACTCCAAAGTCAACACAATTTTCTTCCTTTCTCCAAAAAAGAAAAAGCCCACTCGCAGGTTTTGCCCTTTTGTTGCTCATAGACTGAGGAGCGCTGTTAAAGAGACCTCCAGCGGTATTACAGCTTGAAGATTTTTTTTTTAAATTCTGGCAATAACGACCTCATGTCCAGTAAGTGCCCTCCCAGTGAAGTATTGATGTAGAGGCCTGTTTTGCTGAGGAGTGTGAGGGAGTGATCAGAGGAGTCCTGCAGACAAAATCGCACTGCTGACCCTGGACATCAGTGATTGATGTCAAATGTGACCATGAAACCCAACGGGGGTTGTTGTACTTTTGATTTTATTGGCCACCATGTCAGGCTGTCTGTTCTCTGTGGTAGAAAGACCTGCATTGCTACAGTACAAGTCTTTGTACAGGCACGCTGTAGACACTGCTGAACAACGATATAATGATACGTTAGGGTTTGGTAATTGAATTCTTGTCCTATTTGTAGAGACAACAATATACAGAGTGATTCCCATAAGACTGTCATCTGACCACAATGATATAGAGTATTTTACCCTGGGTAATTTTAAGTTATGATAATGATAAAACTCAATGTTGCTGAGTTTTTACAGTGCATTACTTTACTTTGCTTTTTAGTTGGAGCAACAAAAATTCCTGTAGATTGTGTAAGAATTTACTGTTCAAAAACATACCAGTAAAATGATTTCAAAGCAACCCTCTCCCAAAAAAAATCACATTTCTACACATGTAGTTTGCAGTTTCAAAAATGTTTTGTAGGAAACATAATGCTGCCTTATCTATTCAACCCTGCATCTCTTAGAAATTACGTTTAATAAAACTAATTTGTTGGAATTAAGTTCACAGGCAATTTATTTATTTTTTTGAGTTAAGGAAGTGCTACAGTTTTGTATTGTACAAATGTTGCAGGGAAGTGCTCAGGGTGGATGCTGGGCATATTAGGTGCAGGACTTTGACACAGGAGCCCGGGGGTTCGCATCTTGTCCCGAGTTCCACAGGTGGTAAAACTTTTTTTAAGGTTAGGGAACAATTGTGGTTTCAGTTAAATGTCAACATGTTGTGTCTTGGCTTCAAGTCATTGTGGGCTTTTTCTGTATTAAACCAAGACCATGATCTTTCCCTAACCGTAAGCAAGTGCCTAAACATAACATAACATGCTTGAGTTGCTACGAGTGGATATAAGAAAACAAATAAAATATGTTGTCAGTGAATTTTACTGGTATGTTCAGTATCAATATGAGCAACTTGCCCGATACGTTGATTAACAACATTTCTCCTGAGACTTCAATAGAAAAGAGGGCCTGATCACCATTATTGAGAGCTTCTAAATTTGTCTTTACATGCTCCCCACAAAAAAAATCCTAAATTAATAATATTAAATTCCTAAACAGCAGCAAACGGTTGGGAGAAAAGTGAACTCGCTAACATCAGGTATAAAAGTGAACACAGACTGACCGGGTTTGTAAACAAGAGCAAGCTGGGTGCAATTTACTGACATCATGTTACACAACTTCAGGGATCTAGGGTTCAAATTTAAGTTCACACAGTTACCCCTTGCTGCCATTTGAAGCTTTAAATGTGCAAACCTGATATTGTTGGCAACTGCTCATCTTGACCGTGCCTGACCAGTCAGTGAGCCACAGCCAGTGGGTGGTTTGACCAAAGGGACCAACAAACTTGGTTTGACCAGGGTGGGTCTCTGACAAATGCTGTGCGGGGAAAACCGCCTATCTGCTGCCTGACTAATGTGCTGGTTCTTTGTTGAGACTAACGTACTAGAATATCCCACACATCACCATCTAAAACTCCACCTTCACCCGTGTTTTGCTTGAGCCTGTATGCACGTACAACAATTTGTGGAGGCATATATATATACACCTATGCACATAAATCCACATTGAATATACTGGTTATACAAAATATCATGACTTTCAGACATAAACTTTACAGTATTTGTTCTGCAAATTATACTTTTATATGGGTTAGCAAGGCAGCAGAGGAGGTACTGCAGTGTTGAATCTAAAATAATTGTTATGCAGCAGAATATGTCTCATACTTGTATGTGTGTGGGATTACTGTAGAGGCAAGATGTGTAGAGAAAAGCAGGGATGTAGAACACCCTCCCCTCAGTGTCCACAGAGTGCAGTCAGAGCAGTGGGGGAGACGTAAAACACTGGCTGCATTTTTCTCCACATTTATGCATACTCAGAGAGGAGAAAAATAGACCCGTGGTTTATAATTCCCTGATTTCTCTGGAACATGCATTGAAATGTAAACGAGTACAATAAATTCACTTTTAACTGCCTTCCTGGGAATTAGCCACATAGTCTGGACTTAAGGAACTCTCGTACTTTCATTAAAAGCCACATCATTCCTTGTTAAAGTAACAATGTCCATCTCATAGAGGCTGCAGCATGTGTGTAGTGAAATTGTGTGATAACATCTGTGCCCAGAGACGTCGCGGTTAAACATGGAGGTAATGAGTGTGTTGGGTTTTCACCAGTATCTCTTCACAGTTTCCAAAATTTACCTTTTTATAGCCACTCTGTTGATTACTTTTCATATGGTTCACCTAGTTTATGTATTGTTGTTTCTGCTGATGGTCCACTCACTGAAAGATGAAGGCAATGGCTGCACAAAAAGCTTTCAGTAATGACATTTTAATATGGATCTCAGGGGAGGTTGGCTGGACCAGGTCAGACAGAGGAGAGGATTCCTGTTATGGATGTATAAATTAACTCTGACTTCAATTGCATGTCGTTTGCCATAGGAACAAGCACTCTTTTGGGCCTGCAGGATGTAAGTTACAATTTCTGGGATCTAGAGCTCAAATTCAAGTTCACACAGTTACCCCTTGCTGCAATTCGAAGCTTCAAATGTACAAAGGTGATATTGTTGGCTGCCAGTCATCTTGTCCGTGCCTGACCAATGAGTGAGCCACAGCCAGTGGGCATTGTGCATATTTTTCTTTTTTTATTAATCTTTTATAAAACCAGTGAGGCTTAAAGGAATAGTTTGAAATTTTGGGAAATATTCTTATTTGCTTTCTTGCAGAGAGTTAGATGAGAATATTCATGCCACTCTCATGTCTGTACAGTAAATATGTAGCAGGAGTCAGCAGCTGGTTAGCTTAGCTTAGCATTAAGGTGGGAAACACGGGGAAACAGCCAGCCTGGTTTTATCACTTTATATCTTGTTTATTTCATTCGTACAAAAACTGATGTGTAAAAACAACAATTTGCCGTTTTACGCCTGGCAACTGCTCAGAGCCAAGAAATAGCCCAACACATAACCCCCCATAAAACCACAATGAATTTTGTACGGATGAAACAAAAAGATATAACATGTTAGTAAGTGAGCTTTAAAAAGGGGCTGGTACGTGGATTTTGTTCCCTTCGGACAGAGCCAGGCTAGCTGTTTCCAGTCTTTGTGCTAAGCTAAGCTAACTAGCTGCTGGCTGTAGCTTCATATTTACTGTACAGACGGGAAAGTGGCATCTAACTCTGCAAGCAAATTGAAAGCAAATACGGGAACTATTCCTTTAAAACCTGGCATTTTCAAGCAAAAAAACGAAGTATTTGTTCATTATCAGCTGTTCTCTGAAACTTGCAGGGCATCAATCAGCATTCTACCCTGTTAGCGTCTTGTGGTCTTTCCAGAAAAACATGGCTTGGGAGGCAGCTGGTGCCAATAGGGATGGAGAGAGAGAGGAGAAAGACAGCAGGAGAGAGAGTAGCTATGTGCAGGGGAACTCGGGAGGCACTGGGGCGTAATTTAAACAGGCGACGGCTGTTGTGCAGACAGGAAATGAGAGGAAGGCTAGTTCCTGGGATGGAACTGAATTGGATGTTTCAGACCCAGACCGGTATCAGAAAGAGGAGACTTATGTGGCGTTGTTAAGGGTAACAGTAAGGTCATTGAGAGCAGCATTTCCTTTTCTGATCATTGGGCGAGCTTGTCAGCACCACTATCTCAGTTCCCACATCCCTCTCAAATCATTTCAATGGGTTGGATTCAAAGTCTGAAATTCAGGCCGGAGCTGAATAAGACCTCCTGTTGCTGCGCCTGTTTATAAGCTCCGCTCCACTCTCATATGCTGACTGCTTTGATTTGAAGTTTTGGGCAGTTTCATCCGATGGAAGGAAGTCAAGTTGAAAAGGCAAGAATTATTTCAATATTACATAAAAAAAACAACAGGATAAAAATATGCTTAGGACTGGTCTGAGAATGCCCAATGTGACTGGGTCTTTTTTAGTCTGCGGTTTTGATTTAAAACAGACACCCAATACCATAGTCAGAACCCCACTCTGCCTAACTGTTCACATGTCAGTGCACTGGAGGAGCAAGCAGGCCTAAGCTGCTCTGGACTGTGTAACATAAAGCCATCCTGTGCGTTCTCACTGCTCAGCTTCATGAAGTGCAGAGTCCAGTGCCAGCCCGCCAGATTACTGCCCCTAATCAATCTGATTAGCCTGAGAGGGCGGACACCTTGGCTCACATCTGGACTGCATGCTTCGACTCCCCACAGTTTAGTCTGACAGCAACAGAGCCAAAGCATTCAGCTACACAGGAAGCTGATTCTGATCATTTAGTGACGTTGGTGGCAGCGGCCTTTGTGTGCTGTATGTGTATGCAATTCTGCTAGTTAGAGAGTGTATGTACTGTACTGTTGTCTTAGAGTCAACCAAGCCAAGTCCTGATAAATGAAGCATGGTATATACAATAATTGGAGGGATTTTTCACATGCATCAAATTCTAAGTTAAGAGTTTATATAAGGTTTTATGATGACAGATGGCATGAAAGGGACTTATGGAACGTGTGAGAACTAAGGTATCTGCACATTTAATGCAATCCCAATCTAGCTGTTCAAATGAATTAATTTCTATAGTAAAATTTCATAGCACTCCCTCGTGAGTTCATTTCAACCATGCTCTAATGATGGTGAAATACAAGGCCACATGTATCAGCCCAGTTCCCCTCACTTTCTCTGCTCACAGGCAAGAAAAACAGGCGCATAAGTCATTCCAGGCCTGCTATTATAAACAGGTGTCACTTTGGTGATAAAAAATGACATCTTAATTCAGAGGCGAGACACTTTGTCAGAGCGGATTAACACATCATCAGAAGCGATTTATTTTTATTGTGCCAGCGTCATTTGGGTGGAGGTCGAGCATGTCAGTAGTTCTGGCCTCTGCTTCTCCCGGGGGGATTATTGGACTGACATGTTCAGCCTTGATGTCTTTCTATGGAAGAGGAATCTCCTGACATGAGATGTGTACTGTGCGCTTGCTTCTGGGAACAGGTGACAGTGTTTAAGATTCGTTTTAAAATAAGTTGCTTAACATTCAATTTAAACATCCATGTGGGTTGTGTAACATCGCCGCCACCCAGACTAAGCTGCCCGTTATCACGATAGCTCCATTAGAATCAAATAGAAATCATGGAAAAGTCAAAGATGACAGCTTCAGAGCAAAGTTAGACAATTACAAAGGCCTGTTTGCTCTTTCAGGCCTCCCCCCAGGTGAGCAGGTAAATCGCTCATTAGTATCAATTAGGTTGATGACATCACAGGCCCAAACAGTATGTTAGCCCTATGAGTTTTGTCTTTCTTTTGTTTGTGAGTACTTGGGCTGTCACTCTCTAAAAAAAAAATCTACTTCGAATGAATTTAAACTAACACGCACTTCATTAAAATTTATTGGAACACACATAGCCAGCCATATCCTAAAGTATCTTAATGTTATTTCATTCATTCGCGATGCCTCGGCTGCCTCACATAAATAATGATAACATTTAATTTAAGGCAGTTTTCAAAAAGATCAGCAAACAGCCTCACCTTTATCCACAATTTTTCCATCTATGGTGTGTGGAATCAAAAATGCTTCCTCACATTATTTTTCAGACAGTTTGGTGTCAGCATGACGCGCTAGTTCTCTTCATTTGGCGTTAACAAAGAGAACAACAAAGGGCTAATTTACTAATAGGGCAGAAGGGCGTGCAGTAGGTAAGACAAACACTGCATTTTAGGAATGGCCCATGCTTTAGCTTATGACACGGATACTCTTTTAAATTGATTACTGTGATTACTGATCAAATATTCAATCTGTTACCACATTTGAATAGTAGTTTGAATTTTGAATAAAAACGGAGACAGACCTAGTGGGTAATGTATGGGGAATCTTAAAAAGCAGTACAAGAAAGCTCAGAAAGAAAATATTTTATCAATAATTCACAAAGTTGCAGATGTTTATTCATTTGATTTTTTTGTTTGATTCTAGTGGATGCAGCAGATATTTGTAAAATAGATTTAAATTAGCTCACACAGCTGTGGATCACACCAATTTTCACTTTTTAAATCCATGATTATTGCTTAAAACTCTGTCACAATACATGTGTTGAAATGCCCCATCCTTCACTATCTAATAGCACAGGGGAACCATCATGCAGCAGTCTCCACAGGCTTGTGCTTGCTGTGTTTATGGACACACCCGGCACTAAACGTCTGTTTCTTATAAAGGATATCAAACAGGGAGAGCTGCCTGAACCACAAAGCATCTGTTTCCGACACTTCCACTACACGTGTTTGCCGCTGTGTTCAAAGAGCCTTCAGAGGATGGAGACACCTGCTGCCTTTGGAACTACTGTCTATGTAAGCATTTAATCAAGGAACTTTGTTTTTTAGTTTAGTAGCAGTAATATCTTGATGTTATATTCCCACTGAAAAAAAGGACTTCACATTTGTAAACAGAATTATGACACATAATGTTAATAAAGTTAGTGATTTAATTGAAACAGATGTGTTACATTTGAAAATGCTGGTATGCTGCCAGCACCACTTTCTCCATGTCCTTAAATCAATGGGTTTGTTTTATCTGTATTAAGTAATTATTTGGCATTTAAAGTACAGCTTGAGAAGGTTATAAATGCAGTGTGGTTTGGATATACAATCATTCATCTGATTAAAAAGCACACAGTAACACACATTCACCAGATTACTGAAGAGACCTGCTCTTGAAAAAACAGACTTTTGAACATTGCACACAGTACAGTATTATGATGACACCGATGGTGGAGATGTACAGTCAATATTGTGGTTGTGATGGGATGAGCCATGTGTGATAAGGACAGAGGAAAAACATTTTCAGGAAGAAGGCAGGATTTTTGTGTCTCACAGCTCCTGCTGTATGAATAGATACTACCATTTATAAACACACATGTGAAGTGATAAATCTAAGCCCATAGGAAGGACAGGAAACAGCGCTATCTTCCGTGTTGTTGGTAACAGCAGGGTGTTTCAGGTACGATGTGATTGTTTCTGTGTGTGTGTGTGTGTGTGTGCTGTTTTTACAGGATCTGACACACACAAGTCCTTCTGTACTAATAAACACCTTTGCTGCTCATCAATTGATCTAATGACTTTACGCCCAAAGTTTTCAGTCATATCATCAACAAGGAAAACAATGGCAGCCAGCTGAATAGAAAGGGTAGCACTATGTTTAAATTGTGTAACAAAAATTGTACTAAAATCAGTAAACAAAATGGGTCGATTCACACTATGTTATATCACTTAGTCTATGCGTGTTCTCCACTCAAGGAGACATTACGGAACCTGGGTTTTTGTATATGTGACGTTTAAGATATCAGGTTACTGCAGAAAGACGACTCCTGCTGCTTCTTTTCACCTGACAGCAAGGAGTTTCACCAGGGGAGTGTAAGGCATGCAGAGGTTTTATTTCGCTCTCCTCCGACCCACCAGGAGGAGTCACTAGCCGGTTTCTCACCCAACCAAGCCATTAGAATCCAGGGGAAAAAAGGATACAAGATTCTAATCACTTATTCATCACTTAGTGGAGTATGAGCATTAGAAAACCACAAAAAAAGTTCCTGTTGGTTAATGTTGGTCCTTCTTCAAACGTTTCCTTGCATGTGTGTGTACATGGATTTGCAGCTCGGCAGAAATACGGCCTGGTGAAGGGTCAGCAGTTCGTGAATGACAGCAGGAAGGTAGCCAGGTCAGGCGAAGCGGCATTATGTGCATACAGAAGTTTTCTCCTTGTGCTTTGTGTATGTGCATTCTGTTGTGGCTCAGAGTCAAATTACAAACTTCTTGACCACATTACCACAGTGATCACGCAACATGCTGCTCTGCAAATGTCTCCAGCAGAAAGTTGTCACAAGTAGAAACAAAATTGGATGCTGATTAATGTCATGTCAGCTAACCGCAGTTCTTTGGCGACAGATAGCTCTGCGTAAAAAGGGATGTTTGTCATCTGGATGTCATCAGCTCTTTATTCTGTCTTGGTCCACACAGACTCTGAACCCCCCCCAACTACTAATGGTAGTAGTTCTGTGGACCATTACATACACCACACATTTATTGTACACACATGTACACAGAAACATTCAGATAAACTGCTACCTCCTCCTCCCTCTTCCTCCACCCTCCCCCCACCCCTGACCCCCCAGTAATGAAAACAAGATGTTTTTATTCTCCCAGGACAGAGGGTAGCAGAAGTGCAACTCAAGTTAGGGCTCCCTCTCCCCTCCTCGCTACGGACGCTATATAAATACTCTTACGACTTTCTTAAATATGTGACAAAAATACATTAACAGAGAGTTTATGGGCATACATTTGGCTGGCGAAAGTAAAAGGAGTTGTGTAATGCAAACTTCCACCAGCCTGGCAGAGGCGGGGAAGTGACAGCTGAGCTTTGTGGACCTGCAGAGGATCCTGGATATCCAGATGGACTGAGATGGGGCTTGTTGAAGGGGACGTAAGAAAATGGGGAGTTTCTGTGCCTTTGGGCGTATGTGTATGTACTGTAGGCATTTGAGTATGCAGTTTCCACTAAGGGAGGTGAGTATTGCTCCCAGACTCTGCACCTGATCTTCATTTTTCAATTTGTAACCAATCTTTTTACAATTGGGAACCAAAGTTAAGCATAAACATGCAAGATATTCATCTTGTTTACATCAAAGCCCCAAAGCATCACTATACCAGCCCTGCTCCACCTTCCTCACTTAAGCCCCCAGCAGCGTCCCACCCAGGCTAAACTCTGCTTCAGTCTGTCACTGCTTCTTTTCCTGCCATACATTAGTCCTAATCAAGGTCAATTTCTTTTTGTTCTTACTTTGTTTGAAGCCAGCTATCTGTTGTCTCTCTGCATTGAGTGTGTGATGAAGATAGATGGATCCCGCTGTGCCACTTTTGGCAATGTTTTCTTATAACCAGAGGATGTGGCTAGCCGCCTAAAAATCACAGCCTAAATCGCAGTTCAGTGTTTTCTATGTGGCTGGATCTTCTATTTTTGTTCTTCTTCTCAAACATAAAAGTGTGCAGATGAAAACCTGTGCAATTGCGAACGGTGCACAATTAAAATGTCAATGAGCCAATACAATAACATGGCTTTCCATTACACCTCTCTAACTTGTCTCAGGTTTCACAATACCAGTGCCTCCAGCAGCTATTGGAAAAATAAAAAGCAGGTATTAAAAAACCTTACAAATATCTTCATGAACATTCCAACAAAACTCTTGCTGTGTTACATGTTCCAATATTTTATATTATACATAACAAGGTAGCCCTGCTTCTCTCATATGATTTTACTTTAGCAGAGGCTCCCTCAAGAGAACCACTACCACCATGTGAGAACACTCTGTGCCTTACGGAGGAAACCTGGGTTCGTAATTAAAGCTGAAATCCCAGAGTGACGACAATGTGTACTTCTAAACCACAGCCACACTTTACACTGGTGCACAGAGAGACAGAATAGACAGGCAATATATGACTGCCATACATGATCACCCACTGATTTTTTTTTTGTGGGGGGCCTTCAGCCCTTTGTTATTCTATGGCAAGAGTGATTAACCTTGTAGTACTACCTTTAGCCATTGCATGATGCATGGGTTTTACACACTGCAATTATATGAACTTCACACCGATTTGCCACAGACTTATCACAGTGTGTCCAATCAGTCGATCATGGATGAAGCACATTTGAGTCTCCAGAAATATTGGTGTTTTTCCATGGGCAAAGGCATTTTTATTTTGATAAAACAGCATAGAGCCATTGTTTAATCTTTCTCCTGTGACACTTCTTCACTCTTACTAATTTAATAAAAACTTAAATTGCATGTACAGTAAGACATAGATTATACAGTATTCCTACATGTAGCACTTGTCTATAGTATTTGTGAATGTGCATGTGTGTGCATGCCTGTCTCCTTGTTTGTGAGCTCTCAAGCGTGAGAGTGTGTGTGTGCGCTGTGATTGACACTAGTGTTTACAAAGCGTCTCTACACATTTCGGGTCAACTGAACATCTCCATTACTTCAGGCTGCCTATTGTTCAGTGCTTCTACATATTTTAGCCTTGAGTTCATTCAGTACTAGTTTACACCACTTTTGTGTTTGGGAAAGTAATGGATCTCAATCAGAAGTCCATTATCTTTAGCAGGCAATTATCCACATTGTCACTTTTGCATTTAGCCCTGTGACTCCAAGGTCACAGAAGCCTGGTGTAACTCTAGCCGTGTGCACGATTCCTCGGCCTCTCATATAAAGAGTCTTCCAGGGTAAAGCACCCCCAAGGGGCCTTTCTGCACAAGCACGCAGAAAAGCCAGTTTCATTCACTCCTTTATTGAACTTCCACTGCAATGCGTCACATTTTAGTAATTCCAAACAGCAAAAAGAGGTTTAAATGCTGAGAGAAGCTATGACTTTGCAAACTCATCATTCTTAAGATAGTGTTTCTGTTTCAGAAGGTATGAAGGTGGCTGTGCTAAAGAAGACTTTTAGCAGAATATGCAGCTATGTGACCTCGAGTCCCTACTGTCTGCAGGTTTTTATTCAGACCACTGACAACAGCTGATTTCACTGATTAGCACGTCCTCAATCAGAGGAGTGAAATCACCTGGTTCAGTAAGAAAAAAAAGCTTGCAGCCTCTTGGTTGGTCATCAGTTCTACATGGTTGCTTAAGAAATTAATATGCATGCTACTGCTTTATGCATGAGACTGGGGGTATACAGTATGTGTGATTAGAATGAGTGCTATGTTTACTTTATAAATTCCACCTTTAAAACTTCTGTGGCAGGACAACATGCATTCTATATATTTTGAAACACACCCTAGTTTTCAGTGGCCAGTCACACACTCACTTGTCTAGTGAAGTATCAAATTGATATAACAGGTTATATAGATTTAATTTTAATGCTTCCGTTTTACCTGGATGATCGTGTCAGCTAGTATATTTGGGACTACAAAAAGAAAATTCATAACCTATTTCCTTGTATGAGGACATACCTTGCACCAGAACCGACTTTGTGTTTGTGTAAGTTCTGCAATTCTGCCTGATAAACAAGTGCAGATTTTATTTCTCTTCATTAGAAGGCAACTGTAACCGTGTGTTTTAGATGCTGTGTGAATGCATATAAAGTCAGGTAAGGAAAGATTTTTTCTGGTGAATTCTGAGATCAGTAAGAGGCTGAGCTGAACACAAACACACAGGCATACTCCCATACATACAGCCGGTACGTCCCCTGCTAACTAGCTTGGTACATTGGCCGTTTCGTGCTAATAAACACTAACAGTTCAGCGGTCAAATTACGGCGAATGACACAAGGCGAAGATTCGTTTCATACATTTCAAATTGAAATAAAGTGAACAAACCAATGAACAGGTAGAACAGGTCCAGCTCTTGTATAGTTGCTCGTTAGCAGCCAACAACTGAAGATAGCAAACAAAGAAAAATGACTTCCCTTATAAGATTTGATTGCCTAGATTTAATGTCACAGGTTGGCTAAAGTTCCTCTTTGTGTAAATTTCCAATTCAACTTGTTTAAAGTAAAATATAGCAGGCTATACCTGCAGGAAAATACCAAGGTGTAATTTGACTGTATAATATGTAAGGTGATGAATGATGCCTAGTATTGCAGGATGTTAAGGAATGATGCAGTGCACTCATGGTAATCACCATGGCTATATTTCATAAAAAAAATTTCAGGGCAATATTTTTTAAATAGACAAAAAGCGATCCAGCACAAATATGAACGGCTGACTTTAAACACCTTAATGGCCCTCAGACCAGGTCTTGGCAGTGGCTGGAGTTATGAGTAATATCCGTCTGCAGGCAGCTAGTCCATTTAAGAGACAAGCAATAAATGGCTCAAGTGAGGGGGAGGAAAATTGTGTGGTTCATTTTAAACAAGGTATGGACTTGTCCTTTTCCTTTGTTTTTCAGTTCCAGAATGGAAATCGTAAATAATAAATAATAGCCAGTATTTTGTGGTTTCATATTTAGCGTGGCACAACAAGGGTGCACTGAGAAATGAAGGTACAAAGGAACTTGTAACAGAATAACCAAATCCAGATTTTAGGTTAGAAGTTCATAGATGCCTTTCTTATTTGAAGTTCCACATTCAAACTTTGACCTTCTAATCGAGCAACTCTAGCCTCAAGCTATTTAAAAGTCACCATGTCCATGCACTCTTTACTCTTAACATCTTCTCTGCAGTGACACAGTTCTTGAATGGCATTTGTCCATTTCTTTTTCAGCCCCTCTAATCTCCATGTTTCCTCTTTTAAGCCAATCCTCATGTTTTCTCTAGCATTGCATGTCCCAACCTTGGGAAAAAGCCCATTTCCTCCTGGTTCCAAGTTCTCCCACTGAGGGACGAAGTGTGTCCCTAAGTTCAAGCAGCACCCCAGGCAAAGTGAGGGGTGAGGAGAACAAGAGGTGGACCAGTGCTAGAGCCAGGCAATACTAACCAGTGTGTGGGAGAAAATTGCAGGGTTACTGACCTTATAGGGAAATAAGAAAGGCTTGAGAAAGTGCACAACAAACAGGAGGCAGATCAGTCATCTTTAACTCATGGTCCTGATAAATATTGTCCGCGTGACGTGGAGAGGTCACAGCATGGGTCAGTCATTCAGCTGTAAAGGCCAGTGGCTATATTATCAATCTGTTTTCTCTTTAAGGTTTCTGTTTTAAAGGGGACAATAAAATATTTGAAGTTCTGAAGAAGGATAGACAATTACTTACAACAATGGTATCATTACTGCCATCATCATTGTTATTATGTAATCCAAATTCAGTGACAACGATAAAAAAGCACCAACAAAATCATCACCAGTATAAAACCTGCTCCATAGTGCTACAAGAGGTAAAAAAAAATAAAAATAAAATAACTCCACAGGTTACCTTTAAGGGGCTAAAGTTGAACTTAATTTGTCAGTACTGCATAGTATGCATATGAAGGGGTATATGGAGTATGGAGGTTCTGAATTGTCAGTCCTCAAAAAGGTGGATTTATTATGAACAAAATGTCCTCGTAATTCAGTGGCATACAAAATGTCTGCAGGCCACTCATTTTGGGATAATGGGTAATTCGTTATGCTTTTTTAATTTTTTGACATTTTTCTTTGTCATTGTTTTTATTTGATTGAAGTGGCCATTCAGTGTTGGCTGTCAGAGCAGTTATTCCTGTGCAAAAGAAAACATGTTATCCTTTTACTTCATTCAATGTTAAATCTTTCTAAGGTAGACTAGTTTCTCGTATCTTCTAGCACGAAAGGACACTTCAACCTAATATGATGTACAAAATAGGCAGCATTCCAGACCGAGGTGGCTCAGCCCTCCACAATAACAGGTGTGTAATGCAAAATGTGGAATACAACTTGACTGACTGATTGTTGAGCAGCCAGTTAGTTGATAATGATAACTACGATAGTCTCGTAAAAAGATAAATAACGCATAAGGCAAAAATATTAGGGTTTTTATGCAAATCATGAAAATAATGACCTAGTATTAAAAACTTGTAGCACATAATCTTGTAATTTGCAACAAACTAGCCACTTGTACAAACCAAATGTATCCTCAGCTGTATGTAATAACCAAAGAGTAATATATTTTGGAGCTGTTTAGTGCTGATCTAACAAAACAAATGAAACTTCCTATCAGAGACTGCGTTGCCACTTCTCTGTAGTTCCCATGTGCCTACACACATACATACACACCACATACACAATTAATGTGACTGACCTGCACAACTGTGACGACATATAAAATGCTCCCCACGGCATCAGCTTACACTGCAGAGCAGAACAGCAGCTTCTTCCAGGTGATGGAAGCACATGGGAAGTCAGTTCTGCTCTGGGCAGCTGGAGAGGACATCACTGTAATACATTTTCTATGGTGTTACACCACCGTATAATTTCTTACAAATATGTTTTGAATGTCAGAGTTTGGTGTGTGGTCACATACAGTATATTTACATTTCTTACATCTCACACATTCATGAATTAAGCTGATTGCAACTGATTGTGTGAAATGGAAAATGTCAGAGTGCGAATGAGAAACTTGAGCCATCATCATGGCATATACCAACAGATGTCTGGATGGCACTACTGCCCAGAAAGGGATTAGCAAAGGAGATTTCATCAGTGTCTGGGCACATAGTGTGAGTGAGGAGGACAGGGGTTGAAAGACAAATTTTGCCATAGGCCAAGATTAGACAGTAGCGTGATGGATGTTCTCCTGCTTCTAATGAAGCTCCTGTCTCATATTAGCCCAGGGTGAGGGAAACAAAAAGGAAGGGGAGGAAAAGAGGCTGCAATGGGGGGCCAGGAGCAGAGAGTTATCTCATGCTAACTTAGTTAGCTGATAGGCTCCAGGGATACAGGAGGAGAAAGGTCAAGACCCCTACCAACGTCCCCCAGGGGACTGAGGCACAGAGAAGTCAACATTCCTGAGAAACTCTGAGACCTTCCTCCCCTAGAGAGATGGAGGGATGAGGGAAAGAGCGATGGAAGGAGGAGACAGAGAGAGCCTAAGAGAGAAAAAGAATGATAGAAGTTTGCATGTTCTTTCCATTTACCCCCCTTACAGAACAATGAACGCAAAAACACGCAAAAAACACACACTTCTCTATTAATCACATACATTTTCCAGCCCTTCTGCAATCTCAGGCATTATTAGTGACTCATACCATACACTCACACTGACCTCTGTACACTCATTCCTGTCATTATTTATAAAATATCTTTAGGCAAACTCCTAAAATAGTCTTTCTCTCCTCTCCTCTCTTCTCCTCTCCTCCCCTTGGCTAAGTCATTTCCAGTGCAGTGGTGGCTGGCGCCTGCAGAAGTCTGAGGAGCAGGAGGAATTCTTACTAGTTGTTTGGCAGAGAGCCATCGTTACGATATAGCATGTCAGGTTTATCGCTGACATGTGCATGCAAAAACAATTTGCATAATCTGTTCTTGTATTTGTTTATGAGGCACAGTTTAAAGAAAATATATGTGTGCACACTGCTGATCTAACAGTGTTTGGCAGCTGCGGTGGTGGTTGAGATTCTGACAAATATTGCGGGCGCAGGACACTGATAATCACATTATTCATCAACCCTGTCTTAGACGCTCAGTCAGCTGATAGTGGAGCAGGGCTCTGGACTTATGGCTGCCTCTGCCTGAGATCTGTGTGGTGTCTGCACATGATAAGCTTTGAGTCAGACCAAAACTACTTTCAGTTTTATGTTTTTCTTTTGTTTCTTAATGAATGAAGACTAAAAATTATAAGCAGAGGATTACAATGACCATCATCCTTTTTTGTCCCTTATACTTCAGTATGTAAAGTGCTTGAAGGAACTCGTGTGTGTAATGTTGACAGGCTGTGTGAACTGTGCACCCGTTGCACTGCAGCCAGGACCTCTAGACACAGCACATTTTGAGGTCTGACATTGATTCAATTGATGCACTGTAATTGCACTTTGTCTGACCTCCCAACTAAATCCCCATCACTCCCCCTACTGTACAGAAAGCACACAAGACCCAAAGGATTTTAAATCTGTGCAGCCAGTGTGTTTGATCAGTGGTGTGAAATCAGAAATATAGAAAGCACATATGATATAGTTGTTTGCAAACACATATTCCCCATGTGTGCATCATAATTTGTTTTCATGATGACAAGCAACTGTAAGTAGAAAAGCAGATCAGAGAGACAGTGCACAGTCACACAAAATCATTGTTTTGGTTTCCAAGTCATTTCCCGGTTCAAAGTGAGTGCGAGCATCAAAAACAGTGATTCCTGCCTGTTCTGTGCACCAGACACTATTTTGTCCTGTCTGTAAACGTTTGTCTTTTTTCATCAGATGTAATACAGCGCAGCTTTGACAGCCCTCATTCTGCTCTCAATCCCAGCTTGTCATCCTCATCTCGCTCTTGACAGCCCACACTGCAGAAACCCCCTCCAAACATGTAGGAATGTATGGGAAATATAGCTTCTTGGAATGCCACTGGCAATCACTGCCATCTGACAAAGGAACAAGAAGGCAGTCACAAGCCCTCACAAAGCTCCAGAACAACCTTACAGCATTCTCAATCACTCATCGATAGCCCTTTTTAGCATTCAACTTTGGGTTATGTGCAGTGAGAGAAAGTAAATGTAGCATTGCCAATAATGGCACAGTGCTGTCTCACTTCTCTGAATGGGAGCCATGCCCTCCAGACACCCTTGTCTGGGCTGAAACCCTGCAATATCTGGCAGCGGGTGTTGGTGTGCTCAAGGGGTGGAAGGATATTCAAACTTTCATCGTTGGTTAAAAATAGCCTGCCCCCTCTCTCGGACAAAAAAAGAGGGCCCTGTTAATAATCACAGCTCTGTACGGGCTGTCTGAAGCATCTGGTCTGAGAATGTGTCATTTTTTAGGAGGGGCCTGGGAAACTGTAGACACCACGCTTGCTGCCCAGAATAAGAACCATGGGAATGATTGAAGGGGCCTTTTTTTTGTGTGTGTGGGCCGCTGAACTAGAACTAGCCTGTCTCCATTGGACCGCCTTCCTTGCCGTCTCCCGGCTGCTGAGCCAGCCATAAGTCACTCAGCGGCTGGTTTGCCAGAAACAGATGATTTTATGGTAACATATAAATGGCGGGGGACACGATGAGGTCAGGGAATCATGGACATGGGAGAGATGTCATCTCTCAAGGGTCAGACAGAAGTCTCATATCACTAAGTGAGAAAGAGTTTGAGTGGTTTGTGACATGCCTATGCAAATAAATTGAAATTACTACAATATTAAATGACTGCATGACTTTTGGCCTATTTTTCCAGGCATGTCCTTTAAGCTTGAGGCATTTTCGCTGCCGAGAGTTAGATGAGAAGATCAGTACCACTCTCAAATCAGTGTGGTAAATGTAAGGCTACAGCCAGCAGCCGGTTAGCTTAGCTTCGCCTGGCAACCTCACAGTGATTACTTTTGTATGGATTAAACAAACAAGACATAATGTGTTAAATAGTGAGCTTTAGATGTGCTGGTATGTGGGTTTTGTTACCTTTGGACAGAGCTGTTTCCCCCTGTTTATAATCTTCATGCTTAGCTAAGCTAACCTGCTGCTGGCTGTAGCTTCATATTTACCACCTGAATTGAACATTCACAGTTTTGCTTAGATCACTTCATGATTTTGTGTCAAAAGAAATGTTTGGTCGGCCTCTGCACTGAGAAGTAAGGATCTTGTGTCCATAATATCTAAAAGGTAGGTGCACCATGTCCTTGATAGGGTAACATGAAACACTGAGATGTAGACCAGTGACATGACATGAGCCACAATGATACTAATATTACTAAACACAGAACATGATGCTAAAGATCCACCTCGGGCAGACTCACACACTAATTAGTCTGTATTATCAGCAATTGATAATCAGCTATTACAACCAACAGGAATGTAAAATACACATGTGCAAACACCCCACTGCTTGCTAATTTCAGTCTTAATGTGGTTTCTTCCTAAACGTCTGACTGCAAAAATATGAATGTGTGAGTATTAAAACGAAAAGTACTGTCAAAGCTGTAGCCACTCTACAGACAAAATCCTTTTCACATTTAGAAAAAAGTATATTCATTTGATGTATATATGTTCAGTTGATGTATTGCATGGAGAGCCATAGCAATGAAAGTGTCAAAGTGCTCTTAAAGTATTACCATCCCTATTTCTATATTATGTGGAATGTGACAGGTGCACTGGTGTGAATTGTCTCAGGCAAAAATGTGGACCGCTATAAATCGGTTAGCTGAGGAAGGGTGGTTGCTGCTGCCGTTAACTTGGCTAACAATTAGCTTTTATAACAGACAGAGGTGTTCATGGGAGACAAACTGGTTAATGAGTGCTGTCAGACAAGGACTTGTCATGGGAAGCCTGTAGAACATAACCTTAGACAGGTGATTTTCCAGTCAAATGTTCTGAATAGGACATCCATGTTTTTTTACTTGACTACCTTTCTGTATTTTAGTCCATCAAGATAACTGCAATGTAGTAGTTTTTAAACAAATTTACATTATTTTACATTATACAATACTGTAAATTTCAGCATCTGTACTAGTTTTACTAAGGACAGACCAAGATGACCGAATGACATTAATCTACAAGCTAGTTTGCATCATGCACATGCCTCATTTGTTTGCCGTAATCTCTATCATCACGTGCACATGCAGCATCTTAGTCATCCATAACATTTTAACTACAGTTGACAGTGCTAGAAATCAGGCTGGTTGTTGTTCACATGGTTGATCCCATTGCAGGTGTTTAAATATACTACATTTAAACTGTGTCATTAAACTTTTTTTGAAAGATAACATATTAAATTTGAATAACAGTGTTTGCAAACCAGATTTTTGGATAATAGATAATAGTTGTACCCAGCTGAAACATGACTTGTTACTACACTGATCAGTTATGAGTGCTCTTCATAACTTTGGTCTACAAATGAGTTTTCTATTTTGCTCACATGTCATTCTGTGGTAGCACCACAACGAGCGAGCGACAAACTGTGAATGAGGCACTTGATTTCTTCTTGGATTATGGCCCTGCTGAGGAACATGAAGAAGTGGTGGCAGAGGGACCCTCAGAAAAACAGATGATGAAGAGACACATGCAATCACTAACACATACTGCAGCTCAGGTCCATGAACACACACCGACCCACACAAAATGTAAATGACAGAATGTAACTGTTGTTTATAGATTAAATGGGGCTGTTCATGTTTTTATATTTTTATATTATAACCATTTCAGAGATTCCCTAAATGATGTACACAAAATGGATGTTTATATAAAAACTATTTTTGTATGTACTGTTTTCTTTGTTAATAAAATCATATCAGTCATTTTTGGCTGCAAACTCAACACATGTCAATATGATGTAAAATCATAAACACTCTGTTTTGGATGTCATATTTAAATTTTGGCACCAGCCATTCAGTGATTATCACTCAAACCTTTTCCTCTCTCTGTCACTAGAGTCAAAAAAGCAAATCAATTGTGCTTATTTACTCAAAGCTGAATGGTAAATTTAAAACCATAGGAGACCTTTAACCAATAAATATACAAATTATATAAATTCTAACTAAGAGGAATTCTTAATTACATTATAATTTATGTCTTACTATGATTTTTAATACAGTTTTGAAATGGAACACAAATATTTGAAATGTGTCGAATACAATGTAAAGATTAAAATACCAAAATTTTAATAATGATTGATAATGATTTTGTTAAGGAAAATGCCCATAATTAATGAAAGACAGCAGTTTTTGCATTCATTATTTTAACATTCATGAAACTATAACTCCTGCCTGCTCTGTCTGCTCTCTTATGTTTTTTTCCACTTGCCCTGTGCGAACCAAATCACCGCTAAAGGAGGACAAAATGCTTCAGATGTAGCATATGCTCTGGGAGGTAGCAGTTGATGTTCATTAACTACACAGTTTAATGCTTAAACAATGCTTTGTTGACAAATAATCTCGTCCCCTCATGCAATGATAAAAAATCAACCAGCTCACATTCGTTAGCCTAGTTTGTGTGTGTGTCCTGAGATTTAGCTCTTGTCCTCGGTCCTGTGCGTCAGGCCTGTCTGACCTTTATTGCAATAAATCACATATAAAGTCTAAATGTGTTACTCCATAGTTAGTGTATAACCACAAACAGAGAATGCACAAGACAGTGAATCTAGAAATCCAATCCTAACAACAAAACATTATTGTTTGTTACATTGTTTGGTCCTTTAGACACCATGACATTTTCATGTAAGAAGTAAACATGAATTACTTTGGAAATCTTGGATTATGTTATACCTCCACAAAGACATTGTTATCTCCAATCATCATTGCAATCCCATATATTTAAATTTCTAACATCAACTCTGCTTAATACGGTGTACAGTTTTGTTAAAGGGTTAAAACATTCATTGTGAGTTCATAAATGGATTACCTTTCCTTATTTCACTTTATTTTACTTTTAACATATTTGTTCAGAGGTCAGAAAGACTACAGTACAGTGAAGGAGCTCCCTATGTGTGTTTGTAGTCCTGTATCCACTTACTACCAATCAAAGCTCCATTACTACTGTGTTTTAAGGCATTAGAGATGTCAACATTGTTAAGGCATGTGTATTGTTTTCTCAGTCAAGGAAAATTAGAAAATGAATTCCTCTGGGCTGAAGTGGAGCGTGTTCACGAGGGGAGTAAGTAAGGGCGACGTGCATGTGTGGGGGTCAGAGGGTGGGTGTCTGTGTGCTGAGGGAAGGTGGTGGTGGTGAAGGGGGGTGGGGATGCCAAATTGTGCTCAGTCACTGGCAGGTCATTTTCACTGAGGCAGCTGAATTGTGGGAAAAGAGGAAGCATGGTGGCTCTGCCATTTGTTTTGCTTTGCTGCAGCCTCTCACCCAGACATGCTGAGTACATACTGATTAAAAGACGCAAACACACACGTTTCTATCAGACACATCACTGTTAACATTGTGGAAAAAATTATTCCTGAAAATTGTGGCCTCTGCAAACTGCAATCCACAACTTTTTCACAGGATGTTGTGGTACAGGTATAAAAGGAAAAGAACAACCACATGAATTTAGGGGGAAAACTGGTATTTCTGTCTTAGCAAAATTGGTATATTAGCTAAACCATAGTATGTTTATTGTGAGCTTGTATAGTAGTAACTATTGACCTTATACAAAGAAACTCCTCTCTCTTTACCTCCCCCTACATCCCCTCCTCTCTCCGTCCCTGGAAAGGAAATGGCAGCTCGAGCGCAGTTGAGAGCAGTTATGGCATTAGGACAACATAGGCGTGGCTGGCCTTAAATGAGGGGACAAATTGTAGCGCAAGTAGGAGGAGGGCTGGCAGCCAGCAGTGGCACATGGGAGGTGGCCCCTGAGCAGCCCAGCGGCGTCAAGCCGGCCTCCCTGCCATGTGAACAGGAAAGGTGTGTGAACTTTTGCCTTGTCCCGCTCAGTCCATCATCCAGCAAATGGAGCACATCAGCCACACTGGGGGAGAGAGCCTGGCTGGGGTGGGAGCGGAGAGGTGGCTGGTGGGGGTAGGTGAGCACCTCACACAGGCTCCCTTTGTGCTCTGGGCAGGGGTTTGCATTACTATAGGGTTGGGGGAAGCTGCAAACTGCAGTAAGAAAGATGGTCGGGGTATATAGGAGCAATACTGACCATACTGTTGGAGCAATTACCACTTGGTCATTATCATGCTCAAACAGATGATCATCTATCTTCTCATTTAAGGTGTCACCTGGTCATTTTCTACTCCCAGTCCAGCCCAGTCCCTTCTCTCCTACAACCAGTCAAACACAGGTGTAACTAATAACATAAATAATGGTTGCATTTCATGGCTTACTGGTACACCTTAATGGAAAAGACCATGATAAATTTTGTTGGTTGCACTGGTGCTTTTCTTTCTATGACAAGTCAATAAATCATCTTTGAAAGATTGCTAAACTGGTCGCCAAATTGGTTGCCCCAACTCATTTTAGAATTGCTGCTGTTTGACTTCAGTTTGAGGACGATCACAACATTTGTACACGTCCTTGCATCACATACATGCTTTGGGTCTAGAAAAGCACATTACAAATAAAATGTATTATTATTATTATTATTATTATTATTATTATTACTACTATAACTGACTCTATTCTGAGATTTGAGTAAATATAGCAGCCAGACTGCTCTACTTCCTCCCAATGGGAGCTGAGGGGGAGTTCAAAAAGATTTAGAGGAACAGTTAAAAACTGAATATTTTAAGATATGTTTATTATTATTCCAGAATAGCTGTCAAGATATTTCAGTGAATTTCCTACAACGTGGCTAT
Organism: Maccullochella peelii; assembly: GCA_002120245.1. NCBI lineage: Eukaryota > Metazoa > Chordata > Actinopteri > Centrarchiformes > Percichthyidae > Maccullochella > Maccullochella peelii. The sequence goes on from LKNJ01000265.1 coordinate 43,326, forward strand.
TTATAGCTTACGCTGTTGTCAACCTTCCTCTCCAGCAAAACTGCCACATCAGTAGCGACAACTGAGGAGGGGGGATTAGGCATTGGAGACTGCATGATCAATTTATCGTAAGACAATATTAAAGTAAAATACCAAGTAGAAAATTCTGATATCTAATTACAGTATGTGCTCAGTTACTGACAACACATCTTTTCTATGATTGAAAAATGACAGATAAATAGTATAAATCTTTTAAACGTGGGCTTTTTCAGTCAGCCTTCAGAAACAAAAAGAAAAAGATGCTGGGCACTCTTACAAAACTTGATTGTGAAATTTAGTCATGTAATCTAATTAAGATGTCACTAAGTGGATAGAATATTGAAGGGAAAAAGCCACAGATTTTGTCAATCTCTACGATTGATTTAATTAACTGCAAATCTCTTGCTGTGACCCCTGTAATCCTTGTTTTTGCCTTTTTTCACCCGGTAAAAATTAAAGTTTAACTATAAATAGAGGTGGATAATGCAGTTGACCCAAGGGGTTAATTCTCAGGCTTTTGGATGCTTTCATCCCCTGGAGGCCCTCAGCCCATGCTCTCCTCAGGTTACATTGCCATGAACTCGAGAACCACCACAAGGAAATGAGTTCATATGGAGAAATGAAGGCAGGATTTGGTCTGCTCGGGCACCTTTGTAGAAACTCTCAAGATGAGAGGCCGGGAACAGGCTGGGCCTAAGTCCTGATTAATACCCTGATTCCACACTACGTCATGAGGTCAATGGGAATTTGAATAGAGAGAGAAATCGTGGAATAAAAGAAGTGAATCACTGAACAAACCACAGCAGACATGATGGCTTCGTTAGAATGTGTAGTAGCTTTCCTTTTTCAACACCTGTCAGAATACAGACAAACTTACATGTGAGACGAGAGCAACTTAAATGAAATGTCTCAATTAATACCAGATGAAAAGGCTTGTTGAGTACAGCTACTCTGAGCTGTGTCCATGCATGCTGCGGAGCCAGCAGCTTTTGCTGACTAATTGTTCCTTTACATAATCCTAAAATGTTTTTACATAATCTCAAATGCTGTTTACACATGAAAACTCCACAGGATCAGTGTTATAAAGTACTTCACAGTGCCAGGATAAATATACATCTTATATGACAGACCCAACTGTTTCAGCATTTATCTTTCTACATTTGTTCTCCTAATCAAAATACAGTTGGATAAATAGATATATGTGGCCTGAGTACACATACAGAAGTCAAACAGCAATGACACGTCAGTCAGTTCGCGCCTTTATTTCCAGTATTTATTTGCCCATGTTGGTGACACTTAGGACCTCAGGCCATGGGATTTATGTCACACTAATATGTTATATGCATCACGCTACATCACATTCACACACTGCACACTACACATACTCACAGTGTACAAACAAACACACGTGTGTGTGCACAGCCACACTCACTTCTAAATAATATTAAAAAAGCACTGATTGCCTGAGCAGCTGAGCTAAGCTGGGTCTGGAAGCTCCATTTGAAAGTGCTACTGTGGTGGACCTGAATTTAAAAGTGCCTCCTGGGGTGGTGAGCTCTGGGGAAAAGGCCACTGAAGATTTGTTACTGGGGGCATCAAGTAACACAATGGCCATCCTAACTTTTTGGTAGGTGCAATTTTTTAAGATAAATTCACAAGTACCACATTTGCAATTGTCAAAACATTGACAATGTTCTCCTCGATTCTTTGTCCCGATTCTTTGTCTTTTTAAAGGGACCATTTCAGTGTGTTTTGGCAAGTTTTAAATCTTTAATTTTAAATCATGTATACATTATATTACTGCTGACCATTTTTCTCAAAGAATGCTTGAGTTTCAGATAATTTTTTCTCTTTTCCAGGCAGCCATTGATTTCAATTCATTTCCATGTGTTATTAGCAGATTCTTGAAGCTCGCTACAGACAGTTGGCGTTCAAGAGTCAACTAATTGGGTTTTTCAAGTAAATAAATTGAAAACCTACCAGAAAGGTTGGGAAAATACATACAACAATGTAAAACATTACAGCATAGTTTGCAAAATTCATGATGCGTAGCAAAAGGCTAAAACATGCAAATGTACTATTATCATTAAAAGGGTATTTAAGGGCTGCAAATTCATCACTGTTCTACCTCAAGGAAAATAATACACAACAGGATAAAATGTGAAATGTCTCTGTCCCCAGAGTGTTTTGTGTGTGTGGCCTTACTGGAAGCAGTACACAGGTCCTGTGTAGCTGTGTCATTCAAGGGTCATTCAATCCAAAATGTACTGTGTATCCACTGCTGACTTTTTTTTTAACAAGATACCATCCAGCCCAAGAGAAATAAATGGTCAAAACTGCATAAATCTTTCAATTATGATCCCTTATCACACACCAGACAAAGCCTATAAGTTCTTGTCCCTAACAGTGTGCAGACTTGTCCTGAATCACTCTTGCTCTAACTGCACATGCCCCAAAAGCCCCCCGTTGCCTCAGCGCCTCCAAACCTCAATGCATGCATTAATCTTATACACCCGGGAGGGAAAAATCCAGCAGCTGCCAATGCAGTCCCACCCAGCAAGCCGTGTCCCAGGAGTTCTACTAATTCCAAGGTCATGTGGATGCCTCAGCCCCTTTCCTCTAGCCCCGTCTTCTTACCTCAGCTGCAAGGGAAGGAGAGGAAGTGAGGGAGAGGAGCACAGAGAAAGTGAGGCTTTCAAAAGCAGCTCTGTCACACAGACATTTGGCTGTGAAGTGAAGTTTCCTCATGCAGCAGATCTGAGAGCACAGATTACTCAGGTGTGATGGGGCATGTATTTCTGGAGGTGGGAGGACAGGGGAGGCCTGGTGCTGTCTTCTGAGCTCTCTCCATCTTCAGTGATTGAATATTTTATTAGTGGCGCCCAGACCGGTACCAGACATTCCTAAATCTCCCTCCGCCTCAGTGACCTCTCCCTGGTGGTGGAGGCTAGAGATATGGCCTCTATTAATCTGATTCCACTGGAAACACTGAGGCTTGACTGAAATCTGTCCTGCTTTTGCAGATGTGTGAAAAAAATCAGAATACAAAGATGCCTTATTGGTTCTATGATGATACTATGGTTCTTCCTTTATTATTTTTTCTGAATAAATCATATAGTTGAGCATCTCAATCCAATGAATTTATCATTTAACATTAAATGTACACAAATTGGTTGAGAGAATGTCATTTTCCTGCGTACAGTCAAGCGTCAACTGTTTTGCAGCTGTTTTATCAGTATTCTTTGTGAATGGCTGTGTTTCACGACACCCAATATTAGCGTGCTAACATTTTGTGTGAAATAAACTCTTAGAATGCAAATGTATAATAAATGTACACACAGAATATTGCACAAACATATTGCATGAATTTGGTCACTTCACAGTTTGTGCAGTCCCTTTTTATTGACCACAAAGAGCTACTGTACTTTATCGACAGTACAAATTTAACTAGCTAGCAACGTATGTACCGACTGTGTATGTGCGGAGTATGCCTGTGTTTGTGTGCCAACCCATCTTTTACAGATCTCAAAACTTACCAGGAACTCCATTCTGTTTTTTTATTTTGACCTGAAATAAGAGACTAAGAACAAGAAAATGTCAAGTACATGCATTTTTTATCTCAATTAATGTTTACCCCCTGCTTACTTATTTTCCCTACTCTCATTCTTTTTCACTTTTGGGACCCACTCTAACAACTGCATGCTCACATGTTGCCTATGACTCACGTACCTAAGTTCTGCATGAGTGAAGTATTTTACTTGTGTTTTCTCAACACTTCTTTTCAGTGCAGGGAACGTGTTGAAAGGATGCCTTCTTTGTATAGGTTATAAGTGAGATACTCAACGTAATAAATGGCAACACCTGTCAGCAGCATGAACTTTCCTGCTAACCTTGGATGTGCAGTGAAATGTTAAACTTTGGACAGAGGTCTTCAACTCCCAACGTGCGGAAAATATTAGCATACAATTCTCACATAGCGTTCCAAAATACTGAATTTGAATGAAAACAAGCTGATCACCTGTTGTAAGTCATGCGTAGAGCAGGAGTGCGCTTAGATGGTAGTATATAGCACTGTGGCTACGCTTTTATTTTTCTAGGTAATCAGGTTTTCTTTTTGTCCCTTTGCCAACCCCATGTTTAATTCTAATTCAATCAGCTAGTCCATATGTTGCATTTTTTTTCTGTTTCAAGCATGGGACCTATCAGGCTGTTAATCATCCCTTTAAGCCAGCTCTCCCACCAGTGTCCAACAGACTCATTAGGTGAACCTGAGATGTGGTAGTCATAAATCCTGTTGGGGGTAGGCAATGGTATGTGACAACTATGGGAGAAATTATCAGCTAGGTGATCCACCATGTTGACTATAGCTACGAGACAGCAGGGAGTTACCTACAAGAAAGGGACGCAGGGACTAGGAGAAAGAGGTTAGGTGTCAACAGGCCCCAGCATCCAGTCCTCAGCGCAGGTTGGTGGGTAGTGGGACCCTGACAGTGGGAGATGAATGGGAGGGAATTATCTACTCACTCGGCCAGATAATTGCTCCATTTGGCCCTGAGTTAGAGAATAGCTTCTAATTAGCTCCCTGCAGTCCCCTAGACCTTTACTCCTCCCCCAAAAGAAAACACTCTCACACATGTCGGAGGTTTAACCAACTGGGTCACTTTGATGACACCTAAAATATAGCAAACTCCTCGGCCAGTTGGCAGCATGTCTGATTTGAATGATTTTCCACTTTAAAAGAGAGAAAAGAGTTCAGTGTCAGTAAACCCTGATTACCAATTTGTTGCTTTCACACTGTTATCTGTCCCATATAAGTGAATGATTTGCAGATCTGCAGTGTCATTTGCATACAGTTCTCTCAGCTTAGGTGTTTCATAGGTGTGTCATACGCAAATGATCATGGCGTGACTTCCACCAGAAAGCAAATAAGGGTATTTCCCAAAGTATCAAGCTATTACATTGTACTGATTTATGCTGTTGCTGTAACTAGTGTGTGATTTTCATGCACCTACTTGTCTGTTAAGTTGCAATGCTAAGAGTCAACATTTCCACAAAGTTACTATCCTAAATATGAAGAACCTTTTGGGCTATTATCACCTTGCCAGTAATAAAGAGGTGATGCACCCTACTCATTGATTGGCAGTTTTCACCATCAGTGTGGGGGCCATTCACAACTGAACTTCTCTAATTAGCATTCTATTTATTTGTTCTCACAGTTCAAGAGCAACAAACCTCACCTATTTCCTCCTGTTGCTGATAGGATCCATAAACCCAGAGTATCGTCTGCAGTCTGGCCTGGTAGGCAAGAACTACAGTTACACTGTAGCCAAGCTCTTGTCAAGTATTGTTGTGGGCTGTTGATGCATTGTTGCCAAATGCGTCAAACTTCGACTTCTGGAATAATGAATGTCTTTGTGTCACAAATCCAGATACCTTGCCAGGCCTTTTGCAAATCTCAAATCTCAATTCAAAGATGGTTAAAAGTGGGGGAAACAAAAGTCATTCGGTAGTATTAAAGATCAAACAGCCACCGTGGGCCAGTTGGGACTTCTGTGGGGAAGACAACCTCAAGCACTGGCAGCAGTAGAAGGCGACGACAGCTTTAGTGCACATGCCTGTGTCCTGGCGAGTGGACTGCACAGGGACCCCTGACATGCGGAAGCCTGCAGAGAGTGGCCCGTGCACAGGGCTGCTGTTGGGATTGAGTGGGGTTAAAGTGGGTGATGATGGTCAGAAGGATAGAAGGGTAGGAGAAGGTTTAAAGCATTGTGATAACCACTCCGACAACTTCTCCCATTAGCCTCAGATGTGATGAGGACAACAGGCCACAGGAGACATGGCATGAATGTGATATGGTGTTTAACATTGAGTAGGCAGGCTAAGACTTTATGAAGCACTTTCGATGCAGGAGATGTCAAGCACTACTGTCACACACCATGGAACAGTATCATAACGGTTTAAATAAGCATTAAGCTTCTCCCCCTCACTTAGTATTCATGGTAGACTCGATTTCAGGTTCATATTTTTATAAATGTGGAATTCCATCTCATCTGTCAACTGTTTGTTTGAAGTGATTTGAGATATCCCAATGTAACCACAGGAACTAAGAGCTGTGGAGATTTCACTGGCAAAGGGGTGGGGATAATGGGAAAGGCATCCTGGGAAAATAAACTGCAGCCAGTGATCCCTGTATGCAACATAATCCTTTCTCAAACTCCCCTGTTTATGGATGTTGGGATTTCTATCTGCAAGTGTGACATATTTCTCATCCAGATCAAATAACTGACCGTTAGGATAAAGGTGGTATGTAGGGTCTAATGAGCAACAAAATGCTTTGTACATTGTGAAAGTTGACACTATCACATGATCCGTCAATTGAACGGACATGTTCAAGTACACAGTACTTAACAAGTACAAGTACTTAAACACAGGCTCACTAACAGTCACAGTGTGATGGAGGTTCAGCAGTGGTGCTCAGAGAGAGCAGTATATCATTAAGTCATTAGTCATTTGTTTTGTTTGACAAGCAGGACTTTTCCTTAAGAGGAACGTTAGGGAAAAGAAGGGACATGAGAACATAAACGTTTGCTATGCAGGTAGATAAGAAATGTGTAGTTAGCTGTAGTCATTATAAGTTTTATAAGTCAGATATTGTGGTCATGTGTTATATTCAAACCAAAACAGAACTTCAACAGCATACAACCCCGTTTTGGCGACTTAAATATTGAATAAATCACCCTGTAAAGCCGGTATTGGTGAGTTGAGAATGTGTCACACATCACCTCTGGGAGAATGAGTGTAGCAGAGCTCAGCGAAGTGGATGGAGCTGATAAAGCTGGATTGTCTGGCTGTAATCAGAGCCAGATGTGGTCAGGCCCTCGCCATGGTGGTCCGACCACATCTGCTGTGTCAGGGGGAGAAGGAGAGGGGGGGAGGGGCCACAGCTGGATGACCTCTGATCCAGAGAAGGGAACCACGAGCCAAGGCTGACAGCTGCCATAGACGACCTGCTATCATCTCTTTCGCGCACATGGTTTACAACTCGGCTCAAAAGTTTCAGATGAGCTCTGTTCTAGTCTGCTATTTTATTTATAATGTTTTTTTATTTGTTCGGGTTTAAGCTTTTTTTGCTATGGCAAAATTGTTCATAAGATGTTTTGAGTTTGTGTTTACCTCCAAAAACAAGAATAGCTCAAATGTTAGAGATAATGATCACATCTGTTCATCAATGCGAGGTACAAACAGATGAAATATTCAGTCAGTGTGTCAGCACCAAACTGACTTCAGTATCCTCTGATGGAACTTGTTTTGATTATACATAGTTATGAGCACATTCACTGGCACATTTATGGTTTTACCTGTTCAAATAGCTTATCTTGACATTATCTTGGCATCTCGAGCAATTGTGTTTTCAAACTGCTTCATATTACTTTCACACTGCGTATATTTAATCCAGCTTACTCATAGGCAGACTTTTTTTCAACTTCTTGTACACTAGCAAGTTCAAAAGCAATCTGATCCTGAAGAAGAAAAAAAACGGAAAAATGCAAGCATCTGTGCTGACTAGAATTTATATATTGCAGAGATTGAATGATAAAATTAACATTTTTTACCCACGTTTCTATTTTGCATCAACTTAAATTACAAGAAAAACTACCATTTTACTTTGACCTAGCTTCATTTCTAACATTATACCTCCTGAAAACATAGGCCAGACAAAGACATATTGTAACTCCCCAAATCTGAGAGCTGCCAGCAAAAGTGAGGAGCAAACATACCCCAGTAAAGCTGTCACTGCAGCAGGTAAACTGACTGACATTATCTACACGTTCACTATTAACCCAGAGGCAGGAACTGTAGCTCGATGACGGACAGCCTTGTGGTTGAAGCTTGCCCGGGGCTATTAGTAGATCATTGGAGGAGTTGCTTTTCCCTTCACGTCCTCTACTCTCCTTGGGAGGGAAAAAAAGAAGGATATTGATGTGATTCAGCTGGGAAAGTAAGATAGCTGCTGAGGTAAGACATTTATTCCACCTTCATGGGATGCAGATACAGGGCATTTATTATGTTGCTGCAGTTTTTATTTTTCAAGCTTTTCTAAGTCTATAAATAGTCCAGCATACTTCTTATAGGTTGTTATATTCTTGCTTTGCACACTGGGTCTCTTTTGTCATTCACAAAATTCATTTTTTACTGGACCCCTTTGAGGCCAGGATTACTTCAGGTTGAACTTGTGCTCTTGATGTGCATTGTATATCCATTTTTCAACAGTTTTACCCAGATATAGAAATATTTGTTGAATGTGTTTTACATGTTTCATCAATAGCCCGCATGGTACCACCCAAATTCAGCCAAAAAGGTGATATTCTTTATCAGAAACAGTCCTTTCATATCTGGTCTTGATGGATACGGAGGGCAGGCAGTCAAGCTTAACTCCCTATACTTCAGGCCTGTGTGGTGCAGTGATAGGGGTGAGTCGTCATCACCATGGCAGCGGGCGCTCTATCTCCTGCGCTTGATGATGGAGTTGCCATAAAAAATGAGATTTATCTGTCTTCACAATGCCAGAGATGAACGAGGTGCTGTATGAAGTTTTGCCACGACGACCTGTCTCCTTAGTTTCACTGCTTCAGGTGCCTCATATTTCCTTCCCTGCACCCCCTCATTTTACTACAGTGAAGGTATGCATTTATCAAGAGGAAGAGACCTAAATCATTTCTTGCACCCAAGCTAGGGGTTGGAATGCCACGGTTGATATGGCTGAACACACTCGTGCTTGAGTGTGCAGGCTTGCTTGTGTGCATGCCGCTGAGCATGCGCAGTATGTCTTGTTGCTTTTCAAGTTCTCTCTCTGCTGTGGTCTAACGGATGTCAGAGATGATTCCAGGTAACCAAGGTAAGAAAAACATCACTTCGATTTATGATTTAGAGCCAGATGACCTGCAAAACTATTTCAAGCAGCAATTCTCTGTGACATTTTTGGCAACATTTAATATATGTGGGGTTATTTCAGGCACCTTTTTTGAATAGCGGTTTGATTTAAAGTAAAAACAGTCCAAACAACAGTCTATTAATCTCTTTCTTTGGGCACTAATTGGTAAGTCCAGAAGCAAATGAGTTATTGCTTGGGCAAAGGGTTATTGCTAACTGTCATTTACCACCGCGAATTAACCCATCATCGCCTTAAATGTGTCGTATTATGAATTATTATCTGACTTGAAATACAGGTTCGCTGTTTGAAGTGAGGCATCAAAACAAGTGCAAAGAGGAAATACTTCTTGTTTCAAAATTATATCCTTACAATGGTGAACAACAACAATGGATAGACAAGTATATAATTTGACTGAGTGCGATATGAAGCCACACATCTAGATAGCTAATAATAATAGATGTTGTGAAATTAACTGCGCAGCAACAATCCAGCAACTATGTTTTTTCATCTTTCCAACAGCTCCACTGTAGCACATGCAGAGTTTCTCCATTTGCAGATGTCAAAAATCTTAACATAACATAATAAATTCCTTACTGTCTGTCTGTCACCAACAGAATTTAAGTAACTATGTCTTTTCCAAGAAAAAAAAATCAAAACAGGAGTAATGTAGTCGAGGAGGGTTGTAATTTCTTTTGACATCCTGTTATAAGCACCTAGCACTGAATTACATAAGAGCGATAACACCCAGGACTATGCTAAAAGTAATGGGGGGAAAAAAGATAGAGAGCACAGGCACCTCCTTCAGAGCTCAGGCATTTCCTTCTGGGATATCCCCCTCTTATGACCTCTGAGGGGAAAAGGAGAGATGGTGGAGAGGAAAAAGTGAGTGTAAAAACTGGCAGGGTCCATTAGGGCGTGTCCTCCTGAGGGTTGGAGGGTAGCAAGCTACACTGACCTTTAATGGATCTGAGTGACAGGCAGTCAGTGCTGGATCAGCCGGTGAGGAGTGGCTGGAAAGAGGCCCTTTCTCTATTGTTCTCTCTGTGACGTTCCCTGCCATGCTTCAGTGAGGGCAGGTGCTTTAGGGTGTCAAAATAGGAAGACCCACGGACAGGCTTGGCTGCTGTCCATGCTCCTCTGACACATGACAAAAGCTCCACTCTCACTGCAGCACAAAAGGGGAGACCAAAAGTGAGAGCAGGTCGTTTAAAAAGAGCTGCTGGAGACTCCATGCTTTGCTGAAACGGGAAAGGGCTGACTAACCTTTGGACCCAAATGAGTGTGTTCTGGAAAGAGTTGGTCATCTCCTCTTTCCTCCTGTGTGAGTTTACCATCATATGAATATCACACTGATAACTGTCTTTCCATGGGAGATGATATATGATCACCATCAACCAAAGTGCACAATGACTTTTTGTCCTGACCAACTCAACTTTGACTAACTTTAAAGTAGAGAAATCACCACAGATCAGTCACAGGCAGAATATGTATTTATAGTGCAGACCATACTTTAATGGAATTTTTTAAAATTCAAAATCATCAACACTGAGATTAATATGATAGCAGGTTTAATGCATGATAAATGAATAAAGGTCACAGATGAAAAATAGCAAATGAGAAAAGGACACTATCCAAATGAGGAGCAAAAGAATGAGCCAAGTTGTTATCAAAGCCCAAGTGATTATTTTCCACAAGATTTTCCTGTCAGGATGTTATGAATGTCTCCATGTTCGGTGGTCGGTGATAAATGGTGTCGCTTTTGCTGTGCTGATGTCATACAACAGCCTCAGGGCCCGACTTCCCCTCCAGTAAGTGTCAGCTGAAGGATGCACTCCCTGTGTCCTGTCCTGGACAGATGGCTTGTGTGTGTGTGTCAGAGTGGTGCTAAATGTGTGTTCCATACTTTCCATCAATGTAAAAAGTCTTTTGGGGGATTTTAGCCATCCGTTACCCACATGTTTCCCCATTTTTAAGTTTCAGAAGCCTGAATACATTTCTGTACAGAAGCAATTAGATCTATCATCATTACAGCCGCTCTGAGGGATATTATTTACGCTAGTTACTCCATTATTGATTATATTTTATCCCCAGTATGTGCAACGTGAGGGTGGAATGTATTTATGTTGGCAGTAAAAAAAATGTTTCCTCTGCAATAATGTATGCCATGGCATTAAATTAACAAATCTCTATGCTTTGTTTGTTTTCATAGTGTATCTAGCCTTAACTTTGCAGTTGGGTGATTGAGGTTAGATTTCCTGCAGTGTAAAGAAAACCATGGCAGGAATGTTACTGCTTTATAACCAAAAGGTGTATTAGAAACTTTTTTAGCACATTTTCAAAATCAAAAATGAAAGAGCAAAAGGTAGGGAACAGTGTGTTTATCTGTCTAACTAACTAGCGTACTATCTATAGCAGCAGGTAGCAGGTTACTTCCAAAGCCAAGGAACACATCATTAATGAACTACACTGACATTATCATATGTTTAACTAACTACATTAATTTGTGGGGTCACAGGTTACGTTTAAAAAGCCCCGTTCATGGCTAGCACGTCCACTAAAGTAGTATTTCCCCACTGTATGGAAGCTGCTGTCCTGAAAGCTATCAGAGTTTAGGCTAACGTTAGCAGCTCTGTCCTGTTCTTCATTGGATTTGGAGAAGATTACACCTGCAGCAGAAAATACAAATATGTATGTAAGCTAAGCAGCCGGACAGGGTTATGTTATGTTATGCAAAATATAGAAAAGTTATTTTATTAATAATAGGCTACTAGGATTAGCGTTAGTCTTTTGGCACAATATCATGTATGTAACCATTAAGTGCATATTTAAGACCCTTTTGACAAGATTCTCATTTTAAAACATGTCTGCTGCAAAGAAGTCAGCATTTTCAACCAACCCATGGAGCTAATGTTAGCTTAATTAGCTAGCTACCTACAGCTAATAAAATCTGCCAGCTACAGTTGTCATTTCAACAGATCTTAACAGCTTGTAATCTTGATTGGGATATTAATTAGTTTTTAAAAATCTGAAAAATTAGAGGTGGATCTAAATGTGTCTGTGTGTCCACGTGCATGCAAGTAAATGTTTCATGTTTGGATTACTTTCTCTCATTTTCCTCTTAACTTTATCTCCTCTGTCAGTGCTAGTGAGATTGCAGGCTGACAACATTTTCCCAATGCCAGGGGAGTCTGCAGCCATTGTTCTAGCTTCTGACGGCAGCAGAGCTGTCGTTGATTGAGAACACCACTGATTCCCTTGTGCTTCCTGTACAGACCCAGACAGAGCTCACAGTTTGCTTCGCTGGTCTTATCATGCATGTCACCGTGCCAGGAGAGAAGAAAAAGAAGGGAAAGCCGGGGGAGTATTAAGAGCAAGAAGAGGGTTTTTCCTTTATGCTCTTTTGCTTGACAAAAAGCCAATATCCAATCTGAGTCGATGACAGAAGAAGCTGCGTATTTGTTTCAGTATGTGCATTATTTGTGGTGGAGGTGGGAGCTAAATTACCACTTATGATTCTGTTTCTCCCTGTTTGGGCACGACGAGATGCAAGATTGTTGCTACTGATAAGATAAGAATGTAGAAGTCGCCTGCTCTGGTTGCTGGTGCAGAAGGAGGAAATGCCTATCTGATGGGATTTTCAAATTGGATTTTGAATGGCCAGACAGGGAAGGAGAAAAATATTTACACAACTGACATCTCCATCACTGGAAGTTGTAGGCATGGCCTCTGGGCAGTGTTGTAAACAACAGAAACACATAAAATTAAACAGTTGGAGTTTACAAGAAGGGGTGAGATTTGGCTAGAGGCAATTTGTTGATGTATCTGACGTTACTTCTCTCCAGATTCTTAACAAATTTGTTGTGTAAAGTGTATTATAATAAGTCTTGAAAAATGTGTGAATATTTAACTTTTTTTTTTGGATACTCAGTTGATTTTACTATAATGTGAAAGGCAGTTGCTCTTCAAACTTTCATTTAAATGTAAATATTTGACCTTCCATGTTGACATATTTGGAGTGACCTTAATTAACTAACCTGCATGTACATACTGTATGTCTATTTATAATCCGAACCCCAAATTTAAACCAAACCCACTCTGTTAAGATCTATGGACTTTTCAACTCTTTAAATGTCTATCCAAATAAAATGTGAGCCTCTTTTTATAATAAGTACTGTTATGCACATACAAGGAGTGTTTGTCATGAAAAATCTGACCTCAGGCCTATTGTAGGTCAGCTCCCAGCATGGCAGAGTTATTAGTAGAAGGAAGAATGAGTAAGTGCATGTGCAGAGTTGAGAGATATTGACTAAATCCAATAATGGGCCGTGGAAGTGGTATTCAGAGTCAGTAAACCTTTTTCCAAGAAATAGTGATCATTTGAGATTAAAGGCCTCAAGCCACACAAAACTAATTTCTTACATTATTGCTTAGAAAAAAGTAAATATTTAATTAAAACGTATATGAAACATGTTGAGGATTGTATTCAAAGATTTTATGGTGAGCCTTCAACTGTATGAATGAAGCTAGAAGAAAACATGTAGAGCCATCACGTTTTACTGCCCTCATCAAGAAGGTGAAACCTAGGTATACCACCACAGCCGGTGGAGATAAGGGCCGAGGTGGCCCCCGCTTCCTTGTGTCTCCCTGCCCTTACTGTCCACTGACATGCACCATGCCACAAATATTTCTCTTTACTTTCAGAGAAAAGACATTTGAGTCACTATTATATATTATATTATATAGTCCAGATCAGATACACAAGGTTTAAGCATATGTGTACATGAAACACAAATTTTTGTATTGGCCACATACTCACAATACAATGTGACACACTTGGGCACACTTGCATTATCATCAAGATAAATCACTCACACAAAGATATTTAACTATTGTGTTTATTTTCCTTAGCAGCAACAGACTTTTCTGTATGCAGCACCCAGGACTGTTTGAGTCTCAGTTGCTTCGCTAAATACCAGAAAACCACTAACAGGAGCTGATTCCAAGAATCTTAAAAGTGGACTGACTTTCTGGACTCTTGACCTTACTGTCATGCAGTTGTCAGACCCCATATGTTTGCCCTCTTATATGGCAAAGGCAAGTCAATTATTGAGAAAGTGCATGAACAGAGGGGTCAATGTGTTTTTCCAGAGGTTAAATTAAGTGTGTAACCTCCACATTACAGATTGATGGCTGCCTCATGACAGCCAATGAAACACACAGGCTGGGATTTTTGTAAACTTCTGAGTGGCCGGCAGACTTGGCCCTCAATTTGAACAAGGTGCTGTGCCAGGTGGCTGAAGTACAGAGCTGTTCATTTCGGTGAACTGCAGGGGACTGCAGCCCTGCAAGCAGCCCCGGCGCTTTCATGTTTCCCCATACGACATGCCCCATGCAATCTGCCTGCCTGTTATGAGCATGAAGTAAACAAAACATTAGGTCATCATAAATCACTGGCCAATGACATGTCTGGAGCTGAGATTAGACAACCAGAGTAGAGCAGTGGCGCACAGAGCAGGGAAGCCAGCCTCCTGTCCTGCAGCCTGCAGCTCCTTCTCTCCTCCTCCGGTCCCAATGTGTAAGATCATTATTAAAATTGCAGCTCAATTAAGATAAGGCTAAATTACTTTCTCTGTCTCCCTCTTTGATGTTCAGGGGATTTTTCTTCTTTCTACAGTTCTTTCTACAGAAAAAACAGGCAGTTTAAAAAGGAGCAGGGGGGAGACAAATGCTTTGAGCACGCTTTGATGTTGGAGTCATAGCATTGCATAGGGTTTGGGTCTGATTAGAAATGCGCACGGCAGTTTTTTTGTGAGCATAATTTCAGACAAAGCTCCTTTTTCAAAAATGAAAGCTACATCTCATTTGCTCCATTGCAAATACAACCTTTTGGCAGTAAGAATTGTGAGTAAGCATTTACGTGTGTGTGCATGAGTGTGTTGCATTCCACTTTTCCTGATCTCTTCATTTTGCTTGCCACAGGCCCTGAGCGCTGAAACGTGATTTCTTTTTTTTTCTGGGTCGGGTCCGCCCATGTCCATGCTGAATCAGTGTAATTGAACTTGTTTCCTACTGTGTGTGGAGTATGGTGTGCAGACCGAGGGTGCAGAGAGTACAAAAAAACCTCCACAGGATTAAATGAATCTGTTACAGACATACAAAGATACATTTGATAATGTGCAGTAGAAGCTGAGTCAGTGTCAATGTCTTTGTATGTTTGGTGAAAAAGGGAAAACAATTTAAGGTACACATTACCTACTAAACTATTTAAATAATTTATCAAGGAAATCTTCTTTTTGCATTTTAGAACATTTATGATTTTTCAGTACAGCAAACTCTTAGCCACTCATTCCATTGTTCATCCTTGTTCTCTTTGTTTTAAAGTTCACATACTATTTGCCTGACTTCTCACTGTAAACACAATGGCAAAAACATCAGAGGGACCACGGACTGGGGATGTTTATATGAGCAGAGAGCCTGGAGATGGAACAGAGATACGAGTGCTGATCTGTGAAAGGAACCGCCGCTGTATCGCTGCTGCTCGCCATCACACACAAACACCATCTGGCTGCCTCTCACCAGACGGAGAAGACCTCACACCTGCACACCTCACAGAAATACATAAAGAGCCACTGGAATTATGTGAATTTGTCTTGAGAGTAAAGTCCTGACTTTTGTTTTGGGTTTGTTCAACACAGCAAAATATGCTAAATATATAAAAAATGTGCTCATTTATGTTCTACTTTTGCCCTGTGAGCCACATAAGATTTTCATATTGGTACATTTTTTAAATGTTTGTCAAAGGTTGCAGAATACATTTGGCTTTGGCACATCTAACTCAGACTAATTCTTTAGCTTTTAAGTACATTAGAATATAAAGCTTTTTAAAACTACAGTACATAGTGATTGATGCATTTCACTCAAGCATGCTGGTATGATATGGAGTTGAGGATGTGTCCTCCTGACCAGCACATCATCTCCAGCACAATCCCCCACCCCCACCTTTCTGACATTTTCTTTTCACTAATTCTCTCTCTTGGTGTCTACGGATCAAATTCTACTAACTCCTGTTGTTTTTAAATCTCTCATTCTTTCCCCCCCCTTTTTGTGCTCTCCACAGACTCTCTCTCCTGACCTTCTCCTCCTCTGTGTTTTAAAGCTCTTTACAATGCAACCGAGCATTCAAACGGAAAAAGGACAACTTAAAGAAAATTAGTTAACTGACTGAAGAGTAAACAATGGGCCGCTAAAAAAGACCGTTGGGAGGGATGGTTTTCCTCTCAGAGGTCAAAGGGTAGATTGTCCATTGACACAAGCTCAGACAGCTGACATTTGAGATCCATTTTGGATCACTGCAAAGAGCTATGTTGTGCTTCTCATTATGTAGGATTGATTATATTTGTTTGTACATGGTTATATTATATTACGTATTTTGCATGAATGTCTTACCATATTTTGTAGATCTGATTCGTGTTCCATGTTATATATTCTATTACTTAAACAACCTTATACTGTATGCTGATGCTGCTTCAGGTCACAGGAAATGTGTCCATTTAAAGCTGCAAATAGTGATGATAATGTGTTGTCCCATCTGCACACAAGTTCTAGGTTTGATTAACTAAAACTTGCATCTCCTCAGAAACTTCAAATGTGTAACAGTTGTGGCTTAGGTCAGTGTTATTCTTTTAACCAGTATGTTTTTCCTTGCCTGGGTTTCACCTCACACCCCATCCTGCATAGTAATTCCCCATCACAGCATGTTGTGTGTGTGTGTGTGTTGTGGTGGTGTTGGTAAGGGGGGGTTGCAGGTAAATCGCTACTTCCTGCTATTCTGGTTGCAAGGACAGAACACAATTAAGGTGAAACATGGAGAATGCATGACTGCAAGACTGTCACTTGAACACAGCTACCCTTTTGGGTGCTCACTCTCTCTCTCACACACACACACACACACACACACACACACACAGTTATTGTTACTTGCACTCATACTCACTTTCAGTCTTTCAGAAGCACAGTGTTGTGAATAAAACGGCAACCGTGGCAAAGTGAATCAGTCACACTGTTCTCTATCTACAAGGAAATTGATGAATAACACGCTGAGTAAGATCAAGACATATTTAATGCTTGATCATGTTTCAATCTTGAAATAATGTTTAATCACGATAACAAGTGTCATCATATGAACCAGAGAAATGCATGATTGACATATTCTGCACAATTTGTAAGCAAATTTCCAGCTAACCCGACGATTAAAATATATCTGATGATTCCAATCAAAGTGGGTTTTCCATTTGTTCTTGTGCACAATTTAAAACAAGCAATCAATAAGATGTGGTTGATTCCATTTTGTATTTACACCTCTGAACCTCATTTATCTAAACATGACTTACCAAATCTGTTAACAACATCAAAAAGGGCGGAAAGACTGGAGATTTGTAGAAGGAAAGAATGGCATTTCCCCTAATTGGATGTGTTATTGTTGACAGTAGCTCTGAATTTTCAGCACTTTTCAATCAGATCATATCATGACCTACTGGCCTCTTTGTATGATTGACAGAGCTAATACGTGATCACATTTGTTCATCACTGACAGCTGTGAAAAAAATAGCAGATGTATCTGTTTCTAATAAATCAACTACGGTTTATTGGATTAGTCCGGTCTCAGTGTCCCAGCGAGCACGGAGCCTTCTTTTTGCTTTCGCAATCACTGCTGCCATCTGAACTTCAAAATAAAAGTGAAGTCAGGAGAGGGAAGATGTGACGAGGCACTTAGTGGGAAATAATTCAAGAGGAAGTCTGTTGGAAGTCTTCTTTTTGTTTTTAAATCACACACATCAAAATCCCCTCGTTCACACATGATTTCTAAATCTCTCAATACTGCATGGAGGAGCACACACTGACCCTGCCAGGAATTAATTGCCAGTGGGATGAGTTTAGCTGGCTTTACCTCTACACACACACACACACACACACACACACACACACACACACACACACACACACCTCCCCCTATTAACATCAAATTTCAAGTTTGTTTTCCTCAGTGATCCACCTCCTATGTGTGAAGCCACATTTTCCTTCTTCTATTTTAAGGAAAGATGACATTTAATTCATTCACTGTCTCTCCCTCTGGTTGCTGTGACACTCTCTTTTCTCCTCCTTGGAGGGACTTAAAGGACTGGGTCACTTCCAGCACTGTCTCCTCCTTCTTTTGGTGCAGCTGACACCCACCTCCTCCCTGAGCTTAAAAAATGTGAGAATCAGGTGAGAGTCTGGTGAAAACAGATGTGACGTCGCCATGTGCATGCGTACGCTATACTGTATATGCAGAGATGCCCTTGTGGCAGGAAGCATATTACATTAATTGAAAAAAAATGTATTGTCTTCAGCATCTTTTTTTTCTAGTTAGTCTCTTCTTCCTATTGCTGAGTAATACTTTAAGATGTATTCTATGATAAAAGGAAATTTTACATTATAAGTGCTGCTGATGGCTTTATATACATTTACTTTTATAAATAAAACTTATTTTGTAGTATTAAGTTGTTTTATGTAAAAAAAAACTGACAATATTTCAGCCTGCAACCACAGAGGAAAAAAACTAAATATATAAACTGTATAATCACTCATTAAAATATGTATATGTTTATGATATTAAAACAGATGATTATACATATTTCTTATACTTCTGACTGTGACTATACATTCAGTGTAATTTTGTTAACATCCCTTCTCAATAAAAGGAGACAGGACCGTTTCTTGTCTCAGTTTTACAGCCGTCTAAGTCTGCTGTTGATGATTTCATAGCCCAGTGGCCGCTTTGCACCATAAAATGAGATGAGACCCGCGAAAGACACAGACAACTGCTACTGTGGCTCAAATAGCAGCAGTAGTTGGACAGCTTTGAAGTAGCCCTCACATGTCACAAGTCACCGAGTTCAAGTTTGTTCTGTTTGCTCCCTGCTATCAGGAGGCAACTGAAACTGATTTTTTTTCTTCATATAAACTCTTATTAAACCATGAATTCATGTGTAGGCTACTATGCATTGGATATGCATGTATGTATTTGTGTATATAAGCATAATGTATTTACCTATATCTATTTATTATGTGTGTGCATGTTAGTTGCAATATATGTACTTATTTCATGGAGCAGGGTGAGTATATTTGATTTAACCAGGCAAAACAAAAACAAAAAAATCACTGCACTAGCCTATTCTATTGTTCTATTGAATTGTTTTATTCAATTCTAGTCCACTTAATTATAATGTTTATTTTACTATGAGCTCATGACACCATGTGTTTTGCAAAAGTAAAAAAAACAACAAAAAAACCCCACAATGATCAGGGCATCAAATCTACTGAAGAGCTGGCAAGTCTTCAGTAGATTCGTTTATCGCCTCGGTTTGTTTATTCAGTGATTTTAACAATAAACAGCGTTAATATCCGTTTTGCTATAATTTCAGATATTTGAGAAATGCAATGTAAATAATAAAGTAATTAATAAATTGGCAGAAATATAAATATAAGACTGGAATTGTATCACACACACCTGAGGCAGAATGAAGCTTTATTCCTGGCTGGCCATTCAGATTAAAAAGAAGGTTGTAAAGTCGTCGTGTTTGAGACTTTAAAAAATATATTCATAAAATAACAGTATATACTTGACAATAAATTGCTGTATGCCATGCTGTATAATTGGGACATTCAAGTGTTCGGTGAGTAAATAGGTGCTATAATTAGAAACCGCAGGCCCGAGCTGCAGAAAAGCAAGTTTTGTGTAACTTGAAGGCAACTCTGTTCGTTTTTGAGGTATCTCGCCAAGGCTGTCAGGTTATTCGCAGGTCGGCCGTTTCCCGTCGGCCTGAATTCACACACAGTACCCCATTATCCCACCATATGAGGTCTGCATGAGTTCACTCCTTTTGACTCGAAGATGCTGCACGATTTCAAGTTCGTTATTTAATCACAGAAGCCTTGTTTACGCCTCGCCGCTCAGCCTGTTTTGACAAAGCCGAGTGAATCATTTCTTTGAAAATTACCATTTGTCTTTAAAATGAGACACGCAGGATAAGAGGCTGCACGCAGCGGTTATTTTTCCTTATGGGAGACAAGTGTTGGACCTCCAACCTTTCACTCGTTTGGCCGCAGAGCAGACAGAATTTGCGTCTATGGACTCCTAATTAGAACCAGATGGCGCTTGGAGCTCGGGTCTTGTACACTAACCGAGAGCTGTAACAGCATTTTCCACACTGAGCTGAGCCTGGTCACTCAGCCATACAGGTGCACGCACAGTCTGCAGGGGCTAACCGAGACTTCAATGCAGTACGCATTAGACACTTGCAGGTAGCCACGTAGGAGGTTTCTTCTAAAGCTTCGACCCAGTTGCACTGCGTTTTTACGCATAGCTCGCACCCTTTACAAACAGTAAGATGGAATAATCAGCGGTTCCTAGATTACCAAAAATTGCAAACATTATAGCCTGTAATGATCGGTGCTCTTAACGTACCCCAGCGACAGTAGAAAATAAACTGTGTAATATTTAAGGAAAAAAATGTTTCATCCCGTCTACTCCTATCTGTATTGAGATAAAAATATATACGTCTATAAAAATTCTGTCAAATAAATACATCTTTGATTAAACACCTGAAGCACACATTCAATAACGTAAATGTAATTCTGAAAGCTGCAAAGTGAAGTTTAACATCTGATTTAGTGGTTGTGCTTCATCAACTGACGTGATTTTTACCTACAATACATTTAGACATCACGGGTTTGCTCTTTGCCAGTCCACGCTTATTGTAAATTTCAGAATAAAGAGATTATTTCATATGTAGTTGATATTTTATCCACGCTATCTTAAAATAATAATTGTGTTATAGGGGGGCAGTTGTTTATTTTCTATGTGCATTTCTTGAACTTTGACCTGACCTCCAAACACACAGGCTAACACACATCTCCCCCTAGGCTACTGCCACTCAAGTGTATAAAATCTAATTCAGAATATATGATAATTAGATGGTTTGGATCATTATTTTTTCCTAAATGCGCATATAGCTCTACTCTAAAATACTCTAAAATCATGTTTCAGAAAATAATAGGTGATGTGGTCGGCGACAAAACAACAATAAAGTTATTTTAAAACAATTTCCTATCTGACTTGAAACCCATGAGGTAACAAATTCAACTCAAAGATGCAGTTTTGTTATGTTAAATATGAAAGCCTTGGCCAACATAGACGCTTTTGTCTTTGCTATTTGACCCAAAGCAGCGAGGGAAGTTGTGCATTTTCAGGAATGTAGCGGAACGTTTCAGGAAAAAAAAAAGCAGAGTGAAGCCTCATTCAGGCTGAAACAGGGGTCCCCAAAAGTCCTTGTGTTAAGGAGCCTCAAACAGGCCCCTGTGTAATGAGATTTAGCCCTGAGCAACATCTGATTAGCCACAACCGTCTGTACTGTAGGTGGGGACGAAAACATCCAGCCTTATTCTTTCCACTCCTTCTTCTGAGAAGGGAAATGAAAGTGAAATTAAATTTGTACCTATTTTGCTGTGGGACCCCTCGGGACAGGATGAGGGCCCCCGGGGCCCATGTAGGAAACTATAGGCTCATTGCTAATTACAGTATCAGTTCATTTTCAGTGCCAAAAGCACAAGTTATAATCTTTCATTTCAACCGTTTTCTGCATGTCTGTAGTATCTTATTTCGGGAAACTTTTTTTTCTTTTTAAATTGTACAATTTACTATCGCACACACTATGAGCTAAGCTCTACTCTGATTGTCCTTCTCACTCTCTCCCTCTCTGCTATGTCCTGTTATATTGTTGATGGTGCTCTAGCGGCCGACATCCTCCTCATTGACCCCCGTCTCCCTCTCTGCCTTTTCCGTCTCATGAAAAACGATTCCAGCTCTCTGATTGAATTTTATTCCTTCCTGACCTGGTCTATTCTGCGAGAGCACCATCAATCTTTGGGCTAACACGACGTTTGTTTATTAGGCCTGTACTTGGGAAAGTATCTAATGACTTTTATGAGCCCGATTATAGTTGGTGCAATCGGAGAGTTTGGAGGGACATACAATCAGCATTTCGTTGTGGCTACACGGAACAATTCCAATATTTTCTTTTGTGTTCTTTGCTTTCGTTGTTCACAAATATACGCCATGCCAGTAATGCCTGTACAATCTGTAATACGCATGTGGCCTGCAGCTACACACTTGTGTTTTGTTTTGATGTGTGGTACTCTTGGTATTGCTGTTGTCGTCTTGTTGGTCTAAAGGCCTGAAGCTGTCGAAAAGGAGGTGAGAAATAAGCCCATCTAAAGCACACGTTACATACTGACATGCTACTTGGTCTTGAGTGGGTTCTGACTTGGCGTCTGTCAGTCTAAAGGATTCTGTATCTGTTAGCAAGAAATCTTTGGCAAAAAACATCTGAATTGTTCTCCGAAAAGTCACTGAGTTAAAGAGTTTCGATAGAAAATCAAGCAGCTTTGGAATTTAAATGTGCAAATTATAGGCCTAGATGTGTATTGTATTATTATTATTATTATTATCAGCCTATATATTTATTAACGGGTATTCTTTTTAATCCTGTTTGTTAACAGATTATATTATTGGACTTTATTGTTGCTACTGTTACCATGTTATAATATTTATTAAACGTCAGATTTTCAGTTTATTCTAGTTGAAATGTAATAACGGATATTATCGTGAGTTTGTCATAAAAGTATAATTATTATTATGATTATGATTAACATTGCCTTGGTACGGGCTGCGCAATTTTACGCATACGTCACGCACAAGTGTATCCAAGCAAAAATAATTTTACCATATTTTTATAAATGCTGCATGTATTAATGACATTTAAAATAAATATCGTTCTGCGCTGAATACATATTTGAAAAATCCCCCAAATAGAAAAAATAAAACGTTTAAATTGTGTTTAAATACAATACACAACAGATGTGTATTGTATTTAAATTGAAAAATGTCCATTGATATACGTAGCAATAGTAAATAAATGCCTATTTTAAAGTTATTTATGAATTTCCATTTAACGTGATTAAAGGATATTGATTCCCATTCATTAATGTCACTGAGGGAAAACAACCGATTCTTGTCTTTAAAAGTGTTTGAGAAAACAACTGCCAACTAGGATTACAATAAAACATCAATCTGACATTTCGACTAGCCTGCATAAAGCCAATTTACTCATTCCTGCCATCAAATACCCACACACTCTGAAAACCTGGGATGCGTTAGCCTACGTGTAATAAAACGTGACCGTCGTAGTTGTCTCCATTCACGTCAGTGTCATGTCTGACTGGTGAGAATTCAAACATCCAAACTGAAGTGACAACAGGACTATCTTTGGCATGTGTGGTATGATATTCAGTAAGCACTGGTATGCGCCAGTAAACACACAACGCAATCCAAAACAAAGTTGTGCTGTGTGCAGGCTGGTTCCCAGATCTCTAGGCCTCAGGTCAACACCATCTCTTCTAAAGCCTTTAGCACGTCTAATATGACAATACAAATATAAACAGTAAATGAAATGTGAATATGAATGTGTAAAAGCAAACACATATCTAACAGGTGTTTTCTCTTTGGACGTCCGCACGCTGTTGGATACAAATTTGCTTTTTGCATCAATAATTTTTTCATGTTTCCTCAAAGATATTTCCCCTACTAAGATCAGAAGGGAATTATATTCTTTTAGGGTTTTATTCAAACTAAATATACATTAGTTTTGTTGTTTTAGTGAGAGTAAAAGTTTAAACGTATTGTGATGAACGCATGCCATTAAAACGTAAATCTCAGAGGGTCCGATCAGATTAATAACGAGTCCTTTTTTACCTTCCACACACAACTAACACGGGCCAGACTGAGTGTAAAATATCACTAGCCTGTATTCAAGGCTGTAAGAAACGAGGCGTAACTTTAACTCACATAAAATGACAATTTATTAAACAAACAAACAAATCCTTCAAAATACTTTTCAACAAAGGAAGAATCTTTGAAATAGTACGGCGATATACACGTTCCTTTTTCTTACTTTTATAATGGAACAATTTTTTGGACAATTAAGGCAATTCAATTTAGAAACACTTTTTTGGTGTTTGGTCCATAATATCCGGCTACATTTTAGAAATAAATTACTATATGCAATTTACACGTCCATGAAAACTGACATATCCTTAACATATCATATAAAGCCACAAAAGCAAAGAGAGACTTACTGTTATTTGCAGTAACACTGTTCTTTAGAAAAAACCAAGATCAAGTCTTTTCTGTTTGTTTGTTTTCTGTCTCATATTAGTCCATGTGGTGAGGGCAAGTAAGAAGGGAAGAAACGTTGGCTTTTACTGGAAGAGTTCAAACACCGTGAGGAAAATACTGAGCCTGTTTTGTTTTGGGGTTTTTTTTGGTCAGAACTTGCTGCAGTCATATACGAAAGCTCCCGAAGTGCGATAGATGGATTGGCTCGGTGGGAATGACATCTGACAGCTGTTATTCCCATTCACCGGTGAATTATTCAAGCCAATTCTTTGGGATTCAAACATATCTCGGACTGAATGGAAGTTCTGCTGCTGTGCTGGGTACGTTGCGCCCAGGTGACCCAGGTCTCCGGCCTGGTTGAGGTACCATGAGGTCAGCCTCCCTTGGTGGGGATGGTGGCCCTCCTGCCCAGAGGTTAGATTACCGTGGGTCAGGGAGGATGAGGTGGTTGTGACCGAGTAATCTGGCAACGTTTCGTCCACGGTGGTGCTCGGTGCCAAGTGGCTAGATCTGTCCCCGGCGTACAAGCTCATGGCTTGCATGTTACAATGATAGGTTGCATTGGAGGTAGTGGAGATGGAGTTTTGGTTACAGGGTGAACTATAGACGGATGTCTGACTTGGAGAATAGTTTAAGGACAAACACGGTGTTATACCTGTCCTGGTGGAGGCGGTGAGGCTGGAGGTGAGCTCAGTGGCCCCTTGTGGAGACCCCCGGAGGGAGGTCATGATGTTGTCTACGCTGAAGCCCTGCGTCGAGGCCTGGCCGTGGTGCTGGTGGTGCTCGGAGCTGTCCATGCCGATGGACCTATTGGAGGGGATGCTGTGAGGGCTCCCGCTGGACATGCTGCTGCTGTCCGGGCTCTCGATTTTGGGCACGGTGCTCAAGGAGGGTGAGTCGGCCTGCGGTGGCGTGACTGTCCCGTTCTCAGTCTTAATATCCTGGATCCTCACAGGTTTGGAGCCCTGCACCGGCTGCTCCTGCTCCCGGCCTTGCTGCCTCGGCGGCAGATCCTTCTGCTGCCGCTCGTCTTTCTCTTTCTGCACGTCCTTCTTTTTGAACCGTCGTCTCCTTCTCAAGAAGCTCCCGTTTTCAAACATGTTGTAAGAGTCCGGGTCCAGGGTCCAGTAGCTGCCTTTACCGGGTTTTTTATCATCACGGGGCACCTTGACAAAACACTCATTCAGAGACAGATTGTGTCTGATGCTATTCTGCCAACCCTGCTTGTTGTCTCGGTAAAATGGAAACCTCTCCATGATAAACTGGTAAATCCCATTCAGGGTCACCTTCTTGTCAGGCGAGTTTTGGATAGCCATGGTGATGAGCGCAATGTAACTATAGGGGGGTTTGACCATATCCTTGGGCTGAGGTTGTGGGGTGTACGGTCCATACGCCCGGGCCATACTGGCAGGGTATTGGTCATGAGCCGCATGAGAGTACATGTTCATAGGTGCTGGCATCCCGGTGTATCCTCCACCGGCAGCGGCCCGGTAGTAGCTCGGGTCGCTGCTGATGTACGGCACGACGCCCAGCGAGTTGGGACTGGAGACGGAGTAGCGAGCCTGCATGTCTTCACTTTGATCCGGCGAAAATAAAGCTCCAAAATACGCAGACGGAGAGCTCCACTTCTCCCTCCTCTGAATGCCGAGGCGCTCAAATCACAGTTCCTCACTGCTCAAGCAAAAAGCAAAAGGAGATGAAAGTCTTAACAACAGTGCAGCGTGCTGGATCTCAGCAGTGTTTAAGCCGTCCCCATCTCTGTGTCTCTATGAAACGCACATTGAAAAAGTTCTGAACTTCGGACATCCGTCACCACACAGGACTTTTGCGCAGTTAAATTCTTTCCTCCTTTTTGCTGCCAGTGGAGCTCCTCCCCCAAAGTGCACGAGTTGTCCAATGGGAAGTGAGGCCGCGCAGAGAGAGCAGAGAGCTCCTGGCCACACTCTGGGCTTTTTAGAAAAACGAGAGGAGGTGTCGGTAACTCCCAGCCCACTCCAGCCAAGACTTCAGACGTGACAGAGCGACTCACATGCACACAATCAGGGCATGGAGTGCGTATTCCCGCACACTTTGTTACAAAAAGACATCCTCTATCAGAACTAGCTGAATTGGTAAAGCAGAGTTATCTTTCAAATTTAAAAGTTCAACATCGATACATTAATCTGGGTATTAAAGCATTTAATAAATTCTGATCTTTCTCTAAAAAAATAAAATAAAAAAATCACAATTTATGGCAATTAATGTTTTGTGGCTGTCGCTCCTAATATCACATTGCATTCCACTTTAATTTTCTTTTTTATTACAAAAGATAGTAATAAACCAAATGGCGTCGTTTACGTGCAGTTTTAACGTCTCTAAAAGCGCGTTTTATTAGTTAAAAGACTCCACACCAGCAGCAGATCACTGTGGGATCAAAGCAAAGCGTCGCATCGTTGGCAGTGGGCGGTTAAGTGAGATCTCATTACTGCGAGAATTAAAGACAGTTTGGGCTGAGAGGTGTGAGAGTTTATTCAAGAAAGGGATTTAAAGACAGGGAACCAAATGGGATGACCATGACACCTTACATGAGCCGCTTTTCATCAAAATGTTTGAATATCTGCAGTGTGATGTTAGAGGCCTTTTGAGAATGTGTTGTCCCTATAACCGAATAAACAAAACTATGAGTAACTCCTTCATCCTTTAATTTAAAAAAGGATTTTTACAGCAGACTACGGAATTGTATGCCGTCTAATTCATGTTAAGGCTGAGGTTTGAAATAAAAGCAGATTTTAACCAAAGGTAGAAATCCAATAATCCGACCCCGAAGGCCTCTGTGTCGCCCTGCTGTCGAAGGCGACTGTGCATGAAATTGTAAATGGTCATTGTGAGGCAAAGTTACAGTTCCAATATCGATGTAATCCTTTGCAGGTCGTCTTAATTAAATGTCCGTGCAGTGGCCTGGTGCTCCGCCGGTTTCTACTTACATGGACCCGGGCATGAACTTATTCCACCGCCCTGGGCTGTTTACACAATTCACACGACGGGCTTTAAATACTTAATACCATGTCCTGCCCACCCAGTCCTCCTTAACCCCTGTATTGTTTAAGGTGTTCACGACTGAAGCACAGTGAAAAACATGAATCGATGTCAAAATAAAACACAAAACAACAAGCGAAACATTTGATGGCTGTTGGCTAGTTATTATTTATTTTGACCAATTACAATATAATGAGGACATAATTATTATTAAAATAAATTTTATGGTTTTATGGTGACGGAGACACTTCTAATAATAATAATACTATAATATTCAAATATTATTTGGTCTACAAATTGAAATTTAATTGAATTTAATGTAATTTTGTGTTTATTTGTTTTTGGTGCTTGTTTGCTTGTTTTGTGCATTTGTACCACTCAATCTTCCCTCATTGCAATTTATTTTTCCTAAAACAAAAGGCCGAGATAATCAGACAAAGGGAATATACATATTATGAATATAGGCTATTATTATATCGATAAGTTAAAATAACACAATGCAGTATGCTACTTACTAAATCAGACTTATATAGCCTACTGATGTTAACATAGATAGAGCAACATAGATAGAGATGGGGGTGGGGGGGGTATTTAAGGTTCTTCATAAGTATAATTTTGGCTCCCTCTAGTGTTTTCTTCAATTAGCCTGCATTGATTTGTGTAACTTAATTGAAGTTATAATTCTAAACCCTCATGAAGTCCGTTTATAACAGAATTTTCAAACATTTCTGGAGACAAATGAAGAAATAACAAGGTGCCATTAAGTATACCATAATTACCAAAACGTTGCGAGTCATTTATCGGACAAATGTAGGTCACTAAACCAGACCCATCCATATTGTTTAAATATTTGGGGCCTTTTTTAATTGACCTTAATTATACATTTTGTAAAATGACAAATACTTGAAATTCATTCAGCTAGTTACTATCTATTACTTAGTGTGTATTACGTGTGTGTGTGTGTGTGTGTGTGTGTGTGTGGTGTTGGATGGTTGATCTTTCGTACCATAGAAGCCTCTGGCAGGCATAAAGGTTGCAGATCATTAATAAGACTCTACTGCCACCTCACGGTCTGGTTCAGTACTACAGTTTCAAATCCGTACTACAAGCCCTCCTGTCTGAGGAGTCATGACTTATAAGAAAAGAAGCACAAGTTATCAGATAAGGGAAAACCATGACATTGAATACTGAGATGTACTACTACATACATAGATACATTAGCAGTCTGTCATTGCTAACATTCTCACTGTGCTGTAATTTAACAAAAAACTGGTAAAAACTATGCTGGCACTATAATTCGGGATAAACATGTAATAAACGGTGTTTTAGTGGCCATTCAAAAGACAAATCATCTTTTTCTTTCAGCTTCAATCCTCTATATTTGACAGTATAAACAGATGATGTCAGTGGTGGAAGAAGTACTTAGATCCTTTACTTAAGTAAAAGTAGAAATACTCTGTTACAAGTTAAAGTCCTGCATTGAAAATTTTATTTAAGTAAAAGTACAAAAGCATAAGCATCAAAATTTACAATATACTATATAGTATACTATACTATATATAAAGAGTAAAAGTACCCATTATGCTTTCCACCAGTGGATAACATGATGCATGCAGTGAACCTGATAACCCGGCATCCATGATGTCAGTGAGTGGAAGGGTGACAAAGTCAGAGAGCTTCCCTATGCAGGCTGATAGAGTTACGATGTATAATCATTGTTATAAGAAAGGTTTTGTTGCAGACTTTCATATTTGTAAAGCTGGGCCCTTGTTTGTTTAAGGAGCCTATAGGCCCTTTTATAACTCCTGTTGTTCTTACATGGGCACATTATTCTAATTATCTTAACACACAGCATCAAAATATCCTACACGTCATGGTGCACAGAATTTGTATAAGAGTATGTATGTGCACTGCATCTTAGAGGAAGACTAACATATTTTTACTTATAAAGTCACATATTTTAATAGGAAAGACAAATATTGAACATCTATGCAATTGCGAAAGTAGCTAAACACCAGCTCTGACACAATCTGTGGCGAGTTCAAAGGCCCCCGTCCTGGCCCCGTCCAGCTCACGGTTCCAGTATCATTCTTTTCAGTGTTCATTGGTAAATTGTGCCAAACAGGCCATGTATTGCATATCCCTTAACTAATTTACAACTGCAAGCTTCTTTCACCATCATCCTCTGCTTCCACCTCCTGGTCATGTAGTGCACCAAGACAGCAATGATGAGGACAGCAGGAGTGATCAGCGGCACGAAACATTGATGGAAAATGGTGTTATTGGTTGGCAACATCAGGATACTTAAACGTTACCTTTATTTATTTGAGTGCTTTACTACAACTGAAGAGTTTTGCATTTGGCTTCATTTATAAAAAAAAATTTTATTTTTTTTTTTTTTAGCAAGGGTATCATTTCATTAAATCTTAGTGTGAGACATCCATCCATTGAGATCTACACAACAAAATCTAGTCGTCACAATGAGAGCAGTCTATGTGTGAAATACATTAACCCTTTGGCAGCAGTCTAGCAGTTAGAAACACACGAGAACCTTGTAATTTGCTTCTTGGTTGAATTCGAAAGCAAAATAAAAACATTTTTTGTACAAAAAAAAAAAAAAAGGACACAATCTGGAGCTAAACCCACAACTAACACATCTTCTTAAGTCAGCAGCACTATCAGGGAGATGCATCAGCTCTCACACAGAGAATAATTACATATGAAGTTCAGATAATAATGCTGATAAAGATGAACTAGGCTGTGTCTTCTATATTATGATTCTGCATTTAATTATTTTAGGCTGCATGGTACCATTTCAAAGTTTAAATTATTTTGTCATGTTGCAAGTTTTTTTTTTTTCTTTTCTTTGGATACATTTTCTCCAGATTCCTCCTGCAGCCTGATCTTTTTTTTTCTGTGGTTGTGCGTTCATTGAAAGTTATAAATTATTTTCATCATTGAAAATAATCTGGAAGAAGAATATCTATCAAGAACATCACACTGGGCGATCATATTCCAGCAGGAAGAAGACAGTACAAAGAATAAAAAGCCAGTAGCACAAAGAGGTTTTGGTTAAAAGAACCAATTTAAGATGAAGAAATAAACTAAAAAACACGAAACAACCAAGACAAAAACACAAAAAAATTTAAAACTATTAAATCCATAAATGTGGGCGTGTGAACAATTGTGTAGGCTCTATTTTCCTTTTTAAACATAAATCAGATTCATTGAAAAATAACACAGATTCAGACGTAGGAAAAAGTCATGCCTAAAAGGTCCATTTGAATTTAAGACATAAAGACTTTTTAAAGATCAGCAGCCATTCTGCCCAATGAATTAGTAACTCACTGAAGATGAGCTACAATGGTTTGTAACATGACATGTTAAAGTGGGTCATTGCTATTGGTTGATCTCTGCTGCAAAAAACAAAGGAAAAGAGTCTGAATGCAGTATGTCCCTATAAAACCACACCTGTATCCTACATGTTTGAGTTGATAATTGTTGTTCCTTTATTTCCAGTTGCTGATGGTGGTCTAATAGAGAAATGTTCATTTGATGACAGATGAAATTTGATTTGGTACTTAATTTGTGTAACATCAACGTTTACTTTCTTAAACTAACTTCCTGAGTAATGTATCACAAGATAATGCAGCAAGATAAAAGCTCTGAAAGTTGACTGTACAATTTATGTATAGTCAGTGGAACAAATTTACAAGTGTGTAAACCACTGCTTCTGTGTCATTTTATTAATTTTGATTTGCTAATTTAGGCATACACACGCCATGGATCACAGACAATTTAAAATGTATTCATAATTCACTTCAGCACAATGGACAGCAGACACATTAATTAGCCTGTAGTCTTTTAATGTAACAAACGTGCCTGAACTCACTCTTAAAAGCTTGTTTTGGGGAAATTATGCTTCTTATCTGTGTCCATCAGTCTCCATTATCAACACTGTCATTATTGTATATATTACCAGTGTAATATAAACATGCTACTCTATTATACTGCGCCAATTCGTACTTGACCTCTCAGACATCATTAGACTTATAAAATGATAATATTTGGGGCTCAAAACACAGCAAGACTGCTTTGCATCTGATGTTTGATGTCTGTCAGACTACTGAATGATCACATGAAAACAATGTGATTTATTCTGAACAAATAGTGTTTATTGAACTTGCACGTACCATTTGTCAAAACCATATTGATGGCATAGCGTTTAGGTTTTAAATCAGTAGCCTTTTTTGTTTTCTTTGTTTTTTCCCCCCGGTGGGATAGATTATATCCGGCCCCTCAAAAAGCCAAAATAGATACAGATTCACACAATTAAAACATCGGTCTTGAAACCTTTTGCAATCAATCATCTGTGACTCTTTAGATCATTTTTTTGTTTTTGAAATCATGAGCATATTTGCGTTTCAAAATTCTTTGACGATGAAATGTCTACATCTCTTATCAGATTAGAAAGATTTGGCAATCCAGTCAGAACTGGAAGCCGCATTTTGTTTTACTGTATCTCAGGTACCTCGCTGATGGGGGTCCATATCAGAGGGACAGTTACATTTCATTCCAATACATGTATTTGTGGATAACCTACATAAAACAGCTTTATCAATATTCAATATTCTAAGGTGACTTTAGCAAAATGAAGTTATGCAAACGCAATCTTCCATAGAGGGCATAAATGAAATAGAATTTGAGCTCTTAATCTTTTGATCACCACAAGGTGGCGGTACAGTCACGTGAAAACTAACAGGACTAAACAAAAATGAAATGTCTTCATCTCAGAGTTGTGTGTTCAATGTGACTTTTACCTTCTTTCCTTCTCTTTAGTAATCTAACAGCAACCATTACATTACAATAAAATAGGCAGGCTTCTTGGGACAAATAAGACACTTAAATTATCCTCAGTGTACGAACATGCAGCCTCAAAGGATTACTTTCTCCTAAATTGTCTTTTTGTAGCACAAAATGTGTTCTAATTAGTGTAAATTTAAAAAAAACTACATCATGTCCTAGTTCATTTGTTAAACTGAGTGCACCGGCTTTGCAGTGTAAGAATAAGGCACGATGTTTATTAAAGAAAGACCTGATAAAACAATTGGAATTCCGTGGTGGTGCGCGATGCGACGACAGTGCGTCTGAAGGGTGCATATTAATATTTTGAAACGTGAATTTTGTACTTTAAAGGGTTTTTTTTTTTGCTCGTAAATCAAAAAAGTGACCCTTCAACATTTTTGAAAAGTCAGGAATAAAGGGAAATAATGGAAGTTCGTGAAATCGACAACTGCACTGTTGAATGCTTTTCATAATGAATCTGGTTTTAATAATAATAATAATAATAATAATAATAGTAGCAGAAAGATAGAAAAAAAAGAACGAGAATAGAAGAACTGCAGTACTGCTAAAAAACACTGTATTAAAAATGTTTTTCATAATAAACATTTATTGCTAAAGACATTAAACACTTCCAAATTATCCTTTAAAAATAAATCTCTTTAATGGCTTTCTGCAGGAAATCAGCAACAATTTCAGCAACTTCAGAAAAACAAAATTAAGTGCATGAGTAAAGATTAATTCAGGTTTGTGTATGTTATGTATTTTTGCAGTATGAATGTTGATATTGCTTTTCCATGTGCGTAAAACAAGTCCGCACATTACTACTAAACAGTTCATAAAAAGGTCAAAGTTCACTGAAGTGATTAGTCTCTGCTTAAACACTGACTGGAAGGGAATAAAATCGCCCTTTTCGCCAAAAGTCACCACAGATTCTGTTGAAATAACTCCACCTGAGGGTTAAACTAAGCAGAAAAGGTCTCGACAGTTCCGCCTCTGGTGTTTTGTCACATGACGCACGGCTTTACGTCCTGATAGACGCTTTGGTGATGGTGATGAAGCTGATGATAGTAAGATCCGCCGGTGCTGGGATGAAGAGACGAGATTCCGTTAAGGTTCAAAACGAAGTCCTTCCTGTCGCACACAGGAGCGGAGTGGCTGGAGTATCGAGACAGTCCCACTGTAAACAAACAGGACACGCGAGGTCAAATCATCATTTCCTTGTATCTGGAATTTTTGGTGTTTAATGTCTATACATGTATATTTTTAGTCCAATTTTTAGTGCTATGAAGTTAAGTTATTGGTAGGCCTACCACTTTTTAACAAGCTCTAATGGCTTTATTAATGATTAAGAATCATTTACTAAAGCTTCATAGATCCGTTATAAGCCATTTATAACAACTTTTGGCTTGCCAGGTTGAGAAAAATCCTTTGGCTGCTGTTTATTCTTTGTATTTGGTAATTATGCTATAAATGTTGGTAATCCATTAATAGATTATCGTAGTTATTTTTAACTTTCTAATTAACCATCAAGTCTGCAGGTATAAATGTAAAATATTAATAAAGGTTTTTGTTTTTTGTTTAAGCCTGCAGTTGTAAATGCTAAGAAATTGTGGTAACATTTTATGGTTAAAATGCATTTAGCTACAGATGCTGTGCAAACCTTTTCCAGAGGGTTAGATCTGGATCTGTAAATGGATTTTTCAGAACTTGGCAACCCAGA
Organism: Maccullochella peelii; assembly: GCA_002120245.1. Classification (NCBI taxonomy): domain Eukaryota; kingdom Metazoa; phylum Chordata; class Actinopteri; order Centrarchiformes; family Percichthyidae; genus Maccullochella; species Maccullochella peelii. Next base: position 77,130 of record LKNJ01000265.1, read on the forward strand.
ATGTGTTCTTATTGGTAGCTTATCATGGATCTATTAAGCAAATAATGTATTAATCATAAATAAAGCCATCAGTTACAGGTTGTAAAGCATTCATACGGGTGCTTTATTAGGAAGTTGTACCACTCTGTTTTGTTATGTGCATTAAAACAACATGAACAAAATTAAAGAATTGAAACAAAATACCACAACGACACCCTGCACTGTAATTATCCTTATTATTGTACGTTAAAGGCCTTCATTAAGTTGCACTGAAATGCACTGAATTTTTTTCGTTGTGGAGAATAAGTTTGTGACAGCGTGTTTAATGCCATTTCCGTTACTTATTTACTTTACTTATTAATGCAATCAGATGCTAAGAAATTTAAACTGAACACTAGGCTATATGTGGAACATAAACTTGTGCACACTCCACACACAATGCTAGGATAAAAACTGAGAAAACAAAGGCCTACATTGCGCGATCTTAGAATCTGATCAGTTGATGCATGTTAGGTCGAGCTTGTCAGAGGTCGTTTTCTGTTTTACTTAATACATTTCCATAAAGGTTCGCTCAGACTGGACAGCTGCTTAATATTTTAGTCAAAAACGGATTCGCACGGGCATCCAATACGTGATTAAATAAAACAAATGCAGTGAAAATCAAATTTCAATAGATGTGTTAATAGTTGTACTGTTTAATGTATGTGATGCCTGAAAGTCTAGCAAAATTGTCTCGCAATGAGTTGACTTTTTGGCTGCTATGTGATTAATGTTTACCATGAACTTTGATTCTTATGACTCATCGTGGTGCAAACAGGAATCAGAAAATATAATAGCTTATGCACATACCTGAAATCTCAGAGGAATCTCGCGCATTATGGTGCAGATAGCCTTGATCCAGAGAGTAAGATGGCATTCCCGCGTGCAGGGCAGAAGAAGAGGGACTGCTTGATGCCAGCGACTGCTGTTTGATGTATGAAGGTACACCAGGTGAACTCCAGTGTGAGGCTGCATTTGCATAAGGAGACTGACAGTCCAAAGTGCCCACCATCGCTGGGGAGGACTGCAGGGGGCTGCTGCTGCTGTCCGGGCAATAGTCCGTATTAGAAGCCACCTGACATGCGGCCATGTACGATGACCCGGAGCCTGATGACATATGTGGGACGTGATGCCCCCCTCCGAGTCCCTCGAAGCCACCTGGCACTGTACTACCCATCAAGTCTATGTTGTAGCTGTTATGACATGCTAATGAGCCTGAAGGTGACTGGAAATCAAAGTTTTGCGGCAGCATGGACCCACCAAACCCGATACCATTCATCATCCTGTACATTGGTTTCAAAGCTTGGCATTTCCTACGGAACCCCCGAGGTCTGCGACGAAATGAGCCCTCCTCGAACATAAACTCACTACTGGGGTCGATGGTCCAGTAGTGCCCCTTGCCGGGTCTACCGAGACCCTTAGGCAGCTTTATAAAGCACTCGTTCAGAGACAGGTTGTGTCTGACGGAGTTTTTCCACCCCTGGTATGATCCCCTGAAGAAAGGGAAGCGGGCCTGTAGGAACTGATAGATTTCACTCAAAGTAAGCCTTTTGGTCGGTGAACTTTGAATTGCCATCACAATGAGGGCAATGTACGAGTAGGGAGGCTTTTCAGGGCGCCTCAAGCCAGAGTTTCCCTTTTTCCATTTGGTTGATGCATTCTGCGCGCTCTCCATCACCGGCTGTGCGCTCAGCAGAGCACCGGCCGCTGGACTGGAGCACAGAGGATTAGATGGATCCATGTGTTGCTTGGAGCTCTCGGTCGTCATGGTTGCGCCTCTTTTTGGATCCGTTCACTGTGGGAGCTCTGTAACACTTGGGCAACTAACTTTTCCCTATATTTCGAACGCTCTTAAAGGTTCCCTAATGCGATAATTAAAAGGTCAGTGTCCCTCTGCGATGCTCTGCGCGTTTATAACCGTGAAAATCAAGAAACACCAGCCGCTGTTCCTCCTTCCTCTCTCTGTCCATCGCTGGCAATAATCCCACAAGAGAGGGGAAATAAAGCTGCTCGACTTTGCTTGCGCATATCCACCCGCCAAACACAACTCGACCACCTATCAATTCTTGAATCTCTCTCTGCCCCTCTATCCCCCAAAATCCCTCAAAGAAATCGCCAGGAACTACTCCCTCCCCATCTGGCCAGGATCCAGACTAGAAGCCGGACATAGCGCAGTGGAGTAAGACAAATCTCCTCCCACGACTCACTTTCCAAAACACCTCTGAATATATTTGTCAGACAAATATTTGACAACGAGAACTTTCTAAACCATGATGAATAAAGCGACACATTTTGGACAAATTAAAATGATTCCCTTTGTCCTCATGTGTGTACCTGCAAACAGCGATGACGCCTGCTAGTGGTGATATTTAGTAAAGGTGTACGAGAGAAGGGGGGTCCTGCAGTGTTCAGTTGTTTGGGATCTGTTCAGGGTTAAGACTCTGACATGAGAGGAAGCATGCTTTTTCCATCAGAGCGTGCCAACGTACCACACACAGCGCAAGTGTCAGTTTACCTCTTGGAGCCTGGATTACATCCCTGGAGAAATTGATTGATGAGAAACTCTAAATAAACTCGTAAGGAACGATTCAGATGATGAAATATTCGAATATATTTTGTGCAAAGTTTACGACTTTAAATGCCCTTTTTGCGCCTTGGTGGGGTTTTACGCATGTCTGGTGTCATTACAGAGCAAGTCAACACTATAAGGACATGAAATAATTTATCATACACCAGCAAAAGTACAACACAAGAATATCAGCAACATCAAACCTGGAACCCCGCTGCGTCCAGGATGCACAGCTGGTTTAAAGGAAATTTACTTTCTAGCCTCAGAAGAATAGGCCTACTTGGGAGACATTTCTTCCTATTGTGAATTCGAGTTGACTTCGCTCAGGATGCACCATTTGTATAAACCCTTTCCTGCGCATGTGTGGTGACTGAGGCCACAGCTATTTGGAGCGCCAGACAGAAAACGTAAATACTGGATGCCCCTATCCGGCAGCAGCGAGCTTCATGAACACTGAAAAGTAAATACTTATAAGGAAATGTCTTTTGCATCAGAAATTATAGACGAAACAGGATACTAATAATATGCTGCATTTATTTTATTTATTTTTGTTGTTGTTGTTGGATATGTAGTGCAGGCCTACACAAGCCCCGTTACTGGGAAAGTATATTTTTTTCTGGTACAAACTGGAGAAGAGCCTCTTCTTCTTTATCAATTAAGGATAATCTCTTACCTTTTTCAAAATATGCACACACAATAGGCTGAAAAGCTAGTAAGCATGGGGGTTTTACATGCAGAAAGAGGCTAGTGTATAAAGCAGGCCCTTAACCAATCCTTGGCAGAGCTTTCTAAGAAATTTGCAAGGTGGAGTCACATGAACACACGCCCCGAAAAGCATTACTGCACTGGCAGCTAACAGGTGTAGATGTCTCGTACAGGTGTCAGTCCTAATTTGGCTCCACGAGAACCGTTGACTACTTTGTAATTTATTATAAAATATAATACAATATAAAACGCAGACCATCACTTGTAAGTTTTTATTTCGTTGTAAAGAGCTTTTTGTAAAAAAAGAAATACACACAAAAACAGTCGTCTAAGTGCATATTTTCAACATGTTTGTTAAGCAACAACAACGTTAAGGGTCAGTTCAGTAACATTTACAACAAACAGTGGTGTGTAAAGTATCAAATCTGATGATGCTTTTTAGGGGAAAATGAAAAAAGTACAAAAATCCACCACATTAATGTCTAATCCAACTTAACTCCATCATCAGTGCACATTGATGATTTTTAATCAAATAAAAAAATATTTATTTCTAATATCGCAAGAATGTGTGTGACAGCAGGCCACAGTCACAGGCGTTTGACACATGCGCAGCACAGGAGTCCATATGGTAGGGTGACTTGACGAATGAAAATGAGGCAGGTGTATTTGAATGAGGCATCATTAGTTCAGTGTAGCACGGCCAGGTGATGGCAGGTTGGAGCGATAAATGTTCTTTCTCCTTGAACGGTTTGCTGAGGATACTGTCTATAGCAAATGAACTAGTAAACTTGACACACGAATCCGCGTTGGTGGCGGGTGCAGACTGCTGAACGCTCTGCGGCTCCTCTGCGTGCTCGGACCCCTCTGGCTCCCTGCTGAACGTTTTATCAATGCGCTTTCTTCTGCGCCGGAACACCCCATCAGCAAAGGTGTATTCGCTGTGAGGGTTGAGCATCCAATAATTGTCCTTTCCCCAAGGTCTGGACGCGTCCCGGAGCACTTTGAGAAAGCAGTCATTTAGAGACAAGTTGTGTCGAACCGAGTTCCTCCAGCCTGTGTAGCTGCCTCTGAAGAACGGGAACTTTTTCATCAGGTAGTCGTTTATTTCCGCCAAAGTCAGTCGTCCAGCGGGGGAGTCCCGGATAGCCATGGCGATGAGAGCGATGTACGAGAACGGGGGTTTGGGTCTCCGTGTGTACGGCTTGGACTTGGCGCTGGTGCATGGAGTAACAGGTGGAGGGCTGTGCGCCACGCAGTCCCCATCCGAGCCCAGCTCCTCCTCAGCAGAAAGAGGAGAGCGCACACTCCCCTCTGCATCACTGGACATCTCGAAGTGTTTCATGTCATAGTGGCTTCCACACAACACCTCCAACTTCATGCTTTTTGCTGAATTCTCCTCTTTGATAGCGTTGTATAAGACCTATCCAATAAGCTCCCCGCGTAAAGTCCGGACCTTATGTGCGTCAAGACGCGGAGTGCTTTGAATAGAATCCAACGGAGTCCTTTTTAGCTATCATACCTGCCAGAGTATTGAAGCCCGACTCACCTACAAATGTGTGTGAGCAGCAGTTTATAGCCGGCTCACCTCAGGACCAACCCAAGAGGGCGGAGTTAAAAGATCTCAAAATATGTCGGGCATCAAAAAAACCATCACATTGCGTGCATGATAGACTATATATTGTGATCACAATAAAAGTGTCATAGTATTTAGAAAAGAGGGGGTGTTAACTGGAAACACCATTAAGTGCAGCTTTATTACTGCTTGTCAGATCACATTGCACAGGTGAGACACCTTGGGACTATTTCACCTGAGACAACCAGGTGGCGTATGTTTCCTTTGTATTTGAAAGGTGTGGTGCCTGCAGGTAGCTCAGTGTCATTTGTCAGTTTCAGCCAGAACTGTCCTTTCATATAGGGATTTAAATTATTTGCATCTTACTTATACTAAAAACAAATGTTCCAGGTTGGGGTGTAACATTTAAACAAAAAGAGAAAAGATGCTCTCCATGCCAGAAGGGTATAGACATTCACGTGCTCTCACATCAAAGCACTCTGCTTAGGAGTGCACTTCAGATGTTCATGCCAACTTAACAGCCCACATAGAAACCATTGTTATTGTGTTTCTCTCTTAAAAACAAATAGTGGGCCCAGTCCTTCCTGTTGCTCAGTGCCAAAATAGTGGATTCATCGCACAAATTACTTATCGTGATTTCTTTCTGAATAAACCGCCTTGAGGTTTTGGGTGACTTTGGAATAGGGGGTGCCAAGGAAACAGAGCAATTATGACAACAAGGCCGACAGGTGAACCGACCCATTGAAGATACTTCTGAACTATGTTATTGCTTTTAATAGCTTATGTCAGTGTTTTATCCTCATTTAATGTTGCTCCACAGCCCCGGATGCATTCTCCTCCCACTCACTCCCTCAGGTTCATCTGGCAGTCATGTTGAACTCAACACCCCATGTTTGAATAATTGGTAGTCTTATTTCCTGCAAATTATCAGACCAAATCACTGGTTTCATTGGTTGTGCTGCAACCGTGTCACCAAACAGACAAATGGAAAACTAATATCCTCATACACCACCTGGAAACCAATGTTGACATCACACTAGCCACTGATATGTTGTTACTGAGACAAACGGTTTAACCTTTCAAACTGTTTCTGCGTGTACTAGGTTGCACATGTTTGTTCTGGTGTGAATGTTTTGATTTTCAGGTAATAATCTGTTTGTGTTGTGTGCGACACCCAATCCAGGGTTAAGTCACTATTTTGAAAAGAGGCATGTCAAGGACGGATTCTTGTAAGCCAACCACACAATGACAAGAGCTCAAATACCATGTATTCATTCTGGCCACTGAATGTAGCAGCTTTTGAGGCCATCGTGTGTCTGTGTGTGTGTTCTTGGGTATATTAGGATCTACTTAATAAAACCTTATCTGTTATGGCTTTACAGGTGGAACCAGGGAGGAATATGTGTGCCTCATATACTGCCAATGGTTTACAATGGTGTTATACTGTAAGTAACTATTGACTTCATTAATCATTTATACTGATTAGACCACTTATTTCTAGAAAAGGTATACAGACAATGTGGACCAAACTGTATTAACATTTTAACACTTACTACTTACTACTAACTGCAGATTTGATACTTAAAACTCTTTATTAATGACTTATTAAAATTTATATCTGCAGACATTATGGCTTATTAGAAAGTGAGCAACCCATGAAATGTATTAATGCATTACCAACATTTATAACTGCATTGTTACCAAATAAAAAGGAATTTGTTCTTAATATTGGATTAGTTATAACTGATCTATAAAGCATTAGTAAATAATTCATTGATCATTAATTAAGGCAATTTATGAGCCAAGGGTACAGAAAAAAATATGTGGCAGTTTAATGATTTTATTTCCTTTGTTGTCATGAAAACAAACGGTGAATTGGCTTTTTTGTTAACTTATTTAACTTATTTACTTACAGATATACAAATGCAAATCTATACAAAAATACAAATATTACAAATATAATTTATATATATAGGCTACAAGTATTGTGCACAAGTATATTTGTGAAAGCTCAAATGCTTGGCAGGTGTACTAACCTTGGAAAAAACATTTTTTTTTAACTTCAGACTCTTATTGTCTCAGTCTTTCTCTGACTCTCTGTCAAGATCAGTGTTGTGAAATTTATGGGCACATTTGATTACAGTATAGTGTGGTGCCTTTCTGCAGACATAAGATCAGATAAGAGCACTAGATCAGATAAGAGCTTAGAGCTTCAGTTTTCATTAACTCCATTTTTAAAGCACATACCTGTAGCCATGAAAATGGAAACCCTTCAAAGTACACTATGAAGAATGTTGTAGTACAAACTTCAGTGACTAACAGCCCGATTGTTGTTAGTTCAGTGAATCGTTGGCACTGTTCAGTACATAAACATCCAGGAATCACAAACTCAGGCCAACATGATAAATTGCATGCACGGACTGAATACAGTGTACCACAGTTCTACATGTCTATAGGCCTACAGTAGTTGCATGAGAACTCAGTGTATGTAGCGCACAATAGATTGGAGCCCTGCAGTTGCTGACAATTAGTTTCTTCCACAATTTTGTAAACTCCAAGCTCCAGTCAAACAGTACTTAGCTGTCTGGAAGGTGACTGGGCCCAGCCGTAACTCATGAAAAGAGACACATGCCCATGATTTCTAAGTTCCTTCTGTCTGAAGTTGTTCGTGGAGGAGAATAGTTTTCCAGTCATTTGCTGGAGAAAGAAGAATAAATATTCTTAGTTGACTGCAGGTGTTAAGAACAAAGCTGTGTCTAAATACAGCACATGAAGGATAACACCAAATGCCGTGTGATGTGACTGTACATAGAATTCATGTTGAGTTGACTTGTGTGTCCTTATGTTGAATCATTTCTCAGCTTCATATAACAGATTTTGCTACTGCTACTGTAGGTTGACCAGTTTAAGAGTTTGTGGTGAAACTATTATGCGCAGCAGGTATGGAAATAAAAGATGAGACAATGAAGACAAAGCCTTCAAAACACTTGAGATATGTTGGCTTTTTGTGTGTGCCCATCAAACAAAAGGATATAAATAAAAAGGATAACATATTGAATATGATTTGTGTACTTATTGATTCTGTTTGCTAGGGATCCTCATACGTATACTGATGCACAATATTTAGTTTTTTACATGTATATTTCAGTTAATACAATAAAATAATGTTTAATTGGAATCGTTTTAGAAGCAATATTTATTAGTAGATAATTGTCAGACTGATTGTGACACATATTCTTGAAATATCTGAGAAAAATATTCAAACCCTGCTTAGCATTTCAGTAAACTGTTGCAGCAAATTCTACAAGATGTCTAAAAATAACCCTGTGAAGATGTCAACTTGAGGAGGATTTAGTTTGCCCATAACTCCCGCTCAAGGCTTTTGTCTCTCTCGCTCTCTCTCTCGCTCTCTCTCGCTCTCTCTCGCTCTATGCAAACAAAACGCATTTGCGTGCAGATAATTTGAGATGTTCAAATGTTTTCCAGAACATACGCTGAGAGCGGCGTAAAGATCACTGAGCGCCTTCAGAGTCGGGGATGTATTCAAAGGTTCAAAATAGAAAGAGAGTTTCATGTTGATTCCAGGCGATTACTCCATGCTATTTATGGCAGCTGTGTGTTTATTGTCGTTGTACAATTACATCCCACCTCAAAATATGTCATCAGCCACTAATTATAGTATTTTGACAGCTCTGTTTTGAAATCATGTTACCAGTGTACATCAGTATTTAACTGGAGCGTTATGGGTTTGCACAATCATGTGCATGTTCTTAGTCATCAGTCTGTTTCTCCAAGTATATTTGGCTCCACATGTTTCTTCATGTATATCTGCTCCCACCCTCTGAATGCACACCTTCTGTATTTTCACCTGTAAGCACCTAACATATGAAAGATTCTGTCGTAATCTCTCTTTTTCCTACTGCACTTATGTTCTCAGCATTCAGAAACCAGAATTATATTTTCAAAGACTCAAAATAAGAAAAGATTTGTCTGTGGTACAACACAATCATATTTTCTGTCTAGAACCCTCTGTAGATGTGGATATTTTTCACTTTTTTTCACAATTTCTTATTTATCAAATAATATGCATGTGTCATTTTTTCATTCAGTTTCATGCAGCATATATTTTCCTGCTCTATGTTTCTATACTTTTCATCTGGTCTTAGTTGGTAAACTATTGGTTTTTGCATATCCTGCTTATATTTTTCAACAAGACATTTTTGCATAGATACACACATTGCACTCAGTTATGTTAACCCAGCTTCTCCATTCTTAGAAACACTGTTTTGTCTGTATAGCATCATTTATATCAGCTGTATTTTTAGTGAAATATTGTCAATCACAAGCAGGGACAAACCGATATTCATAGTAAAAGTCAAAGATTTGTAAAGATGAATACATTGGAAAACTGACTAATGCAACTCCTATTTTGTTTTCATATTTGCATCAGAGGCCGTTTTAGTTAATACTGTTACAGGCACTCTGGGACCAGGTTTGACAGGCAAGTTACTGGAGACTGGTTTAGTGTAAAAGTAGAGATGTGTACTTCATGCAAGCCATCTGTGTGAGTACACCACTTAACTCCTCTCTCATGTTTAGACAAGAAAGGGGGAATGGGGTCAACACTGCCAAAGATGCAGCACTGAGGGTGGGGTTGAGTTAGGGATTCAGTTTAGCTAGCAAATGGGGGAATCGTTTCCACACTGAATGGGGGTTTAATATCATAACAGTGTGAGTGGTGACAGTGAAAGCATTAAGAAAAGGGGTCGATCCTTTCTTCTATTTATTCTCTGCAGGGTTCTGGGTATACTGAGGTGTGTGTTGAGGCCTAGCGTGTAAGCAGACAGAGTCTCATAAGCTGTTAGTGACAAGCAGCAGGGCTACAAAACAGTTAACATCATCACACTGGTAGAGAGAAAGGCCAGATAAATATGTCAAGCTGAGTATGTGTGGCGGGCATTCGAGTAACTTAGTACGTGGCTCAACTTTTCAGTTCTATCATTTATTTGTACTCCTCTTAGAAATTTTTCAGCTGCAGCTGGAACATTTATTATATCTCCCGATCTCACAGTTTAGAGACACAGTGTCCCAGGAAGAAACATAAAATGGTCTTACAACAGATAACATCATTACAGATATTCAGAGTCTTACAGCTTCATGAACTGGTATACAGTGTACAGAAATAAGTAAACCGAGTACTTTATATACACAATTAGTTAATAGTTAAGTCAATCATTGGCCTTTTTTTTTTTCATGTTAAAATGTCTACTATCATATATTATTTTGTTTACCAGGAGGGACATCAGTTCATCATCACCTGCAAACGACCTCAGTCTGTCTTCAGTGTGACCAACAGTCTTGATCTCTTTTCGTGCCCAAAGCTTCAGAACATGGCACCACGTAACTAAAATAGAAACAATTCAAAACTGTAAACAGACAAAGGCATGTTCTCTCTTTTCTTCTTGTGGGCATAACTTACAATATGTTGCCATAGCAACGGGTAAATTCTGTCAAATTCAATCACATGAATTACAAAGGTTCAAAAAGGAAGCTAAAGCCATGTGCAACCGCAGTGATCAAAGCACGGCTGCGAGAAAGCTTAAGTTTGGAATTAAAATATCAAGGTAACTGGGCGGAACTCTACACTGAGTCGACGCCTTGTGTAAACTGACTTATACATTATACCAATTATACATTAATTAATTAATTTATCCAAATCAAACTTTCTTTCAACTTTAACAGTTTGCTCCACACCCTGTGTTATTAAAGACATCAGTGGATCTTCTTGCTCATCTGTTTGTTCTTCCGTGTTTGCATGATACTGGTCAGATGTTGATGCTGGCATGTCAGCAGTTACTGGGAACCAGCAGGAAGTTGAACCATCGTTCAACTTCTGAAACAGCTGAACAATTTGCCCTTATTTCCCCCTCTGATCATGACGACTTATACAAAGCTGGTTATATTCAAACTGACACCCCAGCTACCCAGAGGAACAAATGTGAAGCAGACAGTGTAAACATTATGACATTCCTTATAATGATTGGAAACTAAAAGACCTGCAGAGAAATGATGTACATAATCTGTACATTTGTCCTCAATTAGTTTAGACAATTTTGCAATGTGTGGCCACACTAGGATCACAAATGTTAATACATTTTTTCCCAGTAAGGCCTGGATTTCTTGCATGTCTTTTTTTAGGATGTCCAGAAAACCAAAGCATGCTTTCTAGAGTAGTTCCACATGGTTCTCTCGCAAACTGAACAATGAAGAACTTATTTAGAGAAAATGATGATATAATATTATTTAATATATTGAAAATCCTCCAAAAGAAATATGCTTATGAAAGTAGCTTTGGATAATGTGATAAGTGATGCCAAAGAAAAACATATACACTCAAACTATAATAATCTCTAATCATTACCAGATCCAAGCTAGCAGGGATGTACATGTAAATAGCATTAAATGTATCTAAGTGGTAACTGTGATGCCTCTAACTGAGAACACGCCATTAAACCGGTGCCCTGTATGTATCTCAGTATCTTTAATGCTGTTTTAGATTAGTGTGATTTTTTCTCCTTAAACAAGTCTGTATGTTAGTATGACTACTGACCAGAAATCTACAGCTTTTATCTGCAGGGACAACAGTTGCGTGAGGCCATGCTCTGCTGCCGTGTGCCTAAACATTTAAGGCTGCTTTCGTAAATCAACATGTGGGATCTTGATGGGAGTTCTGATACTATCAACATTTTATTCATACTGTATTTGAAGTCTCTGTTTTTCAAGTTTTACACACTGACTACATTAGTAGTCTCAGTGAAACATTATCTCAAGCTTATAGTAACACTAAACCTGGATTTTGATATTCAGTCATGTTACATAGATCAAACACCACAGGACAGAATTGTTGTTGAGTTTTTACATACCCTACAATATTCAAACCAAAAGGTCCTGACATGTTGCATTTATTAACCAGGAAAAATGACTATTTACTGCAAACCCTTAAAAAAAAAGAATCTAAAAGCTGTTAACAGGGATTAGCCTGCCCCAACCATGCTCAACTTGTTTTGCCAGCCTTCAGGCCTCCAGGCCTCATTCGTGCATGCAGGAAAAAAAAAAAATCTGTGACGGGATCCCCTTCAGGTGAAGCATGCTTAGATAATATCTCCGTTACTACGTCTACAGGACCTGTTTGGGTTATTTTCAAATAAGAGAAAAGAAGACAGGGGAAAAAAGGCTCAGCGCATAGACAACAAAGGGCCCTGCGTGCAAATGAGAGGAGGAACTCCCTTTAGGTGAGTGCTTGTAAAACGTTGGCTTTGCACGAAATCAACACAGGTTCACCAGCACACACCTTATTTACACCTACTCAGATAGGAGTCAATCAGAGGGCAAATGCCATCTTGTCAAAAAGATTTAATGTCTTGTGGATCCAGGGTATAATAATCTTTATCCTCTCATTTATTTTTAGTGTTTGGTTGCCATATTATATATTTGTTGCTTTTGTTACCAAGGTTGTCTTTGCTAATTTAACTGCCCTGTCTCTATAAAGCAACACAAGGCAAAATAGAAAAACATCATGCATCAAGCTACAGACCAGTAACCCCACTCCATTATGCATTTGTGCTTGTTTACAACAGCAGGTCTTTGTCTGTGATCACTGCAGAACTTTGTAATCCTTGTTCCCCAATGACAAAACTACATTTTTGATGTAAATGAATGAGCCTATTTAGATCTTTTGTGCTTAAAGCAAAATAAAAGCAACGTCTGTTTCTCGTGTGGTCTCTGCCGGATTCCATAAACACATCTCCCAGGTGGTCTAAATGTGTGTGTGTGTGTGTGTGTGTGTGTGTGTGGATTTGTCCCCGCATGTGTTTGTGTCTGTTTCTTGTGTGTTTAAGGAGGGAAGAAAGAGAGAAAACCAGCGCGCTCATGGAGGACAGCCAAGCTCTTATGGATGGCGGAGCTTTCAGCAGAGCCAAATGCAATCTGACAGCTGAGTTTAATGATATTTATTTCCAAGCCACACGCTTCCAGACCTGTTCTGGATCTGTTCTCCTGGCTGGACCTCAGCTCAGCACAATGCCTCAAGCCTGGTGTGAATTTACTCGCAATGTCTGTGAATGGGGAATGTTTACAGCATGTTGATGAGTGTGTGTATGAAGCAGTGTGTGGGCGCGCATTGCCATCGGTATGTGTACTGACTCCTCGTACTGTCTCTATAAGAGTGTGCTTGCACACATGCTGACAGCAGTAATGGATCTTCTATGACAGCTTGGATACACACAAACTTTCCTTAAGGTGAATTAGCCTGCTCCTACCTGCCATCCCCAGAAGGTTAACAATCTCGGCTGCAGTCCACACATCTCTGCTCGTTCAGCCCTACCATAGAGCTGCATCAGGTCAGCGCTCTGTTCAGCGTTAGCTCAGAACCAGCCCCAGTCTCACAGACTGAAGCTGCAACACTAGGCACCATTTTCTTGCTAGCAGCATGGCTCTAGGGATGGCTATGTTGGTCAGTCCACCACTTTGGTCCAGACTGAAATATCTCAACAACTGTTGAATGAGTTGCTATGACTATTTTGTACAGACAAACAATGAATACTAATGAATTAGGTGTTTGTGAGTGAAATATCTAAGCAACTATTGGAAGCATTGCCATTAAATTCGGTACACACATTCATGTCCCCCTCAGGACTTTTCATATAAGTGCCATCATTAGGTACTAATAACATTCCCATCAGCCTCAGCTGTATTTTGTTTTTAGTGCTAATTAGCAAATGTTAGTATGCTAACACGCTAAACTAACATGGTGAACATGGTAAACATTATACCTTCTAAACATCAGCATGTTAGCATTGTCATTGTGAATATGTTTGCATGCTAATGTTGGCAATTAGCTCAAAGCACCTGTGCCTTAGTACAGCCTCACAGAGTCACTAGCATGGTTGTAGATTCAACTTAGGAGGTGGTATTTCTCTGAAATTTAAAATCTGAAAATCATCCTCCCAGAAAAATGATAGACAGTGAAAACACATTAACACTTTATGGCTTTGCATTTTTATACGAGCCAATTCAAAGTGAACCAATGTTTGAGTCATACATTGTTTAGTCATAACGTCGGGGATAGTCACCATAATGCAATCATTCAAACAATTCCCGGTTTCATAAATAATGTAATTACCTAACTGTGCCATCTTGGCATTTCCGTTGAGATTTGAGTTGTGTACAAAGTATCACTGGCGGATTTTCCAAACATGGCCTACATCAGTCACAGTAAACTGGCACATGGTGTACCATTACTTCATGGTCTTACATCATTTTATGATCTTGATTTGTAAGCACAAGTTTAAATACACACTGAAATATATGAGTGTGTAGGTTGTTTTTAAGAAACATTGTGTGGATGTAATGTCAAGTGCATTTTAGGGTTTTACAAGGTTGACTTTTATTTTCATAAAGTCCATGGTTTTTAGTGAGATCTACAATCAGTTTCATGTCAGAAACAGACATCAGAAACGGGCACAGGCCCCTCTAATCCGATGTCAGAAAGGTGCGGGGGTAAGGGGTTTCCGAAGCTATTTGACAAGCATTTTTGATGAAGCATACTAGCAGCTTAAAACTGAAGCTGCTAAATGGAATTCAGCCGACACTAATTTTATTTACACCTGTGGTTTTTCTACTTTGACATGTCAAAATGTCTTATGTGAAAAAGGCCTATAGTGCACAACTTGCTGAGTCTCCACATACTGGAGTTTAGTTGTGTGTGTAAATGTACAAACAATCTGAAAATGAAAAAAGCAATGATAAGAAAAATGATTATATCAAAATGTTATCATATTGAGCCTTTATAAGTTCAAATTAACAATACATTTGTCTTGACAACTACAGTGACAGCAGCTGTGACTCCATGTAAGGATTCAAAGAGAGAAAGACTCCCTCTAACAACAGCCCTGAGTTGTTTGTGTACGCTAAAGTTTGCTGAAGGGTCAATATGAGGTACGCATCACAACAAATATTTGCAAGAGAGTTGTCGTTCACAATTAGTACGAGTATATAGAAAGAGAAAGGGAGAGGAAAGGATAGAAGTGACCATGTTTCAGTTTATTAGAGTTTCCCTTGATCTATTACATTATTTACCAGCTTTTAAAAACTGTCAGTTGTTTGTCAGTGAAAGAACCATCGCACACCTTCTTTATCTTCTTCATATCTTTGTAAATTCATGTTTGGCTGTCAGGCGGCAGATGTCACTGTAGATGTTGTTAAAAAGAATGTCACTAGTCCAGATGCCTCACCTATTTTAACCATTTGTGTAATAGGATCTAACAGACAGAAAGATGTCATGTTAAGCAACGCATTTCAGAACTTTTACCTTCACACCCAATAGTAGCTTGATCCAAATACAAATGTGGCTGTAAAGAAATCCCCTCAGTCTGGTGACATGTTAAAACGTAAATCAGGATACAAATTTATCACAATAACAATTCTAAGGAACTGAGGAATAACCCATAAAACGAATGACTTTTTTGGAGCAGGTCATGAATCATCTTTAAGAGCCACATGCCTCTGCTTCCCAAGAAATGAATTCTTTCAGAGCCATGGACATCTGCACTGTTCAGCAAAGCAAGTATCTTGGTGTGTGGTATATCTATAATAGACATGTTTCTATTGTCAAGCGGATTTAAGCAAACTTTAAATGTCGCAAAAAAAAAAAAAAAAGTCGAATTAGGCGCGCTTCTTTCAACATAAACTAGGTTTGTTGCAAAGCGTAGTTTCGTCAGAAGTTGGCGGTATAGACTACGCTTTACGCATGGCTGTAATCTGCCAGTAAACAGAGTAGAAGAAGTAGAGGTTGTGAACCGGAAACAAAACAAGTCGCCTTGGCCATCTAACCCATCTACAGGAGAAAAATTGAGAGAGGTCCTCAGGAATTTGTTTCTATTGGGCACGTTTTAAGTGTTCTTTCATGTCACTAGTATTGGCTATGTTTCATGCTGTCCGGAGACGAAGACAAATGCCAAACGGTTCTGCAGAAACAGCTAAGATAAAGTTAAATGTTCGTTATGTCAGAACTTAGACAGCAAAGGCATTTCCATATCCCATTTAGCACAACAAAAGGCAAAAAACACCTCAAGCGAGAGTAAAAACATTTCTGTGCAATTGAGGAAGTTTTATCAAAATTTGCTGTTTCCATACAGCTCTAATGCGATACTTCAAAATGTGCATACACTTACGGGAAGACGGCAAATGAGGAAAATGTAAACTGTGCTTGAAAGGTGATCTCTTCTCTTGTAATTGCCCCAGGTTTAGAGACCTGAGAGAGATTCAACCATGCACATTGTTCGAAGTCTATTAATTAATTAATAATTCCCTCAATTTTATAGTTATACCCGAGGCCATGCCAATGGCTCATGTTTATTTTGTTTCCTGCGGTTGACTAGCGGTTGACTAGCGGTTGCATACAAAGGCTAACTTAGGTCAAGCCGTCAGGCTGTCTGGGCAGTATGGCTTTCAAAAATGTTTGCAAGGACAAACTTACACAATCATCCAATCAGCCCATGCCAGTAAAAGGTGCGTGAGAGATTCTGCTCCACCCCATTTCATGAATCATTCCTCATCTATCCGATCAGTAACATCAGATAAAGAAAAAAAATCAGTTGTCTATATAAACATTCCTGATTATGACTTGTGAACATGAGTGATTGAAAATGTGCCAAGTCTATGCATGATTCATGTGGGTAAGGCTCAAACCAGATGACAGAATGAATTGAATTGCACCCAGAAGAAAATGTCAAGTCTTTTGTGACCTTGTCAGATCTCCTCAGTGCTGTGGTGGATCTGGAGAATCAAAGTTTCTTAACAAAGGCCTGTACAGGTCCCCGAACTAATAGTTTAATTTGCATAATTTTCGCAAAAGTACTACTGAGGCATTCACTCACATAGACTTCATTGTTATCTGCCATGATTTACCTGTCAAATCCAGCCCTTTTAAAAAGGCAAAAAGGCAGCAAATAAGGTAATTTCAATGGAATCATCATGATCAGTGGATTTGCTTGCGGCATGAAGGAGACAAATATTTCCAGTCAAGTCCAACTTTGGTGAACTTTGACATAAAAATTTAGCGTCATATTCGCTAATAGCAAACTGTGGTGACTGTGCTGAACGAAGAGCCAAAGAGTCCAAAACTAAGAAAGCTAGCTTAATATCTGTGTTGCACCATCTATTTTGGTTATGAGGCAGGTACAAATAACTGTTAGCTTGCTAACAACAGTTAGTATGCAGTACAGTATGTCACCAAGTTTCTAACACCTGGATTGTCTTGAAAGTGCATTTGATCTGAACTCAGAAAACATTCTCAAACACACATAATGACCTCATGGCAGACTAAACTCTTCTTCTGTATAACAATGAGTAGATGGAAAGTAAATCTGTTTTATAGACACAACCTTGTGCTAGAAAAAGTTGAGAAACATTATTGTTTGGTAAACTGTTTTTTTTATAGGCCAAACTTATTCTCAGTGTGTAATCTTCAGTGAGAATCTCACAGCCCACTGCGATGACTCACTGGCTGTTGTTGCTAAACAGGGAAGTTCAGGTTCTGAGACACACTGCAAGAGACTGGGTATACCTTTCTCAGGAAACTGGCAGTGGGACAACTTGTGAAAGGATGTTTTCTTTACTACACCCAGTGTTTGTCAGGTCTGAGGATGGAAGGTGGGTTATGATGAGGTCGAAGGAGAGCTTGGGTGAATTGTAATTTCTATTTCAGTCTCTTTGAAGGACAGGGACGTCCATCCTTTGGGGGTTTGCGGTCCGTCTCTTACCTTTGACCCAGACTGTGACATGAGAGAGGAAGAGCATCCAAAACAGGCCAGGGGAAGAAGAGCGGAAATCCCACTTTTGTGATACCTCATTTCATTGTAATATATATTTGTATATTTGCCCACATCTGGCAAATATTCATATATATAGTTGAGTAAAGTTTACAGTCCCCGTTTTCCCCCATATAAGGTACTCTTGATGATCACCTGTTATTACCTGTCCTTAAGTTCTATATGTTTATGTCTGTGTCACCACATTTGTCAGTACATCTGTAACTCACTTCAATGAACAACTACAAAGATGCCTCTCAAAATGACAGTCTTTGGTACCGAATGATGATCTGGGAACTCCATCAAGAAGCGTGAACTTGGCCCATAAAAACAATGGAGGGCCAGAGTCAAAGAGTCAGGCACGATGAAAGCATTTCCCGTCCACTGACCTCTTGTCATTCCAAGTCTGCCGTGTTATGGAGCAAGATCAAAACAAAGCCTTTGTAATCTGATCCTCATTCAGCATCAAACAACCACTACCAACAAAACAACAAACGGTGAGGTAAAAGGGCACAGAAATTGTCGGGGAAAGGGCCATAACACAATACCATTGTAACTGTAGAAAGAGACATGGGAGACTGGCATTTTGTCAGCTTTCTAAGTTGGTCACAGCTTTTTTTTTTTTTATTAATTGATTCTTTAAGATCCTTCTGCATAGGTTTGATCAGTTTGCAAAAAGTTCAACACAAAATTAACATGGCAGGTAATTATAATGCAAGAAGGCTTATGATTTTGACAAGCTATAGCAATAGAAGGATCAAATATCCTCAACAGCACAAAAAAATGTTGCTCTCTCTAACACTCGAGAGAGCCAACAATTAACACAGTCTATCAAGTTTCAAAAGAGCCAGAGAGTAAGACTTTTGGAATAGCTGAAATTCCTCACAGCACAGGTGCAAACTGTGTAACTAAAGTTATAGTGAGTGAAAACCCTCAGGCTCTAAAGGATTTCTTTCTTTAGGCTACATCATCTTCCAAAAATTAATATAAGTAGCATTATAAGTTTGTCAGGTGTGTTTGTTGATTTATAGCCCTTTTGATGACTATGAACACGTTGGCACAATGCTGAATTCAGTCTCCACATCTAGCATGTCTAGAATAAAGGAGATGAGTTTTTCTTCTGGTGAATGACTACAATGGGAAAACCCAGCAAGCACTGCCTGAGCGTAGGAGGTTGTGATGTCCAATCAGACAGCTATAAACACAGTATGACTCATCGTGACACATAAGGTCGACTTTAGAAAAACATTTTTGTAAATCCTCAGAAAACAAGCCATTCAGATATAATGGGAAAGGGTGTTGTTTTGCGACATAAAAAGAAAAGAATAGAACAATGAGAGCAGAATAATAAGAGCACTGAAAATGCATGGCATTGAACAGAAGTTTGTTTTTAGGTAATATCAAATAACAACAGGTAGTATTGTCTGCCAGCACATTGTTACTTCTGTTGTGGCACCTTAACCATTACTATCTGTATCCTCACACAATACAACACAGTGCCAGTATCCTTAGAAAAATAAGCATCACATATCTCAACAGATTATCTTTTGGTGCACAACAACAAACAAACTAGGGTGGTGCCATCTTCCTTTCGCTACCCTATAATGTTTGGTTAAAGTCCTCCATCACTTTCAATGGAAGCACATTAGGAAGGGGTCCCCCATGGCCAGTATGAACAGGAGGAACAATTATAGCAAGCAAAAGCAGTTTCAATGCCCATGCGGTGACTGTTGAGCGAAGAATTCTCGTTTATCCTGAGACTTTATGAATCTGCATCATTAAGAGGGAGAGAGACTGGAGACAAATAGGCCTAATAGAAAGTACCGGGTGAGTTCTGATATCAGAGGCTGAGTGGACATAAACACACAGGATAACTACTATACTTTGACTGAAATCTGTCTGAACACAACTTGAGATCTGGGAACGCGTCAACATTGCAAAAAAAAGTCCACCAGCACAAGAAACACAAGAGGTCAGACAATAAATCAGTCTTTAAGCAAACCTCCAGGTTATCCAAAAGTGAAATAAAGTGGTTTAAATAATCTGATCGTCTGACTGACTGGATTTCATTGTAGTAACGGCGCCGTGTTCACAAATCTCAGCAAATACTTTGTTGAGTACAGTGTTACCATAACTGATAGAAATGATGAAACTATGAAAATGAGACCCAAGTTGTAATAAACCGGAATTGTCTTTTAAAAAACAGAGAAACATGGTTCAGTACTGTAAAACCATGTGTTTCATAGAGACTTGCACAAGATGATGCTTAGACTTTGAATAGCAGGCAAAATGTTTACAAACTAGGATGGATTTTTTTCTCCCCATAAATATGATGCTTGTAATTGTACAGTATTGCTGTCTATGTAATAACCGCTCTTTGGAAACTTTAATCATTGCTGTGCATGAGCACTGAATGATGTTTTATTACTGTTTTTGACCTGGGTTGAATACATTCACAAACACATGCTGCTAAGCAACTGCTCTTAGTTGAACTGAAAAGACGTTAACTGTAGTTATGAACACCTTCTCATTATGATTTTGGCAAAGGTTGACAGCATTAAACACACCATTGCAGCATGCAAAGCTATATTTGATGTGTCATTGTTACTAGTTTTATCGTTATGTACAACTTAAGATAAAGTGAAATAACTGTCATAAAATACTATGTGTGCACATTTTGGAAGAATTTAAGAAGTTTGCATGTCAGTTAAGAAAATTAAACCCGTCTAGCACCTGAACAAAGACATGCTTTCAGTGGTGAAAGTGAAATAGTTCCACAATAAAAGCAGCATTACTTAAATGAAAGCTGTCAGTTGGGGTGAGGCCCATGCCTAAACAATCTGAGGAGAAGCAGTGAGGCACACATTTACAAACAGCCCTGAAATTCCTCAGTGTTATTCTTCTGGGGATTTTAAGCTTAGGCTTACTTAATAAGCTAACTGATGAGTAAGACGCAAAGTAATGACAGTGCCTATTGTAAACAGTAATGACTAATGTCTCTATGGAAGGGAATTCTGTACTTTGGGATCGGTGTTGACATGGGTGACTCCCGTCTGGCACGCGATGTGGGCTTAAGGACATAAACAAACCTGTGTCTAACTCCGCCCAAGGCTCACATGCACAACTTACCTGATACAGGAATGTCCACCATGTCCAGATAGAGACTGGTCTCATGTATGATCCATCTGAGACCACAAACCACTGACCCTGTCCTGTAAGACAATCCAAATATACCTCATAGGGATTCTGAAGTCTTACCTATTAACAGACAGAGATTTCATGTTTATATTACCTTTTACAAAAAATATGATATAAAAGAACTAAGAGAAAGATGTATTAAGACTGAGAGGAAACCTTACAGTACAACTCTGATCCATCCTGTAGGCCAAAATGGATCTCATTTGCTCTGCTGCCCCTGCTAAGTACTTGAAAGATGGAGTGGAACAGCCAATTCTGTATGGTCTGCAAGAACAAGTCTTTTCTTTTCCATTTTTGACTTATTTTTTATGATCTCTATCAGACTTACAAACCCACAGAGAATTCTCATCCGACTTTGCAGTTCCAGTCCACGGCACATTAGAGCATCTTTCAGCTCATTGTTTGGATTTTGCACCTCGCAATTGTAATGTTTTGGTTCAGTCTCACCGCTCTCATCAACCCAGTTACTATTATCAGCCGAAAAAACGCCTGTATGTTACCTGCCCAGCACCAAATGGCAGCCAAAGTTAGCAACTAGCTAGTCAACATAGTGAAGCATTTAGCTGCTATAGAGCCAGAGACTTAATCAGATATTATTAATAAAATCAAATAAATGACATTCAAAATCAAATCCTTGCGCTGAAGAAGTTCACGTTTGCTACTGTGCATCAAGTGGGTCAAGACGCTGGATGAGCATCTCAAGACAATATCCCATCTAGCCCAGTGGATCATTCAAAGATAAGATGACGAGTTAATGATACCTTTAAATGCCTTTATTTGATACTGTCAAGTAATCAAGGAGTCATTTTATTCTTTGGAACAATGAATGGTGAAACAATATCCGCTTTATAGCCCATATGATAGAATGTCCTGGTTAGACTTTTGTCTAAATATGTCACCTACTCCCTTATAGACCAGAGATGACCCTGTATCAGCAAAGACAATGTGTAGGCCTATACCTTCAGATTAGAAAGCACATAACATACGTAGTTGAGCAATGCCTTGCACTGTTTGTTGAGAAAATCCTTCTGTATGTGTATAATTGTATCCTATCTAAAGACTATATTTGAATATTAGCTGCAATACTGCCATCAATGCTGTGTAATTTAGCTGTGATTTGCTGTATCAAGCTGTAAGTGTGATTCTTGACCTTTTAGTTAAGCAAATGCAATAAGCTACAGCTTATCAGATGCAGTTTGATCGGCTCGGTGACTCACTACTGTGGCTGATCCCCATTTTGATCATGCTTTATGCTGCATTAGATGTGGAACTGTTTTAATGTTTACAACACTAGGAAGAATTGTTTAAGTGCTGTGTTGTGTCCAACTGATAAAAATAGCTACGGATGTACTATCTTCTACTTGAAACTGTACTTTTGTCTTCAGTAATTTACCTTGAACCAAGCCAAAGAACTTGATACAGTAATCTAAGACAGTAATCAAGACTTATTCATCAACAGATAAAAAGTCACAAGGTATAATACAGCAGTCAATCTTTCTATGTCTGTTTGTGTGCGTGGGTGTGTGTGTGTGTGTGTGTGTGTGTGTGTGTGTGAGGGGCTTCTTGTTAACTGTTTTCACAGCTGAGAGCAGCAGAGAGGACTTTCCACGCCTCTTGACAGATGTATTCCGCCCACTCACGCTATAGAGGCACAGCAGTGGTCTCCACCTCTGACTACAGGGCCCCCTAGAGTTGGAGTTACAAATAAAGAGTCTCGCTCTCAAACGAGGAATTCACCACCTGGAAAGTGACACCATATTCTTGCAGATATAAAAGTAAAATTGTTTTAGGGACATATGAATATTAAACTTGATTCCTTGTTTTATCTTTCTTTTCATATGAAAATAATACCTTGACAACAAGGAAACAGTACTAATTAATGAATAATGTCTCACAACATTAGAATGGCATCTTAATGGGCAGGACTCTAAATTGTTGCTGTTATTTAAACATATTAAGGCGAGCAACATTGCATTTGCATTTGATAATGTGAGTAATATGATCCTTGTTTCCTGGTTTAACTCAAGGCTGCTCAATTATCCCTACATGACTGCAGTAGTTACATGAGACATGACTAACAATGAGCAATTAATCAGTCTGTTGCACAAGCTGTTTCTTTTATCAAGTTAGACAGAGCAGTCAGAGAGAGAGTAAATAGAGACAGAGGCAGAGAGAGTGTGCAGATTTTTCGGGGTGCATGAAGACTGCAAACCTGCTTATAAAAACCTAATGGAAAATAGTAAATTAAATTAATACATAAAGCAAATTATCATGCTTATTAAGCTGATTTATTATTCAAAGCCAAACATGCATGCACAACACCACAACACTCTAAAAAGAAGAGAAAAATCACAAAAAGGATAATATGTCTCCTTTAAGAGAGAAATATCTCTGACTATAACATCTCTGACGGGAAGAAACTACACAGAGTGAACCTCATATAATCTTGTTAAAACCATTTTGTTTCCTGCAATTTTGCCAAAACCATCAGAAAGACATGAGCCAAATCTACCGTTAACTTCTTGATCAGCTACAGGAAACAGTAGATGGGGTTATCAATCACATCATTTTACCCGATAAATTGAAATCAGCAGATGAAGAAGAAGGAGAGGATGGCAGGGCCGTACACGGAGGTGATACGACCTCACAGGATCTAACTACTCTAAACACTGAGCAAACAAACGTCATATTTGTGTTGGGATGAAATTATATTTGA
Organism: Maccullochella peelii; assembly: GCA_002120245.1. Taxonomy (NCBI): domain Eukaryota; kingdom Metazoa; phylum Chordata; class Actinopteri; order Centrarchiformes; family Percichthyidae; genus Maccullochella; species Maccullochella peelii. The sequence continues at coordinate 100,778 of LKNJ01000265.1, forward strand.
TTACCACTGTTCCTATTTAGAAGGAGGGTGTGGGTTATTTAAGACCATTTAATGACCAATTAGGGGCGTATTTAGCTACAAGGGTGCAGCTTGCACATGCATTATAAAGCATTTATATTTAGGTAAATGCAGTAATAATTCTTTATGAACATAGTGTTAAATAATGACTTGACATTATAATGTACAGAAGCAATTCATAATATTAGTCAGTGTATTTACTTAGGTTTACGATTATGTTTGCTCTGCAAGCGTTTTACTATAGAGTCACTTACAGAAACAATATACTTCCTCATGACACAGTGTTTACAGTAAGTACTGTAGAGTTGAATTACGTACTCCTGAACTGCATAATTTGGCCATATTTCATGGTATTTATCTTTCTAAACTCAAGTTTGTGTAATTAATAATGTGCCAGAGTCTACCCGAGGCATTAAGAGGTCATAAAAAAAAAACACTTCTCACTCACTGCTAGTGGTACCTTGTCTTAGTTTTGGCTTTATTTGACCAGGTTTTTAAATAACTGTCTCTGAAAACCATGAAGGTAAATGGAATTTTGTACAGCTCACACGACATGGAGAAATGACATTTTCCCTGTTATTCTGGAAAATCCAAAGATCTTGCTGTGTTGGGGCAGCTACTGTATGATAAAAAGTTATAGTAATGTTTCTGTGCACATGTGTGGCTTGATTTTTGCTTATCAAATCACGCTGGGCCAGCTATAATTTGCCCTTTTATTATTTCCTCTCCATCGAGTGGGGGTTGCTTGACAAATGTTTATTGCCTCCTGAAAAGCATCCTGTGTAAAGCATTTAAATAATGACTTTGTGTTGGAGGAAGTATTTGTAAAATAGGAAAACATTGCAAATGAGTTGGCAAGGTCATGTCTGAGTATACAGTCTATGTAAATGAAGTTATGTGGCACCATAGTGAACAAAGCTTTGTTTGTGCCAGAGCAAGGCATACACACAGTGGGAGGATCAAAGGTCTGATTTTGTTTAAACTGAAATGCGCACACACACACACACACACACACACACACACACAAAACCACCATGGAACATTAAGTGGGTGGGTAAGGTGTACAGAAGGCAGCTAATTCAAATCAACTGCTTGAATTATAACATTCATGTGTTCTATTGGATCCATTAGTTTGTACTGGCAGGATAAACATCCCATATTTTGTGGACAATGTTGTGTATATGTATCAAACATCTGCTATTCTCCTCTACTTAGAAATAAACCAACTACAGTACCTCCTTCCGTGTATTCAAGTAATTTTCTGAATGTCAGTAGAACACCCTTTCAGTGAACTACTTATGGAAGCATACAGTAAGCCAAATGTAATTTAAAACTAAGGTGTGTTCAACCATGCTCCCTACTGGGCAGAAGAGAGAGGAGTGTCTCAGGTGGACAGAGCTGGTGACTTGCTGAATTTACATCATGTTTAAACTGACTTTAAAATGAAGCCAAAAAAAAAAAAAAAAACACATTGACTGTAGGTCTTCAAAACGGAGGTTCTGAAATTATCCAGTGATGAAGATTTTATTCCATTAATATTGTCACACTATGCATATGATGGCATGTATAAAGGAACTATTTTGTCAATGACATCTGGGTAATCTGTATTTGCAAATAATGTAGTTTATACAAATATGTATTCTTTGTGAATTAGTTCAGTGTTTTTGTAATAATATAAGAAAAATACAGAATCCACCAAAAATCACCTTCCTTTTGCTTTTCTTAAAAAAACCAAACCAGTGTTTTTGTCTACTGCTAACTTACAGTATTGGTGAGTTCTGAAATCTGATATATAAAATATATAGGAACAGAAAATTGTAATCAGTGGCTATGTATGCAGAAGTTGCTGTAGACTTAAATTTTCATTAAAAAAAACATTTGTGCTTATCGGGACCTCCAAGTTGCAGTACTATAGCCTGCATTTATGATTTTAATTAATTTTCTGCCTTTTAAAATTAAACTTTGGGCCTATATCAATACATTTTGTGTGTATTATTTCGAGTTAGGTGGGAATATTCTGCAAAGTTTGGTGCATTTCATTCATGGGAAAGCAAATTGTTTTGTCACTAAAGTAAGAAAAAGCACATATTTATGGTTTCACAAAATCAAAATTTACCACAAGTTACCTGCCATTTGTCCTCTATCTCCCAAAATAATATAACAAAGAATATGTAACTATTAGACTATTTACGTAACTTTGGCGATTAGGGTAGATCTGAATAAAAAATGATTAAAGTAGCATTTACAGTAGAACTGTCTGGTTACAGGCTCGAATTGTGATTCTTTTCTGTTTTAAAATCACATGGACTTTATTATTTGTTCAGGCCTAAAGACAATGTATAAAACTACATTTTACACTCGACTGAATTATAATACACTAAATTACTGTCTTCTATGGTCACAACACAAGTACACTGCATATTTTCAATATTCCAAAGATTCTGCTTTGAGAGCCGTTTTCCAGACAACTTATTGCATGTAGCAATGTACCCTGCTCTGAGACAGAGTCACAACTTAGGCTAGATTGACTGAAACAACATTAAAACTGTAGCCTAGCACACAAGAGCTCCATTCATATTCTACTGACAGACCAGCTTGTCGCTAATCTTTATTATCACACAGCAAATGAATATTCTCTAAGCAAACACACCTTGATGTTGTTCCCACTGATGTTCAGCAGGCCGTTTAATCCAGCACCAGGGTGTTTCTCTGCTGTACCAGTCTGTAGAATGTTGTTCTAACCGAGGTTGTTAAAACCACCACACTGCTGTTAAAAATACATTCCCCAGAGGTCTTAACATGTAAGCAGGACAGAAAGCTTGAAGTCTCATTTAATGGAAGGTCAATATTAGTGTAAAGTTCGCAGTGCGTCCTTTTCATTTTTACACCTCGAAGAATGTAATTGCACCTGTGCACTTAAGAATTAATGCTGTGTTATTGTGTTTTCCCATATTCTGGATCCAGTCGGGCTGGATCCTGAACTGTAATGGTACAGGAGAAGTACAAGAAGGCCTAAAAGTACTTGTAGTGTAATTAGAGAAAAGTGAAAAACTAGGCCAGAAAAATAAAATAAAATCTACTCTGAGTAAAGGTGGGAAAAGAAAAAATGTATGTGATGATGATGTTATATGATTAGATTAAATTAAAACAAAGAACAATTTAGGCTACAAAATAAAGTGCATGAACATGTCAGCGTATAGGCCTCATGTCCAAACCATGGATATATTCCTTTTCTATAGATGACACTTTGCAGCCTTAAACTGATTACCCGCCTCCCTCAGTGAAGCCTTCCTAGAATTAACCAGAAAAGAGAACACAACTCAGACAATAAAACAGAAATGAGCGCCAATAAATAAAAAGCGCTACGGACACCGCGGCGGGTGCAACAAGCATTATTAAATAACCTGACACTTCTTATAGAATCAACAGCAGAATAAAACCTCACCAAGGCAGACAACAACACAGAGATGTATAAACATAAAAACTCCACAGCAGTTACAGCCCACAAACACACAGCAAAAAGAGAGCTGCACAGTTTTTGCACACATGCGCACACACGCACAGAACGCTACGTTGCCTAGCAACGTTGACGTATGACGTCTGTACAATGAGTTACAACCATCATAATGACTTTGCTGTTGTACGCACCTGTCTGAACGGCATCCTGCGAGTCTTGTGCACCGCCAAGTCCTCCACAATCTGCGTAATATAACCAGTCCACTCGGCCTCTCTGTCCCACTGCGCTCCTCAAAGTGTTCAAACATTTTGAGCTGAATGAGTCTCTGCAGTCCCAACTGTAACAGGGATTAACAGTCAAATACAGCAGAAAGGCCTCACACACATCACTGAAGGTGAACGTTCCTCAGTGAACGGAGGAGTCAACGCTGGAGAATCCACCACGAGCATTTTAGCACTTAGCATGTTAGCCAGGCCCAGCATGCACCTGCTGGTCAACATCTGTGTGTTTGATTTTTTTTCCAGGTAGAGTGATCGGGGGGCGGGGGGCGTGGTGCATTAAACCACGTGATTAATTAAGGTAGATGCAACTTTCTTTTTTTTTTTATCTATGCCGAGATATAATAATTCTAACCTTAACCCATAATAAACTGCAAGCGGTTTCCACTGCACCTCTACACCCCCCCTGACACTCTGCCATTTAGAACATGTAGCCTGTGTTTTCCAGTGTGTCAGCTGTCACCTTTCTGGTGGAGGAGATCTCTGGAGCGCTGCCCTCCTGCGGCCTTAGCCACACCAGCAGCTTCTACTCTGCTGCTGAGGTGATTTGGCTCCTTTCTTTTGTTCCATTCTCACACAGTTTATCATGATGTTTTCATGTGAGTTTTGTTTTTACTTTGTAACAGATGCAACTTGAAATGTAGCTTTAAAGGTCATGGCTACTTGAGATAAAAAGTAGCCTACTTCAGTGAAAGTAAAATTACCGATTTTGTAAAAATACTCAAAAAAAATACTGCACAAAAGAAACTTTTGTAACTTTGTTACAGTAGCCTAACGAGAGTAGATGTAAAAGTTACTTTCACCCCTGCAGCTACTGGGATTGCTGTGGAATTTGGTACTTATATGTTCCTTAGGGATCCCATAACTTTTTTCTCTAGTGCCATCATCAGCTGTACTTTGTTTCTAGCGCTAACTAGCAAATGTTAGCATGCTAACACACTAAACTAACATGGTGAACATCTAAACATCAGCATGCATTGTCACTCGGAGCATGTTAGCATGCTGACCATAGAATTTAGCTCAAAGCACCGACTAAGTAGGCTACAGCCACACAGAGCCACTAGCGTGACTGTAGACTCAGTCATCTTACATAATATTAGACAAATCTGTCAAAGCCATGGCATAATCTGTCAGTGAGTATGCAGTAAAAGGACAACTCTGTCTTCAGCAAATATTCCTGAATCTGTTACACTCATGAGAAGTTGGTCAAAATTCTACTTGAGTGGCGGCTCATAGTTTTACAAACTTTCTCATAATGAGTAGCCAGTGTCTCTGTGTGTTTACATTGAGGTTCTGCAGCTCAGAGTCAAGGCAAGAGAGGATCTCCCGAGCCCTGTGTTTACACTGTCTGTTTCCTGTATGGCTGTTTGGGAGACTGTGAGGGAAGAGACACTGCAGTCAGAGACCAATCAAACATAAACACTGAACAATGGATGACGGACAGAGGAGGACACATTTTTGGGGTATCTGTGTTGGCTGGTGCCATCCGAGGACAACTCAACAGGACACAATGTCAAAGTTGTCAAACTGTTCTACACAGTGAGGACAAATCATTACCTCATATCCTTCCCTCAGACTTATCTAAATGAGCTCTGCCCTTTCCGGGTGAATTATAGTCATTAAGAAATGTGGTGATATCCCTCACAGCCATATCTGGAGTGAAAGTGATTTTCATGACACAGCTCCTTGACTCTCTGGGGTAATTACACTAAGTTGTATGTTTATGTTAACTAATGAGCCCCGTGATGTTTGCTGACTGACCACAGCTGAAGATTGAGCAACCGGCAGATGAGCTCGACCTAGTGAGTGCCAGTCGAGTCTATCAGACTTTGATCCGGCAGCTATCGGGCGACCCTCGCTATGCTATCAAAGCACCATCTCTCCTTAGAGAAGGCTTGTCTTTCTTATCAAAACAAAGACCCTGCCTCTGCCTTGCACAACTGGACCCCAGCTCCTGGGTGGTCCCCGGTCTTAGCTGCGTAATAATGGTGCCTAGCTGTTCCAAGAAGACGTGGAATACAGCGAGAATGCCTCATTTCAGCCAGATAGGAATTGCCCGATAACCTCGATGGGACTGATAAGGCAAGCTGGTGTCAGGCTTGGTTTCTCAAAATGAAGTAAATGAAATGTTGCGAGGTGGAGATATGCGAACCAAAAAAAAATCTTACGTATTACCAAGATTATAGTGATTTCATAAGTATAAGTATCAAATCCCAGGCACTTGTTCCATGCCCATATATGAATTTTGTGGAAGCTTGTGTGAGGCCCATCCTTGAGCGGTAATGAGAGGAGGAGCACGGTGGAGCTAGATTGGAATGTGCAAAAACATTTTTAAGTGGGGTGCTGAATGCTGTATTCCCCTCTCTACTGCCACTGTCTCATGTCCCTGACCTGGACCTGGACCTGGACTCTTTGCAGGAGTGGAGGATAGAGAAGGGGGTGTGGTCTCTTCTTGTCTACCCCATTTCCTGCCTTCCACACCAGCTCTAATTGGAAATTTGGGTGGCCCTGTTTATTTACATGGTTGAAATGCGGCGAGGTTGTATTTATATTTTCATGGCGCGTTCTCAGCAGTGCTGCATTACATAGCCTTCCCCTGAGATCGCTGTGGGAGAGGGAGAGGAGTGTAGAGTAGCCCAGTCGTTGAATGTGTGTGTGTGTGCGTGTGCAGGAGGGAAGAGCGATGGAGGTTGTATAAGAGCTAATTTCCTTCACTGTGAATCTGCACTTAATGATCTTAAGGTAAGACCTTAATGATCTGAGTTGCCTGTATTATTTTAATTGCATCTATTCCATAATTCCATTATCTGCAGACTAAATCAAAATAAATAAAACACTACAAAAACATGTAACAAAATAAAACACGAATGGCAAATTTGATTTTATTTTGTCGTAAACAACATAACACACTCAAAATAATCACAAAACAAGAAAAAAAAACAATAGATGAAAACTTAAACATCAAATCAAGATTCATCCAAACTGTCCCCTTTTAGTAGGCCTATTCAATAGTGCTATGTCAGAGAACCAACATTTATGCATGTCTTACTTGTAAAGGAAGAGCAAGAATCCGGTCATCAACTAGCATTCAAGGATTCAAAGATTTATATGTCAAATATACATGTAATATGTGTAGTCAAATTTAATGTGGCATGCTCCTAAGGTTGTGCTGAAATACTAAGGATTAGAAAAAAGAAATATAAAAAAAAATAAAATGCACAAATATGTCAAACTGCATTCTGTGCAAAATGTCCATGAATGCACTGTGTAGGTAAGATTAAGGTATTGTGTCAATTTCTAATCCAATACTGTTGATTCTATTCTCTATTCTATACAAGGCTATAGTTTCAGAAATGACACACTACCCTAAGACCCTCTAACTTAAAGGTCTCTCAGGTCCCGTAAGTATACGTGGATAAAAATAATCCTTAGATGAGCCATGTCAGAGTGGTGGCAGTGTGTGTTTATCTTTCAGACCGGGGCTGCTGAGTGGCGGAAGGCAGAGCTTTCTAGTCCAGCCATGGCTACAGAGAGCCTGGACCTGACTGTGGATAAAGTAAACACACGAGCACACACACACGCACACACACACACACACACACACACACACACACACACACAGGGCTCTCCCGTCCTCCTCCCTGCCCGTCAGCTGGAGACCACACACCCAGACCACACAGAGTCTGAGAACAGCCCGAGTCACTCTCACGCAACACAGCCCACGAGCTGTCACTCTGACCACCTTCGTCTCTCCGTCAGCACTGGCTCTGCGTGTCACTTCACACACAAAACAAAGCATCTGTGTTTAGAAAGACGGAAAATGAAAGAACCCCAAACTCTTTTGATAGGAAATTGTTAGCAGGAAATCCAGAGAATATGATTTGATAATGTTAATGAATCAAAATAAATTGAGGAAATAAATTATAAAATTGTGTGTCTCTGTGTGTGTGTGTGTGTGTGTGTGTGCACTCCTGCATGTATGTTTGTATGTTGAGGCAGGTGTGTTACAGGGAGTCACGTCCCTGGGCCATTAAGAGTGATCAAAGGGGTTGTGAATGCACTGATTACTGCAGTCCAACTACCCAAATGTGTGAACATCATGTTTTTGTTTTTTTTTGCATGAAGGGAATTCATATTTCCACTCTTCCCAGGTCCTCAAGTACAGCAACCAACCAATGATACATCACTCCCTGCTGGTCATTTATCTTACTGCACATATATCCATGCACAGTCACTTTTTCTGAGTTGGTTGCTAACTATCCACTTTGTCGCTTGAAAATCTTCTGTTTGTTGTGTTTCCCTGGAGGTAATCTAGATTATGGTGTAAATGCATCATTTCCTACTTTGTCTAATGATGTTTTAGTGTAACATCCTTCATCACCAAAACCTATGCAGGTTGCTGGCCAAACTAAACAGGCAGCCCACCCCTTGCATCGGTGCCAGGTAGACCGCCATATTGTTCTGCTTATCAACCCTTATCTGTTTACACTCCTGTCTCAAGTCATCTGATTGTTTTCCATTACTTTGCTGCTCCTCATCCGACAACTGTTATTGCTTTCCTGCCATCATAATGTATTGGGTCAAGTACATTGTTATCTGAAGAGTCTCAGATAAACATAGCCATCTGAAAACAATTCAGGCTGATTAATTATGCTGATAAAGTTTTTATTCACTGGTGATGGGGAGCAGCTCTCATGCCTTGTGTAGGTCATATCCAGATATTTAATAATAATAGGTTATTATAATAATATAATGATAATGAGCTACATTATACGAGGATAATAGAGAGTAATTGTATGTGTATGTTCTCAGTCACACCAACACAGCTCAGTTTTAATGTCTTCTGTTCTGCCATTACAAGTCTTGACATGATCATCTGTCAACTATTTATCTCAGCATTTGCTCCCATGAGCCACTGCTTCATAAGAATCAGCAGTGGGCCTGTGAGTGATGATTGGTGGATTTGCAGAGTCATTTTGAGGGGTCGTTAAAAAAAAAAAGGAGAATGAGGTCAACACCTTCCTAACCACAGGGTCAACAGGCAGGATCAGCCAGAGTCGACTGGGGTTAAACAGGACTGTCATCATATCCTTGGCAGGGGTCTGACCCTAAACATACTGGTGTCACGGACTCTGAGTCTAGTGTAGAATTACCACAGGTATATTCTCAGGGATAAGGTTTTAAAAAGTAAGGGAATCTAACCAGGCATTCATTAGAATTTGCACACTGAGTTGTGAATGCAGGATATAATGTCTAGCTACTTTTCTGTCAGATTCACAATGTGGAGAAGATTTTGTTGGCTTTTTTTGTGCCAGTTTTACTGTTCACCCCTGGACTCTCCCTTTTATGTCTGACACCATATGACAGCTACAGATGGGTATACGTGCCTGCAATTTCTCAAGTGCTTTTAAACTACTATGACCACCAATGGTACTGTATGTAAAAAACCTACAATGATGTATGACAACCCAGAACATTCAGCAGTATTTCATTACCTGGAGCTTGTGGGTAGAGTAGACTTCAACCCTAATACTGTGGGGAAGGTACTGTCTTCTGTGCTCTATGCCAGTGGTTACATTTTTGTCTTGTGATCCTTTAAAACAATGCAAAGTCAAATCACAACTCCTCATCAAAGGTTACACATTTCTATGAACTCTGAGCACTTCAAGCAAAGAGCGATTTTTATTTTATGGAACAAAAAAATGTTTTGTTCTTCTTTCCTTGTTGATCATCTTGCCACCCCTCACATTCATCTTCTGACCCCCTTGGGGGGGGGGGGGGTCTCAACAACTGGAGCCACTGCTCTATGCCACAGCAGGAGCTTTTTGTTTAGCTGCATCTACACTAACCAGCAGATGTCGGCAAAACATTGCTAAGGTTGTCTTGTGATATACACCCTCATTTTTTTCTTGCCTCAGAGCCTTGATGTATTATGGCGCGTAAATAAATAGATAAGCAAATCAACATTGCTTTTTATACAAACTGTATTTGGAATATGTAGAGCAAAATCGGAATAACAGACAATCTCAGCACAAAAGTATAAACAAGTTTTACAGCATGATCATTGTTAATGCCACTGTAATTGCAGTGAAATCCCCAAAAGATGATGAAAGGTGTGTAGGGTAGTAAAAGTAGCAATAACAGGATCAGATGGAGATATTTCCACAAGAAATACAATGTTACAGTGATTTTTGTGACACATTTTGTGACACATGTTGTTTCGTTTTTGAGGTCGAAAAAGTAACCATAAAGATTGATACAGTTGGCATAAGTTGGATAATGAATCACTATTTGCCCAGTCAAATTAATCAGTCACTGAGTCAAGACGGAACCAACAACATCACTTTACTTTGGGGAAAGTGCTGCATTTGATACACTTGTGTTAGTTTCATTTCTCCACAAAACCTTTTTCGGTGATGTTTGAGGCATTGGTTGACTAAACTGTCTGCTCCACAGCCTCGACTGAGGGGCTAAGGCGATGTCACTTGGAGTAACGGCTCACATGGGGCGGAAAAACTGAAGCCTGACTACAAATGATGTGGCTTCCTGCAGAGGGGGAAACACCATGGCAAATGTGTGAATGTGCTTTTCTTTTTTTCCTTTTTTTTTTTTTGGTCTCCTTCTTGACAATATGACTCTCTCATTCTCTCTCCCTTTGTTTGCAAATCAAAAAGAGCCCAAAGACGAAACAGCACAGCAGACATGAGTAGTAAACGATTGATAACTTTATTTCAAAATAAATCATGTATCCATATGACAATTTTATATTAATCAATCTCCAGTCTTTGTCATTATTCAGATATATTGTACAAAATGCTAGAACAGTTTTTTTCAGTATACACACTTTCCAGATTTCCAGCTTGCTCTCAATGTTTTACTGTAACTGTAATAAGTGTGGCGTGAAATGGGTGTGTGGTTCTGTGTTTGAGTCACTGATGTTGTAGGTGGGGGAGTCACATGTTTTATCCTTATCCATAAATGTCAGTTCCTGATAACAGTAATAGTGTGTGTCATACATGTACCCACCCACACACATGAAAAACACTTTCTTTTACTACAAACACAGACACACTGTACATGGAGCTGACGTCTTCACTATTAGGATTTGATTTTTAATGTAATGTGAAACAAAATTTCCCCCAGCACAGAATCAGGGGGTCTAACAGGATGTTTAAGAGGGAAAAAGGATTTATGGTTCACACCCCCCCCCCCCAAAAAAAACATTCCTGCCTGTGATTTTGGTCAGACTTTTGAAGCCATTGTGAAAGTGATGTGGTTTAAGTGTGAAGGAAGTAAATGTAGAGATCGAAACTCTGGACCACAGAAGAAAAACATAACAAAACCATTATCCCTTCTACTGCAGGATCAGCCGTTAGGACTTCAACAGCATGAGGAATTCCATTATTCTCACTGTTGGATTTTTATGTCTTATGATATATACACATTCCTAAGTAGGTTGTTAGAATCTTAGCATCCAGTGTGTGAACCTCTACAGCATCTTAGGCATGGGAACCATGGGGCTCCTCCGTGGCTGAACTTGCAGGCAAAGGTACCACAAAAGTAGTTTTTCTTCCCATTTGTGAGGCCGCTAGTTTCAGGTCAAGAGGAACAGGTACGGTTTTCTTGCAAGTTACGGGATGAGTGTGATTTTTCCAGTCAGCCTCCTTCAGTCAAGTCAGTTTGAGGATGCCCATCAAGGCCACTCTTTCTGGTGACACAGACCTTGAGGCCCAAGCTACTCTCTGATAATGTGTTATAGGCCAGTGGTCCGCAACCCTTTTTCTGCTTGTGAGCGCTTAATACGAAGTTTCATGTCAACAAGTTGTGAGCACTTGAATCGAAAATTGGTTTTCAAATCAGATAAATCAGATTGTTTCAGTTAAATCATTTTTAGAGACCTGAAAAAGTAAAACGATACAACATATCACACGACAAAGCAAGAAAAAAGCAATGATTGAATAAACATGATTTTATGCAACAAATAATTATTTTTTTTTTTACTATCTCTGTAATCATCTGGTGACTTCTTAGATTATCTTGTGACTGGGAACCCCTGTTATAGGCAATTCGGTGCTTTAAAAAAATAAATGTTTGAAAACCTTCTGCACTTGCAACCACAATATACATATGTAAACAAATCCTGTATGGCTTGAAATTACTATCAGAATTAACTTTTAACTTGTCAATAACTGTCAGCTTAGAAATATAATACAGTAGAGTAAATGGCATATATATAAAGCGGACATATGAGCTTTTTTTCTACATCTGCCACAAGCAAAATGGTTCGTTTATCTTGATTATTGCCTACAGACTGCTTTTTGTGATCAGTTTGATGTAATTAAAATATATATTTTAATTGTCAGTACATTTTTAAAAGCTGACCAGATTCCATAGATATACATTTTCGTAAGCACGTCCGGTAATACATGTAGCAGCCCAGAGGTAAACAATTTTCGATAACAGCTTCCTCTGTTATACCACCAGACCAGTGATAACATCAGTTTTTCTCACATTCCAGTTGTAGCTTTTTTTTTTTGCAATGAAGCCCAGAACTGAGGTCTACTAATGGACGAAGCAATGATGTCGTTGACTGTTCACTTGCTCACCTAAGCGGTTGTTTTTATTTTGCCCATCAAACTGTAGGTAATAAAAGTTTTGAATCACAGACAAAGTTTAAAAGGCAGCGTCTGTGATTGTCTTGAGTGCCACTTCAGAGTATGAGTGCAACAATCACATTGTCAACTGTTACCTGTCAAAATGCATTAAGTGTTCATTCATACTCTGTTTTACCCCTTTGACATATCAGTGTTTGTTACGGGGGCCATTCTTCCTGTGCACCTGTGCTAGTACTTCCTGTCTCAGTCGCCCTCCGCTCCCCTCATCCCCCCACCCTCAAACCGCATCCTTCACACTGTCACAATAATACTTGTAGAGACAAAAAAATAAACATTACTCCACAGTCACAGACGCAAAGACTACAACGCATAGGTGTGCAAGTGAAAACAACAGGGTCTTCCCCATCTCTACCCCTCAGTACCATGACAGCTTCTACCATTTACAGTACACAGCACTGCAGTCACAAGGCGTGATGAACGTGCAGCGGTTACATTCACATTCGTGTCCTCCTGCGTGCGTGCGCGTGTGTTTGTGTGTGTGTGTGCTTGTCACTCCAGAATATGCTGCAGAGGTCTCTGGGAGGGATAGTCGATTGTTGGAGATGTGTTCTGTTCCTGGATGTGATCATAAGCCCGCAGGTAGTGGCCATTGTTCTGCTGGTAATAGCACAACAGTTTTCTGGCAAACACTGGCTCCACCTAAAATGAAATATGGTCTATGTTTAAAATATGTATGGGAATGCTGAATCATGTTTTCCTATTGTGCCCTACAAAGGAAGAGAGCTTAAAACACAGTGAACTTGAATAAAAGGTCTGCTAGCAAACTGCTTAACAAAGATTGTAATGCTTTTCATTTTCTGGCTGATTTTTCTTCCAAAAAAATCATTACTATAGAACCTACATAATACATAAAAAATGCATATACTGCACTTCTTTCAGCTTTAGTGTCCATTTTAACTAGTTTCTTTAAGAAAAACTTTCATTTGATTATTTACAGTCCATAAATATTAATTAAATGTATCTCTGTTTTGCTAGGTGTCTGCCTGTCTGACTCGACTATTAATATTTGCATTGAATTCAATATAATAAATTAATTTACTTTTTCATACATTTAATGGTAGCTTAACCACACTGAATTGCATGAATTCAACTAGTCAGAGTCACTGAAATCTGCCAAGCTAATTAACCTTTGCTGGGGGGTTTTTCTTCATTAATGACTGGATGTAGCTACTGTCTCACTTGGTTACGTGGAAAAACTGAATAACTGTCAGTTTATATAAAATGGATATTTTTCAATTACAGATAACAGCTAGAGAACATCAATCAAAATGAAATTAAGTTTAAGTTTTAGCGAAGGCTAGCTGTGGCTACCTCACCAGCTAGTGTGATTTAGCACACTTACTGCCGTTTGGCTGCATTTTAGCTGTGTTTTGTTGTAGGTTCAAATTTAAAAAGGTGTTTTCACAGAAATTACACATTAAGATGGTATAATATGTGAGTAAACAAAAAGTGAGATTCAGGTTTTAATAAAATTTTGACCAAATATGTAGGCTAGTTACTACATTTTACATTTGTGTATTTGTATTGAGGTCTCTAATTTCTAAAAACCATATATGCATTAGCCAATATGCATATATGGTTGATAGGGTGATAAATAATTATATAACATAATTTCACCGCCTCAGAATGTAATAGCTCATATGATTAATAAAATGCTTTCAATTACTAAGTAAAGTTTTGTAGTGTATGGGTACCTGTGCTGTGATCATCTTCCTCGACCGCTGTGGGTCGGGGTACTCGTCTCCGAAACATAGCACCACCTGGTGTCTCGGTAAATGTCGGCCATTATGGGCAAAATCTTGAAGCTCTGAGAGAAGAAGAGCAGGAAAAGAGAGGGGAATGAGGTACATTGACCACAACAAACTATGTGCTACTTATTACACAGTCCAGCATGTCACATTTAAAATATACAGTAAATCAGCATTAAATACCCCAAATTGCTCACATGACATTTTCCCTAATCATGATGACTTCTCTGGAAACCACTGATGAGGATGAAGATGGAAATTTCAGTGTGAAATGGCACAGAAAACACCATCTTGTCATACTGTGTGGTGGACCACAGGAGGTGGGTGGGGACTCCACACACTTTGGCCCCCTGCTGAGAATATGACTTCTTAGTGTCACCTCAATACTGAGAGGGACTTACCCAGCTAAAGCACCTGCAGCCTCTCCTTCATTATTATCATCGACATCATCACAGCCATTATCAACATGACCACAACTATCATCATACTGTAAATAACTGAAGCAGAGTGGTTATTAGTTATTCTAATTGCTTGACAAGGATGTAATAAGCAGTAAAAGCCAAATCCATAACCTTAGAAAAAGAGCATCTACACCATAGGATAGAAATAAATGCTAATGGAGATCTATTCACTTATATGGTCTATTCATATTATAATGTTGGACTACAATCTCCTGGACAAAATACTGTAAACACTTAATATACAGTATATAAGTGTCATTGTATTATATTTGTCATAGGTGTCATTGTATTAAATATAATGACACCTCAAACTGTGGGCTAAAACATTACCATTAAGTTGAGCTGGTTAAAGTTGTACTGAAGTACAGTAATTAAGTAAATGTGCTTAGTTGTTTTCTAGCAACTTAACACTAGAACTACTAGAACTGCCGTAAGTGGTCATTTTGACCGTTTAAATTCTAAACTCTATGATCTCTCATGATAAATACAGACACTTTTAGTAAAAGTCAGGTACCAGCAGAATTGTATTTTTTAATTCAACAAAGTTATTGCACATATAAATTTGAAAACGGTCAAAATGACCGTCGTGGCTGTTCTGGTGTTAAAGCATTTGTGCAGTTTATGCCATAATTTATACTTACACATTTTAGGAATAGAAATATTGTACGTTTTCCTCCACAGCATTTACCAGACAGCTTAAATTACTTGTTACTTTGCAGATTCAAATTTTACATACAAAACATCCGATCATCTTATAAAATATCATGCATCACTACAGATCTAACTATAATGTAGTTCACATTGGCTGCACCCAGCTTAACTGTAACCCCCCCATTTAGCAGGTATAAGCATAAACAATGAATAAATGGCTTATATCACACTATAATAAAGTTATAAGCAGATATAGCAGAAGGGTTTATTAATGTGTTTGTGAACTCCTCCTGGGGCACCCATAAGGTGAGGTTGGTGTTAAAACAGATCATGAGTGAGCATGAGTTAAAAAATATCAAATATGTCTTCAGAGGATTGATTGTTATATTTTTGTCAGTCAGTAATTGTTGACAAATACTGTACATTAATAAACACTTATGGTAATTTTTTAAACACAGGACTTTTACTTGCAATGGAGTACTTTTATTTCATGATATTGCTACTTTTCTAAGGATAAAGGGTGCCTATCCAGACTGTAAAGACCTTCAAGGCAAATTTGTGATTTTGGGCTATATAAATAAACTGTGACACAATCTGAACAAAAAGTTAAGTTAGTTTTTATTGCAGGAATGTTGTATTGAACAGGATCACATTGCACAGGTGTTTCTGTCATTGTGTCCAAACCTGCAGGTGTGAACAGGACATATACAGAAACATATAAGAGCTTACCAATAAGGAATTGCTGGATGTCAAACAGTTTGCATGCCTGCTCCTTCTCCAGCTTGTTGGGTTTATCCATATATGGAGCCAGAGGTCCTTCCCAGTACACTCGTCCCTGGCAGAGGCGCTTAGCGTATAACCCATCAGGCGTCATCCACAGAAGCACCCCCCTCTCCAGTACATTAGGAAGCATCTCAGCACCCTGCCTGTGAGACTCAGGGTACGGGAATGGGAAAAGGATGACTTCTGCCCCACTGTGAAACCTTTCCTCTGGGCATGGGGAAGACGAGGAGGAAGAGGATGGAGAGGAGGAGGAAGAAGAGGTGATCCTACAGCCTTCTGGGTTGGTGATGGTAATCTCCTTCACCAAAGACTCTCTGTAGTATAGGGACACATGCAGGCTGAAATCTGGAAGAAAGAGACGAGCATTTAGAAGATATATCCTTGTCAGCATCACAATTTCTGCCCCACAGCCTGATCATATGGAGGCCCTGAAATGTCAAGCTTAAAAAAAACATGCAGAGTGTTCACTTCTCTCTTATCATTCCAAGCACATTTTCACCCTCTTTTTTTAATCTATCATCATGTGATAGATTAAAAAAAACCCTTGTTATTCACTGCTCTGAGTTCAGAATGGGGAAGTAAGTAGGTGTTTGTAGTTTCTTATCTGTATATGCAAATATACTGTATTTGCAAAAAAACACGCATGTGAGTGAATGTCTGTGTGTATCTGTCTTTAAATAAGCCCGAGATGATTCTTTACCTGTTATGACATTGTTGTGGTCCATTGTATACACAGGCGGTTGGGACTCTGACAAGTAGGTGTGGAAGGAGAGCTGAAAACCTGTGCAGAATAAATGAAAGAAATACTGGTTATAATTTTTTAAAAATCCCACAACATTTGTTAATTAATTTGTTGCCGGGCATGCACAGAAGTCACATGTTTCACACATCTTCCAGTCATGTACAAAAACAACTCAGACAACACCAGGTCGTCCACATAAACAAATTTGGTTCCTTTTTCTGCACAGACCACTGATCAGCACTGCATAGCTGCTGAATCGCCACTGCCTGTTTTCCCCGCTATTTCTCTCCCGCCATCTCCTCAGCCTGCACACGTATCAGCATTTACGTTCATGGGAATTGTACATATTTGTCCTTTCAATATGATATCATGGAACTGTTTCATATCCCAGACTTTGCATCAGGGTTCTTGAGCATCACAAGCAACACGGCCAAGCTCAAATGCACATCGATCTTTCAATAAACAGTAGTACACCTGACTAAAATATATAAAACTAGCAAATACTATATGACAAGCAGCAGGAGTCACACTTACATACACAGTCAATGATTAAATCTATCTATATAGTTTTATTATCCTGACCATGCTCTAAATGTTGTATTAAGTGTGTATGGCAGTTTCTTACCATTTTCTACGTGGGACCCAGCCCAAGCCCGGCTGAACGGTGGCGTGTAGTGGCACTGACCATACTGCACCTCTGCATGTGGCCCATGGTGATGTGGAGGAGGAAAAGGCTGTTGTTCTACTGGTGAGTATTCCCTCCAATCCCTTCTCTCCTGAGAAACCATATAGCCAGGTACCTGAGGAAGGAACAGTAGGGATGGTCACTCAGAGCGGATATTGTTAAACCAAGACATTTACCACCAGTAATATTGCAGCTTCATTTATGTGCTAGGGCTGTCTATAGCATGCAGCAGCCACAAAATCAATCTGCTGACCTGGGTGTGCAGAGACGGATATGGAGGAATATAGCCGTGGGCATTTACATGTGAGGGTGTCTCCTCCATACTGCTCATCTTCATTCCTGTAAATGTACAAAACCAGAAATACATTTGTCAGATAATTGGCCATGCTTTGCTATGAAGACATTGCTTATGCACAACAACAGCTCTCCCATCCTCCAAAAAAATGGAACTAACATCTTTGACAATAATGCAGGATCATACCATAGTTTTACCATAGATTAACAATAAACTGAGAATATGTGAGAAGAAATATTCTGTGAATCTAACAAACCTAATTCATTTTGGCAGGTTCAGACTGTGAATATGTTTTGTGCATTTGTGAGGTCCTGCTATTTTCCCTTGAGTGTTTTGCAAAGTGAATGCAGAAGACAACTGAGACGTGTGCCAGTTTAAATCCTGTTCATTTCGAGAATGAAGTGTTAGTACAGATAGCACTTGTGCGACAAAAACTGTTGTATGATGGCAGAGACTTAGTTATGCAAGGCTGGAGGTCGCCTGGTTGTGTTATGTGCACCCTGCACTTAGTAACCGAAGCCCTCTAAAAAAAGCACTACGGCCTTTTTGGTACATGCTTTGGCTTCCTTTGTGCTTCCTGCCTCATCAGAATCAACTGCAGTGGTGCATATGTGAAAAAAAAATTGGCAATAGTCTTTAAACAATGTGAGATGCTGTGTGAAATGTAGCAGTATACTATATATGCAAATGAACCATTGCTGTGGCACAGCTTTAGATTTTACAATTTGGTATCAAATTTCAACAACTACAAACTATTTCACTCCCAACTTCTCACCTTGTTACATCTGTCACCACATACATGTAATTCTCCAAAACTATACTGCATTTTGGATGAATGATATTTACATACACTTACCTTTTTTGGCATCCTCTGGAATGATTCTGTAGACTTTATAGGGCTCTGAGATGTCCAGCTGGCTTCTTTCCACTAACTCATCAAAGTCATTGCTTTTATTAAGAGCACAGCGTAGTCTGGTTTTCCATGTGGGGGGATCTGGCTTGTCGACTCCTTCCTTATATTTTCCCTTAAACAATGCCCATGCCTGAAACAATCATTGAATAGATTAATTTACACTTCCTCTTTAGTGATCTACCAATTTTTTTTTTTTAAGTTAGGGCTCTGAAGAATGGCGCAATGATGCATGAACACTTCTATCCTTTTTTAGCTCAGCCTTTTGCAAAGTGTATTACACAGCTATTACAAAAATAAACAAGGTACTACATGACTGAATTTTTTTGGTATTTCATATGCAATAGTGTGTTTAAAATGCAATAGTCAGAGGCAACAGGTGCAGTGTGAGAAGATATGTGGGATGGTGAGACCTTGAAGAGCGCAGCATCCTCGTCTCTGTTATAGTCTTGTTTTCCTGCATGTTTCCACGGAATCCTAAAGATGGATTTCTCATCATTTTCCCAAATCAGGCCGGGATATCTCCTGCTGTCAATCTGATCAATCAGCCACTGCCTCAGTTTGCCATTGCCGCAACTGACTGACAGGCCACTGTCTTCATCCAGGTTCATCTCTGCAACATAAAATAAATAATATAAAGCTATGAGGTGACGCAGTTCTAGACTTTTTCAAATTCACTAATTTAAATGAACCCGAGAAAATAAGTTTGACAAGTTAAAATACTAGATGCTAGTGAAAATTACTTTCCAATTACACTTATTTTAATAATGAAAAAGGTGCCACAGTTAGTTTGTGCTCCACATAGATTCCCCTCTGCAGCACTCTCCTCACTTACAAAGGAAGGGTATGAGGGCAGAGGTTGAAGTGGGTAATTGTCTTAATCACGTTTAGAAAATAAATGTGACTCATTTGAGATACATGCATGAATAAAAACACCACCAGTCATGCAGCTAGAATTAAATTACGAATTACGAAAAAGAAACGGATTCAACCCAACTTTAATGTGTGGTGAAATGTGCCTATGACACCACCTTGTTAAACTTCATGTTATCAGTTTAGTAGGACATTAATTCAACTTTAATAATATTAAAACTGCTGCTCACGAGGTATATTAATTACTAGATCTTCTAAGTTGAATGTGAAACTTCTAATTACAGTGAGGAAATGTTATCTTGAGATTCTACCTGTCAAACTTGATACAAAGGTAAGTGGCTGAAACTGGAGGTTAATTGATACATTCAACGTTTTCATTTTTAATAATTATGATATTTAAAATACTGTCATACATTTAAAAAGGAGCTGCTGCCGCTTACCTTTGATAACGTGAGCTCCTCCGCTGATATCTGTTTTCAAGCTCTCGGTGTGTCCTATTCTTAAATGTTATCACAACTTGATTTGTGACGGAGGAGGAGCCTCTCGCCTCGGAGAAGTTCAAGAGAAGATGCGCAGCACTCAGGCGCTCATTTCTGTGAAACTCAGCGCCCACACAGCGCTCTGCGGTGGGGAATCCCTCTAGTCTCCCTGATCAGACACCTGGACGAAATGGAACAATTACCTGTGCACATTACCAACACAAAAATATTCCACCACATATTTTTGTTTTTCTAAAAGCCTGTGAGTTCGACCTAATTTCCAGTGACAACTGCTGACTAGAAATTTCTATAAAGTCTTAATTTTGTTATTGGGGAAAGACATGAGTCGCGAAGAACCAGTGTCAGAAGAGGACACATGGTTGGATTCAAAAGACTATTAGGCTACTTTGTTAGTATTACTGCCCTCCAGTGGCTACCCATGCGCATGCCCTGCTCTGTACAGTGTTTCTAAGACTACTAACACGTAAAATCTCACCATGGTGAAATTAATGGGGGTTTTTTTCAAAATGATTTATAGTCTCTACAGAGCATTGAGAAGAAAGACTGATAAAAGAACGTGATCTTGGTGTTTTTCGCGTCCCCATGCATGACCTCTCTTGCACATTAGACAAACAGGAAGACAACCAGGAAACAGAGACATAAACACAGCACAGAATGTGTCTTATCACCTTCAGCATGGCAGCCCACTGACTGACAACCTCACAGAACACTTGACTTTAATCCTTTTATTTCACAATTTGAAATCCTGATGACACAGTACAAAAAAAACACAGTTCAAAACATTCATAAATTAGAAAAAACAAAAAAAAACAGAAGCAGAAACATCAATCAATGCTAAAGATGAATATATGCTGTACATATTGTCTCCTCCAGTGTTCATGTCCATGATATTTATCATTCCAGTGGCAATAAACATTCTGACAGTAGTCCACTCCAAAGCACATAAGACTTCCAGAGAGGTCATCACACGGTGGCGTAATCCTCCAGGCTGAGCTGCAAAATATCTCATCAAAAGATCTGATCATATATCTCCAGGTGGGGTAGATTCCTGGTTTTCTACCTGCTTATCATTGATTTTAGACGCCCTGGCAAGCAAGTCACGTATATCAGCCTCATCACTGAAGGGGTTGTCCTTATATTCCATCTGTAGCCATTCTCTGAACTACAGGGAAAGAAAATGGTTTGTCTTTTAATGACAATGTAAAGAATTTTACAAAAGACAAAACACTGATGGTGTAACTCTCTCCATTCTTACATTAAATCAGGTCAATTCAGTGGCGCAGTGATAATATTCCACACTTTCTGGCACTCTATCTTAGCCTTGCTCATTTCCTACGACTGACCTGATCAGCTTGAGTAGCCTCAAACTCCTGGAGCTGGCGCTGAAAGCCCAGGTTAGGGCCAGCACAGGGCCGGGCCACCTTCACCGCAGACAGCGCCTCTTGCCAGCCCAGTCCTGTCACCGTCATGATGTAAGCTACCACCAGGGTGACACTGCGGGACACACCTGCCAAACTGTAAGAAGAATGTTTTGCACATGTAACTATCATATCCTGGTTTCAGAAATACAGATAAACCCTTATCCTGGTTTTAAGGAACCTAGATATTCTATTTCAGAAACCAGGATACTGTGGTTTCTGATGCTCATTCTCTGCTTTGGCCACACGTGTGTCCACAACTGGAGTTACACTGTAGTTAGTCAGTAAAAGTAAATAATACATCATGAAATTATTTACATCCTGAAATAAAAGTAAAAGCATGTAAATATTGTATTGTTGCTCTTGTCTTCCATTATAGAAAATTAGATGAAGCTAAATCTAGCATACTGGAAAATATTAGAGTCCTAGACTATTTTCCATGCAAATATCAAATCGTGAAACCAGATTCAAAACCATGTGCATGTAAACATACTGTATGAGAACTAGAGGTTGAAAACACATAAGCTTCCGTATGTAATAAAGATCAGATTAAATGCCTACAGTAGGTGACACTGTAGACAATACAAACCAGGCTACAGACAGTGACAGATGGACAGAGAATAACATATAAGAATGATGTAGTAAAATAAGGGGACTGAGGTGTAGAAACTGATTAAATACACACTTCACATACTACATATTTGAATTTAATCAAAATTATTTTGTTAGTAAGTATATAGAGAAACCTCTGGCAATGCAGATCTTATAGCTTCTTGTTCCCCTGTATTTCTGGGAAGACCCTCTGTCTAACCAAATTTAACTTTCCACTGTGAACATATGGTCAGTTACCCCACTGCACACAATGTGGCTGTATTGTGATACTGTATTCTGTTTTGGGAAGTTCAAGAATAGGCTTTTGCTTATCATTTAATCTCCCCTGTGCAGCAGTTACACATGGGTTCACTCATGTACTTGGTTGATCTCAGTTTTTTTTTTTCCAGCTCTAGACGAACTGTACATTTATATTCAACACGTCAATGATTGTATTATAAGATAGATGGAGGAAATCTATCTAGTTCCATTACTTAAGTAGCCTGTGTGAGTGGACCTTGATTCTATAGTCTTTTTATTGCTTTTATTTGTATTTATCTATAATACATTTTTATCTTGCCTTACTATTTGATTTTCTGTTGTTATATTGCTTTCTGAGTATCCTGCTTTTGCTTTGTCTGTCAAAGCACTTTGTAAACTCTGTTTTTAAAGGTGCTATATAGATAAAGTTATTATTATTAAAGCTTTGAGGTAAAGACACAACAAGCAGTCTTGCTCTCACCAGTGAACGAGGCAGCCTTCTCCTTTCAGTCGGCACTCGTGCATGAACATTATACTTTGTTTAAAGTGCTGAGTCCTGTGGAGCATAAAAAAATGTTTGTTATACTAGGCCATGACCGCATTAAACCATTATGAGAACACAGCAAGACCTGCTACGAGAACTATGACTATGTGCTGTTATTTTGTCTTCACTGACACTTTGAGCCCCTGCATGCATCTAATTGTGGACCGTTTGTGCACATGTGAGGGTTTTTTGGTACATGCCGTGTGTATGTTTTTGCATCCGACTTGTCAAACCCTTTCATTTCTTATCCTGGACAGATCAGGATGAGGGCGTGTTCATCTCAGGTAACACCTTGCACTCTGAACCTAAGAGGTATAAGGCAACAGGGCCAGAAAGAGTGACAGGGGTGTTTGTGTGTGTGTGTGTGTGAGAATGTGCATTTCCATGTGCGAGTGTGTGGAGGGGGGTGGGGTGGGGTGTATAAATAGAGGCACAACACCAGCCATCATGCTACAACTGCAGAACTGAGCTGCGAGACTTCCTTCCTGCTAAAAGACCGCTTGAAATGTGAATTTGGCCACAGAAGATTTCTGTGTGTTTGAAAGTGTCTCTAAACCAGGGTATCCCTTGGTGATACTTGCACCACCCTTGATTTTTCTTCCCCAGTTTGTCACATTACATAAAAACAACTGCATGGGCTTGTGCACGTCAAAAGAACAACCACGCACCGAGACCCAAATCCAGTCGTGTTGCTGTGATCTAGTCAGACAATAAGTTCACAGTTAAATGCTGAGCTTGTGAAAGCATATCATTTACACGTTAGCTTGAAGAAAAATTAACCTCAGACGCCCACACAGTGCAGCCTCAAATGCATGTGGTACTCTCTCTCGCTGCTTCAGCCTTTCATTGTTCTGTGCTGTGTTGTGTTGCTGTGCTGCACATTTTGGTACTTACAGGTTTTGTGTGGGCAGGTCAGCTGCTGAAATGCAGAGATAGGTCATCTCCTGAGGGACAAAGTATACTGTCAGTTACCTGTCAGCAGTCACCTGCTCTAATGCATTTTACACAAATCAATGAACAGCAGGTGATAAATACCACTGCACATCGACGCTCTTAAGGTTTCACGTGTGTGTTGCTGATTGTGAACACAGGCTGTGCTATTGTATGTGGAAGAATGAAGGCTGACTTGTAGTCATATGTTCACTTTTAAAATGACAAAACTGAGACAGAACCTTCTTTTGCACTTGCAGCTATTAGAGAAACTTTACATCAGAATCCAATAACCTAGAAAAAATAATAATGAAGCGAGACTGCACATTCCACACTGGCTGAAACAAGAACAACCGCCTACTCTCAAACCCACACAAGCACACAACTCAGCACACTGACCAAACCAACTGTTGACTGGCATTTTTCATAATACTCCAACAATCACATGAGTAAGAAAATCCACTGCTTATTGTGTATTCACTCAGGACTGATGACTGTTTGCTCAAGAAGCAGCATGGCACTTCTTCCTGAACAACCAGACAGACTGGTTTATGGACTGTGTCAGAGTTCAAGTCATGTGCACTGCGCTAATACACCAAGAGGGGTCTCAGCCAATCAGACCTGCCCAGCCTCATTTCCTTCATCGCTCTGCTTAAAGATGAATGAGAAATTTAAGATGCACACTAAGGCAAAGATGTTATATACTGTATATAAGGAGATGGAGAGCTTCTCACCTGGAGGATAGGAGCTGCGCTGTCATGAATGGACAGGATGTGTGTGATGTTGTTTCTGGCTAGCTGTTCTCTGTCTCTTGCATCTGACATAAACAAAAACAAACACCATGGGTATGTGCTGCCACATACAAGAACCAAACCAAAATGACTAAAAAGAACATTTTTAAAAAGAAACACTTTTGACACACCTTTGAAATTTCCCAAGTACAAGTCAGGCAGGACCTATTAGGACAGAGATATAGATGTACACGTTTGAAGCAGAAGTTAAAGCATCATTGATAGAGTGAGGTGATACAGCGGCTGAGAGGACAGCTGACTCAAATGGCACCCTGAAAATATCAAGTGATCATTAGAAATTAAATCACATGGTTCAAACGTAAACTTGGGATCATGTCACTACAGAAATATAACCAAAAGATCAGGTACAACAATCACCATTATGTTAAATATCCATAGTTAGACCACTTAAGTTAATACGGTTTATGTTTAATTCTTTTCAACAAGACACGACGTCTATATTTGCTGAATCATGTTTAAACTAATGAGCAGCCACAACTTTTTTTACTAAACGCCTCAAAGACTCCATTAAAGATGACAAGCAATATCATTTCAATTACACCGAGGACCACTCGTGCACTCAACCAGTCGAGTGCAACAGATGAAACTCATACCTTATTGATGCCATTGCCCATGCTGAAAGACCCCGTCTGAAAAACAGTAGTGAAAAGAAATGCCACGCCGTGTTTCCTCGTTGTTTAAAAATGCTTATCCAGCGGCTTGACGGCTTCCCAAACCCGCTGTAGGGGTACAAATACTGCAGCTCCGAGTCCAAGCGAGCCGAGCACTGCCTGCCTAAGCTCCTCGTGTTGAATTCTGGGAGTTGTAGTTTGCTGACATAAGGAGCGTGGCGTTTACGGAGAATGTGAACTGTGGTCAAACCCAACCCTGGATTTTTAGTTAGATATACGATTAGAATATTAATAGCCTGCCCCCTGGCCCAGTGACAGCAAACATGTGGCCTAAAATAAACTTTAAAAATACAACAGACTGTCCACATACCAGAGCAAAATTAGCCAACCCCCTGCGGAAACATTAAAGGAACACAATGGGCCACCATGAAGTCAGATGGAATATATAGCCCACTCATTGTGAAAAAGAATTGGGGATACAATTTTCACTTTTTTTTTAAAAGAAATGCACAAAAAGGTAGGTATCAACTTTCTGCCCATTTAAGATTGTGTTTGCCTTCAACCAGATTAGATTATCAGTAATCATTACACTAATAGATGACAGTTATGTGAGATATCATGCTAAAATTGAGCATGATTGTAATAAATATACCAATAACACATTCTAAGGTCTTGGACACCACTGAATCGGACTTTATATATACAAACTAAGAAGCAACATGGTTTTCAGAGATGGCAATTGCTTCATTGTTGAATAGCAAATAACTTTTATGCACACTGCTAGTAATGAAGTTGGTGAATTTGTGCTTTACAGCCATCACGTGGAGAGGAAGAGACAATTGGCTTTTGCTGTTCCTCGTTCAGAACACTAACCTCAAATCTCACACCAGAGAAAGAGGCAAATAAAAACCTAAGTGATTTACTTAAGCCCCCAACCATCTTTGAGAGTAACTTTGCCTCTTTGCCCCAAATTCCTATACAGATGCATAGGGCTGAATGAGGGAAGGATGTGTAAGCACCAAGAACTGCCCATTCAACACCATGATGTTCTCAGTAGTGGAGATACAAATCCAGTGGCAGTGAGGGGATGGGATGGATTGGTCACACCGGCCACACACATGCAGGGTCTCTACCAATCCCTGCACCCTGGATGGTCACCCTTTCTACCATCAGAGCATCATTTGTGACTTGACACCATTGGAAAGGGTTGTCCAGACACCAAGAAACCAAGCGACGGCATGGGAAGCTTCGGCAGTGCTGTTACAAAGAAAGGATGGCACTTGGCAGTTCTGTAGCTACTGATAATCGTCACGTTAACAACTTCAACAGGAAGTACTGCTACCCACTGCCCCACATTGACAGCACATTTACACCGCATGCACCAGTTGGTTTAACTTCCTGGTGATCTGTTGTTGTTCTGTGTGGGGCAATGTGTGACCACCAGACTACAGCTTGAATGGGAGGAGGTGTCTGCAGCAGATAAGTAAGGCGACCGAAGTCTATACACAGAGTGCTTTCACATGACAAAATTACCTCTTGTATCATGGCTGGAACTGGAAAACATGTAATGAGATGGTTATCAGTCCACTTCATGCTGATACCCTGTTCCTCCATGAGAGTATTCCTCTTGTCGCAATTAGTCTAAAACAACCATTGCATTATAGTTGAATACAGTGTTGGAAAGTACATAGACTCAAGTATTGTACTTAAGAACAATTTTGGGGTCCTGGTACTTTACTTGAGCATTTCTATTTTCTGATACTTTATACTTCTTACTCCACTACATTTATGGTTATAAAATAAATATAAAATATGGTTCTTTTTACTCCACTACATTTATTTGCATAATTCAGATGAATGATATATGAATAATATAATGAAAAATAGAATATAAAAAAAAATTATGATGTCAAATTCTAGATTAAGATAAAAATTCACCAGCCACCGGGAAGTAGTTCAAATTAGCCCCACCTTTACCAGCTTCAACATTAAAGTGATGTAGGTCTACACATTAATGCATGAATAATTGTAATTCAATAATTATTCTGAAAAGTAAAATTTTGAATGCATGACTTTTACTTGTAACAGCGTATTTCTGCAGTGCATTGCTACTTTTACTTAAATATAAGATCTGAGTACTTGGTTGAATATCTGAAATAACTCATGCGTTCAATAAAGGCTATTTGTTATTAAATATTTGCAAACAATTATTGCCAAAGCTGACTGAGAATGACCTTAATGAAAATGGGTCTGACCACTTGATCTAGGTCATAGATCATTCATCAAACAATTTTAACCACCAGTTTCTCTGTTTAATAGTCTATCACAGTGCCCAATAAACTTTAAACTGTCAATTAAAGTGAATAATAGAAAAAGGAAATGTAAACCAGAAACCGAGACAACACGAGACAGGTAAATATGATACTGCTTTGTTGTGGCTTCAGTGTGTAAAAGGAGGAATTTATAGTGTGGGTGTTGAAGAATGCCCAGAATGTAGACTTACGTGTCATACATCGCCCACGCTGTCAGAGGCTTCAGGTGGTTTCCTGCTCTAGTTTCACATAAATGCTTGTTTTATCAATGAACTTGATCATGTTTTGTTTAATTAGGCAAGGACATAGTTTTAGCTGGTTTGTTGTTGCACTTCCAACATATCAGAGTCATTATAGTGTGCTTCCTCATTCATTCAGGTTCAGTAGAAGCTTTGGTCTCTTAGATGACAGATGCTGTTTAGATACAGCTGAAAATTGTGTGGAGGTAAAGACAATTACAACAGTGCATAAGTATCGCCATCAAATCTCAAATTGGCAAAGCTACAGTCCTGCTAGGCAATGCAAGGTCGAGAGTCTGCGATAATTAAATCGACCAGTAGGTGGCGACAATGCCACACGATTTACAATGGTCGTATTTCAGAGGGAAAAAAACATTTAAAATGAACAAAGTTAGAAAGAAAACGACTTAATATCGTATCCTGCGTTTGTGTTTTGTTATGGAATGTGTTTTGTTCAGACACAAAAACCTGAAGTTGCTGGCCGTCCTGATCTATTATCGACTTGTGAGGCTGTTTGTAGTTTTTACGTCGCCTCTCTGGTTTCGCGTTTGATCGAAGACGTTGAGGAAATCCGGGAACAAAGTGCCCTTCTTGGATTGTACAGCACTGTTTGGTAACCGTTTTACGCCAGTTTTTGTTGATATTGATAGCGAATTGGGTGTATAATGTTCTTTTCGGGTCACGAGTTTGGTTACCTTTACGAGGGCTAGCTTTGTTTGTCTCGTTGCCGAAACTTTCGGAAACGTTACGCGTTAAGCTAGCTTACATCTTCAGTCTGTCAAAGTGTTCTGAAAGTTATGGATGGTTGAATCGCCGCTTCCGTCATCCAGTTTGTCTCCTCAGTATATTTTTATTTGTTGTATTCCACGGCATACACGTTTTAGCCACTTTATTATGAGTTTTTCTGAACTGTTGTGTAAATTGTCACGTTGAGCTGTTTTATTACTTCTAAACTGGGATGGCCGCCGCGCAACATACTTCACTTCATATGAGATCGAGTGATCTCATCAAGAAAGAGCCGCTGGACTACGGAGGGTTTGGAGAAGTTTACCTGTGCTACCATGTAACCCTCGGCCAGGTGGTGCTGAAGACTATGTATACAGGCCCTCTTCGCAACGAGTAAGTTCTGTTACTGTAACGTTATGCTGGGCATTCCCCTTCGCCTAAATGGTAACTTGAGTCATGTGCCCGGCAGGACACTTCAGGCAGGCTCTCCACACAACTTAGTGAGACTGATTATGTTTATATATATATATATATGTGTAAGAGAGAAATGTGTATATATAAGTAAATAAACTATATAATATATGATATTGATGGAAGAATGTTCCCTGTGTAAAATAATTTGTAAGTCTAGTTTGGCAATATAGCAATGTGTGTCCATCCCCAGGCTGTGAAAAGGCATGCACTGATTTATAAATACTACTTCCTTTAAACAGAGACAACAGACACAAGTTTATTTGAAATGCGGATATAGGTCCAACATCCGTTTTTCAGATCAGATGCATCAGCAACGTTTCTGTTGGAGCACTACTTACATTTACAGCCCATCTCCCTAAAAAAACTCAACATTCACATTTGTATTGCAGCCTTAACATGGGATTACAGATCAGACAGTGATTTCCTATATGTCCTGCAAGGGATTTAACTGTTTCTTTCCCGATACTAACACCTAAACTCAGGGTATCTCTACCGAGTACTCAACCAATACACCTGCTCTTTTTTCCTAAATTTAAAATCTGTACATCACTGTGTGGAACTCCTTTGATACAATTTTTGTGCAAGATAACATAAGGGTATGGATTTCTGTGGCACTAAAAACTGAGTAGCCCACTAAAGGACTCAACATGATGCAAGTTGTGCCACATGTCTGGCAGATGTCTGGTTCTCACTATTTTTACTATACTTTCCAGGGAGAGTAAAAGGTCACTGCTGGAGGAGGGGAACATCATGGCAAGCCTGAACCATGAGCGGGTGGTCAAGTTGTTGGGCGTGATCATGGAGGATAGAGACTGCTCGCTAGTTATGGAACTCATCCCCAGAGGCAACCTGATGTTCATGCTAGAGACGGTCAGCAGGTTTAATATCTGTAGTCACACTGAAAAGGGAAAGATTAAGAATGAATGTCTGTAACTTCACTAGTTCCACTAGTTTTCAACCATAGTTTGCAGTGTTAAATAACTCATATTATGGTATTGTTATATGAATTGAAGGATTAATACACTAAATTCTCTCTGTTCCTAGGTCCCTGTGCCAATATCCATCAAGGGCAGGATCATTGTAGAGATTTTGGAAGCGATGGTGTACCTCACAGATAGACACGTCATACACAAGGACATCAAGCCAGAAAACATTTTAGTGGACAAGGATTTTCACATCAAGGTATATTACACACTATGGCCTATGACACATTTATGATTCTGAAAGCATGCACGTACAATGATGGTAATCTACGTTTTTTTTTTCCTCTGTGTTTTCCAGATTGCAGACCTTGGCCTGGCCACCTGCCAGACATGGAGCAAACTCACAAGGGAGGAGTCTCGCAGGAAGAGTCGTACAGGGCAATTAACTGGGGTGAGATGTGCCGGAACACTGAGTTACATGGCCCCTGAGCACCTGGACAGTATACATACACCCTCCACTGAGAAGTCTGACGTCTACAGCTTTGCAATTGTGGTTTGGGTCATCCTCACAGGGGATAAGCCCTATGCAAGTGAGTTGGGATGCCAAGACATGCTCAAGTTCTAATAAGGAGACATATTTTATCCATCAATAATTAATTCAGACAACCAAAGTAAGTGTCTTTTCTATGTTCAGATGCCAGGAGTGAAGACCAAATGAGCCAGTGTGTCCGAAACGGTGACCGACCAGCAGAGGACCTTATTCCAAAGGACGTGCCTGCAGAGATGATTCAGCTTATGAAGAGGTGCTGGGATCACAATCCGCTGCAACGGCCAACATTTACAGGTGTGTGTGTGTGTGTGTGTGTGTGTGTGTGTGTGTGTGTGTGTGTGTGTGTGTGTATTTCAAACATGATATCATACAGTCCAATGCGGATCAGTGGAATATGACAAAATCTAATGTAATCAAACACAAAGAGAATAATATTCACGTCTTTTCATTGTTTTTTTTTTTTTATAGAATCCAAGGCTTGTTTTTATTATTATATTTTGTTAGTTACTCAACAGCTTATATGCACCTTATAATAAATATTAATATAATAATACATATTATGATACTATAACATTGTTATTGACTGAAAACCTAAAATATTTTTAATTGTTTTTTTTCCACAAATATATATAGATAGATTTAAAATATACTGGAAGTTCCTAACATTTTCTGAACTTACTGACAAATGTGTAGTTCCTGAATTCCCAAACAGATTTGTAACATGTAATGAAGTGTTACAGGATTTCTGCCCAACAGCTGTTTTTGCTCTCAGCTCTTCTTGAGTTTTTGTCACTGTGTTGATTTTGACCATTTGACCCCTTCAGTTTATTGTGTTGATCTGTCCCTCCTTTTTCCTATTCCTGCAGAGAGCTACAGCTTCTTCCTTCCTTTCTACGTGGAAAAGCTTGAACCACATGTAGAGGAAGATTTACTGGAACTGAGGGTAAACATATTTTCTATAGAATTTGATGTTGCAATCTTGTCTTGTATGCGCAGTGAAGACACTAGGCAGTAGATCTGAAGTTAAATCATGCCAGATAAATAGTAGAGTATGTTGTATCATGATTCTCTCTGTGATTTTTATGCAGAAATCATATGAAGGCCCAGACGAACTTGTTGAAAAGATGAAATATTTATCAGTGACCGATGAAAGCTTTTCGGCAGGTGAGCACTGTTGGTGATCTTGATGGCCTGGATATACTGTACACACTCTAATGTCCACCTTTGCTTGGATGTATTAAATGTAATGTTCAAAATGCTCAGAAAGCTAGAGAAATTGTTGAAAAAGGATTGAGCAGCTTTATTGCTTTAGCGTGTCTCCTTTCTTTGCAGATTGCCCAGCTCCTTTGGTGAGTTCAGACAGAAGTGTATCTGTGCCAGTTGAAGCCAGTATTGAGGACCTGCATTGCATCCAATGTGAGCCACCTGTGGAGTCTATTCAGACAGATGCAAAGGTAGCTAACAGCCCTTCAGCTTTGGAGGGGAAACTGGATCGGGAGCTTCAGTACCACAAATGTGGTAGCTATAATTGTGAGAACCAGCCTCTCGCTGCCAACTCCTGCCATAACAGCAACTTAAATTCTTTCCTGCAAAACCACGTCAGCACTTCAGATCACACTGTAAGGCAGCCAGAACAATCTTGTGTATCTTCCGTTCATTCCTGGACAAAAGCTGAGCCGGTGCAGCCCACCAGCCAGGAAGAGGCTTTGTATCGCCCTACTGCTGGTCTCTATGAGTCCATGAACTTTGCCACACCTGCTCCATCCCACTTGCCAATGTCTGCCAGCACATCTTCTCTCCCACAGTTCAACCAGCAACATCCACATTCCCACTATGACCGCCAGCAGTCCTGGCCAGTGTACCCAGTGTCTGATACATCTGCTCCTGACATCAGTCCTGGGCGTCTCCTGACCACCTCCAAGAGCAGTTTGACCCAAGATCCAGGTATTTGCAAACATGTCTTTTTGATGAATTATTTCTTCAGTAAATTCTAGATCTAGATCCCGAGGTGTTCATAGCTGCTTCTGTCACCTTTGGCTGACATGTATGTGTATTTGCTTTGTGCTTGTTCCAGGATCTCTTTACATTCAGAATGCCAGCGGGATCCAGATTGGGAGCAACAACACAATGAGTATCAGAGGTTTCGACTCCTCCCATAGTTTATCTCTACATGCTAACGACTCCACTAACTCTCCCATCCAAGAAGGCATTCTGAAATATGGTAAACCATAACGGCATTTTTTTAATGTAACAGATATGATAGTATGTCTGTTCACTATTGTTGTCGCTCAGTTTGCAAAGATCATTGTTAGTTAATAAGGCTGCAACTAACAATTATTTTCACAACCAATTAAGCTGCAGATTATTGATTTATCATTTCTGCTGTAAAATGTCAGAAAATAGTGAAAAATGCCCATTGTTATTTCCCAGATCCTAACTCTTCCAATTTCTTGTTTTACCCGACCAACAGTTAAAAAAATAAAGGAATTTAGTTTGATATTATGCACGACAAAGAACAGCATCAAATCCTCACATTTGAGAAGCTGAAATCAGAGAATGAAAAAATTACTAAAATTGCTTTTTAACTGGATTTACCTTTTATCTTATTGTATTACTATTATTCTATTATTATTACTACTATTATTACTACTAGTATTATCATTACTACAGTTGTTATTCTAATCACTTTGCACAATAGTTATAAATATCCAGCACCTTATGCCTTCATTTTGCACCTTATTTATAAAGACTATTAGTCAATAACCCCACCTATCCATCCACTAGTCTCTCTGCTTATTCATCTTAGTATCATCTTAGCTGTGTTCTTGTTGTACCTGTTGTCAGTGTATTTTAATGTATTTGGCTTATCTATCTATCTATCTATCTATCTTCAAATAGTGCATGTCAACAGTTTTTTCTAGTTCAGCAACAAATAGTTCCCCTAATAGATTTATCCTTTGTGTCATTTAGCGGACCATGCTGTGACTGAGGCGCACCTGGATCTGCTGAGGGACAACATTGGGACCCAATGGAAGAGTTGTGGACGGCGACTGGGTCTGACCACTGTGGAAATAGACACCATTGCCCATGACTTTTGCCGCGATGGCCTGCCAGAGATGGTGCACCAGATGCTGGAGCGCTGGAAAATGAAGGAGGGAAGTATTGGCTGCACAATCGGGAAGCTTTGTCAAGCACTGGTAGGCAACATAAAGGTAGATGTCATCCAGAAAATACTGGACACCTGCGGTTCTTCCTACTAGATCTGATAAACTTTGGCAGATTTGCCTCATTCCCTCGTAAGGACTTTCTGCCTATGATGGCTCCGTTTTCTTTTAACCAAAACCAAAAAAAATTTTTTTTTTTTTTTGCAGTGGGTTTGAGTTGAGTTTGTATCTACAGAACAAGTGAATAGAGTGTTGTTTGTGTTGCTTAAAGCATTGAAAATGGCATGTGGAAAACTCAACTGTATCTTTCTAGAAAAAATATGTCGGTTACTCTGGTAATGACTCGTTTTGATAAAGTGATCATTTGGACTTTGCTATTATTGTGACAGTTTAACCACTATAATTGCATTTTCAAATGACTGCATGACTTTTTTTTTTAAACAAACGTATCTTTATGAGCAGCAGAGACGAACATGGTCAGGGTTCAGGTTCTTCTAATCATGGAATTACAAAATCATCCTTCATTTTGTAATTTACTATAAAGCAATGGTGGCCTAAGTAATTTGTTTTTCTTATTCATGTGCCAGTTGATGGGGCATGTGGAAATTCAAAGCAAGAAGAACATGTTTAATATAAACATTGTCAAATATATTTTTTCAGAAAACGGAAAAGCCATACACGGTTACTGTAGCTTTAACAGAATAATGAACCCATATTCAGGAACAATTAAATGGTGTGTGGGAAACATTTATTCCAGCCCGACACAAACATAATGACTCGAAACACACAACAGGTAAGAGTCGGTAAGAAGCTGAAAACATAAGTAGTCACGGGGGGAAAAATGCAATTTGTACAGCATAGAAACCTTAGTACATATTCCATACTTGTGTATTATTGTCGTCGAACTCTGTCTCTTTTAATCTTTAGACCAGCTGTGGATAATGTGCTTCCATTTCCCCAAATTACAGTAAAAGTGCCTGAATTACTACTTAGCTACTTGATTGTTTGATTGCTAAGTGTGTCCACTTACTGTTTGATTATGTTTTAAGATGATGAGATGGTGCTCTGTACTGTATCGAGCGTTTGGGATTACAAGTTACTTTTCTCACCATCCAAAGATCGTACTGTCTTGGGAGATGTCAATGTCTTGTTCTGTTTCATTACAAAATTCACTGTAACTTTGTGTGCTGGGCCTTACAGATGCAACGCAGTTCTCACTACGCGATAGTAGAGTGCCGTGCAGCATCACAAAAAACTTCCTCACCCTCGTCTCCTTCCACAATCTACTGGAAAGCCATTTTGACAGAATGAATAAACTGTGTACATATGTTTCTACAATTCCAAAGTAAATGTGTATTTTGTGTATCACTACACAACTTGAGCTGGTATTGTTTCTAATTTAGTATTTCCTTCAGATCTTATTGGTTATCCCCTGCAACTAGTTAATGGATATCAATATTATGAAAATGTGAAAACGTACACAGCTATCACTAAAGCGTCTGAAACTAGACATCGATTAGATCCAGATGATAGCTTTATCCCAATTCCATACTACATACTAAATCTAAGCTAGTGTTGAGAGTGTAGTAAAAAAGTGACAAACCATAGTATACTCAAAAAAATTAGTATGCATACTAAAAGTGTTTGACTTGTGACTTTCTTGTTGATGGACACTATTCCCCCACAATGCAAAGCACAAAGGAAATGGAAAGGTGCTCACAGCTGGAAGAAAATCAAAACAAATTGTGGATGGTGGTGAAACAGCTTTGTGAACACTCCAGAGACATTCAAAAGTTGCTGTGACATTATTTCTTTGTAGCATGGAACAGTTCAGTATGTTGATATTTTTGTATGCTAACTGCAAAACAATATACTAAGACAATTAGTATATATAATGTATGCAATTAGTATGTGGTATGGAATTGGGACACGCTGAATATCACATCACTCAAAAGCACATTGCCTTTCACAGCGACTGGACAAAGCCACAAATTGGGTCAACAACAAGTCGGTATCCACCAATCATGACCCAGGAAAGACATCAAGTCTGAACTAGACTTTAGTCTTGTTTTTATAGATGACTGCAATAGGGTCATAGTATGTATTGTTTGACCAAATATAGATAACAACACTAAGACCCCAAATTAGTAACTAAGACTTTAGTCTGAATACACAGGCTTTTTATTACATGATATTTTGTAGAATGTGGATAATGTTAAAAGTTTAAACAGCAGTTTGTTTCCCTTTTATTTGAAATCACATTTTAATGGATTACAGATGTGATGATGGCCACTGCTATTTTTTTTTAATAATCTCTCCACTGAACACAAAATTAATCCCTCCATGCCATGAACGATTAATGATAAGGTCCTGGGATACACATCTGTACAGGCTTTCCAGTTTCTTAACAGTTATTACATCCATTTTTATTTATCAGATTTAGGGATGTTCTTAAAATGGCACCCTGTTGATTGATAGATAAAATCTAATTAAGTACTTTTGTTAATCAAAAGCAGTACGCCTTGCAATACAAGACCTACAACATGACAAGTAAAAATTGGTAAAACAACAATGTTTAAATTAGATGAAACAGCAGCAGGCCCATGGGATAAGCTGATATGAGGGTAACAATTCTGTGAGTGGCTGAGAAACTGAAGCAATAGTTTGAGTTGTCAAAGATGGATTTGGTCCTGATTGATTGCCCAAATCCCATTCCAGTCATGTTTACTTTACACAATGCATTTACACACAACAATTACAGACAATATGAACTCAATAGTCTTTCTCCACTAATGAATTTATCTACAGTCACATTATTTGATTATTGGTTTGTTTCATTTGTCTTTCTTCCCTTTGTGAAATAAGTGTATTCAATATTGTTAGACAGTCAACTAAAGAAATGTTCCATTGTCATTGTACACATAATAAAGAATGACTTGGAAGTTCTCATAATACAGGTAGATAGACAAGATGCTGCAGCGCCATAATAATGGTGTACATAGATAGTTGATCAAGCACCATAAACTAGTTGTCAAGTGTAAACAATA
The DNA here is from genome assembly GCA_002120245.1 of Maccullochella peelii. Classification (NCBI taxonomy): domain Eukaryota; kingdom Metazoa; phylum Chordata; class Actinopteri; order Centrarchiformes; family Percichthyidae; genus Maccullochella; species Maccullochella peelii. Next base: position 137,456 of record LKNJ01000265.1, read on the forward strand.
CTTGGGCTGGCATAGTAAAGGAAGTGTTGACAGCTTTTTAAATGAGATGGCTCTCAGTTCATATCTAGACATACTGGTATGTTGCTGTAATATTAAACCAAAAGAGAGTCCTCACCATTCAGGCCTGACCATGGAAATCACCAAATGCATGTTATACCCCTTTTACAACAAAGCCAGGATAAACCCGTGTAAAACGGTGAAACTCAAGATACTGCAGTATTTTAACTATATAAATATTAGTCATTAGTCGTCTGCAATTGTCGAACTTTGTTCCCAGCCAGTGTGATTCCCTGAGGTTGAACTCAGGTTTTTCTTAGCTAATGCTAGCAGCAAATGAGTCAATGACTCGTAAAAAAAAATATCAAGCACAGGACTTGTCCAAACAAACGTGTTGAAAGTCGTTTAGACCCAAAAATATGTAAAAATAGGGCCCAGGTTTAGAAATACTGGAATTACCCTTTAAGCCACGTAGCCCTGACAATGATTTAGAGGCCAGTTTGACTGAAACAGTAATAGCCTGCTTGATGCTAAGCCAAAAATAACATTTCAGAGATGCATTAAGTGCAGATATTAAAATGGCAACATAATTATATTAGAGTGTTTATGGGTTGCAAACAAAATACAGCTGTCTGCATTCAACCTTAAAGCTCTGTCATATTAGCCTAAGTAAAGCACAGTGGGCGACAAAAAATAAATAACTTACATGGCTGCTGCTCAAACAGAGCATATGGTAGATTCCTGAACAAGATTTCCTGAAAATATAGATTAAGGAATTTCACATCTGAAACAACATAACCTGCAAAATAAGTCCAGAGATATTCTGTAAACATTATAAATTGAGAGAAACATCAGGGCCAAGCCACTTTTGCATGCCCTGGAACCATCTCTAAATTAATATAAAAGTTGTCTATTTCTGAAGTCCTTTTTGCACACATGGTGGCCAGCAGAGACTTCTTACGGCATACACTTTGAGTCTTCTGCTTATGTGTTTGGGGTACTGGAGTGTCTTGATCCTTAGAAGAGTCTCCATTGGCAGCACAGTTACTGACGCCACACATTTGAGGGTAGTGTCTGAAGCATTCAAAAGCATCCCTGCACATCTCACAGCTGTGGTTCTTTAATGCTACCATAGGAGGTTGAGCAGAGGAGTTGAATGAAGGGAAATGGTTGATCTGTTGGATTGTGCGAAGTCTGACCCTGATCTCTGGCTCGAAGCAGCACTTATCTGGCCCCTTGGAGCAGAGGCAGCCCTTCAAACAGGCATGGCATAAAGTACCCAGGTCCCTGCGCATCACCCTGCGGAAGTTTGGCCTTAGCATTAAGAAGATGATTGGGTTGTAGATGGTGGAGGACTTGGCAAACATGGCTGGCATGGCAAATGCCAGAGGAGGGATGTTCTCGATGTGTCCAAAGGCAGCCCAAATGGACACCACAGCATATGGACTCCATGCCGCAAAGAAACCGATGCAGACAGCAACACTTAGCTTGCAGGAAAAAGAGTACACAGGAGAAAAGTGTAATTGATATTTTAAAAAGTACATACTTTTGAAGAACTTTTTTCATCCTTTGCTGCTTTTCACACTGGAGTGTGAGAGGTGTTATTAAGTCTGGTGTTATTCTATATTTTTCTTTTTGTCAACAAATCCCATGAAAACGCCATAACCACCAATGCGTTAGTACGTCTCTCAATACTTTCCGACTGCCCCATCATGTATCTGGCTCTCAGCCCCAAGCCCACTAGTTTCTACTGAAGATGGCAATCTTTAAAAATGGGTCATGCATACATACTTTCATGTTTTAAAATAGGCAAAGTAGCCTCCTAAAACATCTGGGCACTGCAGTTTTTAGCAAACGTTAGTGCATTTGTTGGGGACCATTTTCACCTGTGGATTAATACACATTTGGTGCTCTAGTGAGTATTTATGGCAGCAGGATGGTATATGTGGAACTGACTCAAAATAAACTACAGTGCCCATGTTCATGGTGATAAGGGGACATGTCACCCAGTGAAAAAAAAATCTAGCTCATAGGTGTGTTTTTAAATAGTTTTTGGACAACAATGGAGCTCTATGGCACAGAGGTATAACCTTTATCAGGTTTTGACTACACAAGCGATACTTGTTAGTAGGATCAATTCATTGTTGGTTTTGGTCTTTTCATGCTATTTGGTGACAATAACAAAAATATAGAATATAACCAGATGTATCCTTTTAAAGCACTGGATAAAATCTAAACAGTGACAGGCTGACTGAATATGACCATTTGTCATCACAACCTAAAAGATTGATTGACCAACATCATCTGCCACACGGACAGAAAGGCATTTTAGTGAGCTTTTTTGTATGAATCGGAGTTATTCTTGGAGAAGGGTATATGATGATGACAATTTATCAGCAAAAGCAGCAGTAGTTTCCCATCCATCACAATACAGCCAGAGCCAATTCCTGCTAATGAGAAGCTGCATTACTGGTGGATCTATTTAGGTCACTGCCAATTTCTTCAGCAAATGGAGGAGTTAGAAACTCTCCAGAGGACGCATATAGTTGAAAGAGTGCAAGTGGAATAATAATACTCTTCTGAGGTGTGATTATACAGAGACATGGTAATGATGAGCATGTAAAGGTGAGAACAGATTGAGAGATCTGAAAGACTGCAGAAGCAGCAAAGCTTCAGCTTCAGGTGACTTCTTTCTTGAAAGTAATTTCCAATGGTGCTTTAAAGGATTATTGTCAAAACATGTTATTTTTAAGTCAGAACTTGAAATTTGGACTCTAGCAGAAAGTGTAAAAGCACATAATGGTATGTCTGGCATAATGGAAGTCATTTGTGTTCGTCAGACTTTCCTCTTACCTTAACAGTAATTGTCTGGATGCTGCTCATGTGTGTCTGCCCCGATGTATGCTGCTCCATATTCTTGCGGGATGCATGCACTGTGAACAGAATGCCGGTGTAGGATGCTACAATAACACAGCATGGAAGGATATAGCAGAAGATGAACAGTGCCACAGTGTAGGAGCGTGCTGTGGTGTGCTGATTGGACAGGCGCCAGTCAATGCAGCAGGCGGTGCCATAGGGCTCTGGTCCATATTTCCCCCAGTGGGCCAGTGGGGAGCAGGCAAACAACAGCGCATAGACCCAAGCACAGGCAAGGAGTAAACGGCCGTGAACAGAGTTAAACCTGTTCCCTGTGAAAACAGATTAAGTTTGTATTTTATTATTCATGTAGTTAAAAGTGTCTGGCACAATTATTTATTGTTTTACCAAAAAAAAAAATGGTATAATAAATTAGATGATGGAAATCTTTAAGTTGTTTGATAACCCTGGTTCTCTAAGTAGCATAAGTGAAATGTCTCACCATGTAAATGCCCCAATCTGCATGTTCTCAGAAGCACTTACTCCAATTATGCACATGGTCTGCTTGAAACAAACTAGTTCATACATAGTGTCGTCTGACTGCATCTGAAAAAGAAAAAGTGTTTATAACTTTTCCGAATGGCAACACCCAAAGGCGGGGCGAAAAGCCTACCGTCAAAGAGGGAGATGAGCTAATCGTTCAAATGGGGATATCGCTGCAGACTTTCGGACAGTCTTTGTACTGATGAAGAAGTAGTTGCATGAAGAATTTCAAACAGAGAGCTTGAGACAGAAGTACAAATCCTGCATACTTTCTCACAGTTGGTCAATTGCAGTGGGAAGTTGAGTGTGTTTGGCAGGTTGATGCCCTTACACCAGCCGAGTGGCTGGCTGTCATTATGTCTGTCTTGAAACATTATGCCTACTAAGGGTCAGACACGTCACTAAGCAGAGCTGGAGGAATGAAGGCAACCTGTACAGCAAAATCCAAGGCCTCTTGTGTGCGAGTGCATCCAGTCCAGGTGCACCCTGATTGTGCTGGGTGAAAAACAGTGGACAATGTGTGTTCTCCTGTGGTACAAAGAAATCTACCATCACAAGTCTGATTTCCTAAAGCTGGATGAAGTTTCCCCTTCTCCCCAAAGGGGGCCATTGGATAACAAATCCAGGAATATGTGTTGCAGTCACAGAGAGGGGATGTGCGTCACTCCACATTATCAGTTTGCGTATCTGATGGAAGCACAACCCTCCTTAATAGTTGATGTAGGCCACCTTGGCCATATTGTCCTTCCTCACCAGTACATGGTGTTACTCAAGAAATGAATGAAAGTGTTTCAGCATTAGTGTGTTTGAGACCCCATTTAGTGTTCAGTCCTTGAACATACAAATATTGAGAGCTCTCACTACCAAGGCTGCCGCCTTATGAGACTTCTCAGTCAACTTAATCAGCTTCAGATAGAGGAGTGTGTGGTCTAAATGACAGCTGACAATTCTGGATAGAGGGGGATTGCCACCAATGGCATCATGGGCAGCATACATGACATACATGCTTGCCTTTAAACTCCAGGAAAAATGGTCCTTGAATGGGCATCTTGCAGGAATATGGATTCTCCCACCAGGAGATAAATTAGGGTTTTTCCTCACCTACACTGTGTTGTGTTTCCTCAGTGGAGAAGTTGGTGAGAATGGAGTCCTTCAGCAAGAGATTGGCTTGACACATGGCTGTAAACCAGGCACAATGGTCACCAGGGTTTTCAATTGTGACCTGGGTGTGTTCCAGACAGAGGCAAACAGAGCAGACCTGGTGTATTTTTGGTCAGAGTTTTGTTACTGCAGATGCAGAGACTAGTGCCAGAATCCCTTTTGCCATGAGAGGTGAGGGGCATCTTGGCAGTTGTATCCATTTGGCTGGAGTGCTAAAGGGCTGTAGGGTAATTATCTGCATTGTTAACTGCCAAGCTAGCTCAGGCAGAGCATGAGCAGTTAAGCAACAGCAGGCTTCTAGTTAGCCTGCAACAACAGGCCTCTGAAGCAAGAAGAGGTGACTGAATGGCGAGTGATGTTTCATCAGCCTAAAATACACGTAGATATCATGACTGTGAGCAAGTTGCAAAGAAATGAGTGCTTCTGTAAATATGCAGGGGTTGAGATACCACAGTGAGACATTAAAATAAATGCAATTAAAGAGAACATATCTTTTGTAGGTGTACATGTCAGAGGAAAATCTACGATTGATTAAGTGGCTCAAAAGGTTTCGTTTAGAAACCCTTTTGTGACAGCCTGGGAAAACAATTTCTTGAGGTCAAATAGAAGATCTCATGGCACTGCATTAACCAACATCACATGTAATACTTTCAGTAATTGAGTGCAGCTGCTGGACGTGTCAGTCATCAAAGGGCCAATGTGCAGTGCTTCACGGAGGGATTATCATTTCGTTTCCTTCCACAGATAAATCAACAATCAGCCATACACAGATGTGGTGGTAAATCCTGTCATTTGATTGTGCAAAAATAGCTTCTTTGAACACTTACCATAGAGCGGATAACATACTTTCACAAAGCACACCATGCTTAGCAAGGTTAGAGTGGTCAGACTGCAGATGCCAAACAACATGCCACAAAAAGCGTGGGAGAAAAGGGTGAGAGAGGGAAAAGAGAACAACATGAGCATGACACTCCATATCTGTGAACTCACAGGCAATCATACTGCTAACCAACCATATTGTTAAATGAACCATGAAATATGAAAGGGAGTCTGATTTAAAAGCAACATCACATGCGTTTCACATGAAAGTATCCCATTCTCTGGTGGTGAGAACAACCACTTTGTAGTGCCTGTGGTAGAAGCTTGAAGTTATCGCCATGGGGTAGAGGGACAGAGTCAGGCCCAAGTCACTAACAGCTAGGTTGATGATGAAGTATTCGGCCGGTTTCAGGAGGTGCTTTTTCTTGTAGGAGACGTACAGCAGCATGCTGTTGCCAAACAGTGAACATACTCCTGCAGGAAAAACAGACCAAAACCTCTGAATGTGTGTGAGTGCTGATTTTGTACCACAAGGCTGAGGTGTTAATGTCAGGGAATTGGTTTTGGAATAGTTTGACAATTTGGGAAATTAACTTGTGCTTTCTTGCAGAGAATTAGATGAGAAGATGCATCTAATAGGAGGGACGGTGGTGCGGTGGTTAGCACTGTTGCCTCACAGCACGAGGTTCAATCACACCGGTCGGTTGGGGTCTTTCCATGTGGAGTTTGCATGTTCTCCCCGTGTCTGCGTGGGTTCTCTCCGGTTACTCCGGCTTCCTCCCACCATCCAAAGACATGCAGGTTAGGGTAACTGATGATTCTAAATTGCCCGTAGGTATGAGTGTGAATGTTTGGCTGTCTCTATGTGCCCTGTGATTGACTGGTGACCAGTCCAGGGTGTACCCGACCTCTTGGCTCCAGCCCCCCTGCGACCCTCTGAGGATAAGCGGTATAGATAATGGATGGATACATCTAATATCTGTATAATAAATAGGTTATTTATTACATAGACTAATAGACTCTTGTGTAGGTTGTTGTATTTCTACCAAATGTTTGATTATGTAACTTTTCAAATACTTAATTATTTGTAATACTTACAAATAGTTCTGTGAAAGTTCTAAATAGTGCTATTGTCCCACAGGTGGAACCGTGGTTGGTATTAAACCACCATAGTACATACATATTTATCCACCAATGCTCAGTGTGAACAAAGTAGTGCAATTCCAGGTGACCCTTAAATTCAGGTAGCAGGTAAAGCGCAACAGTGACAGCTTCACAAGTTACATTTCTTTACTGATCACCACAGACTTGAACAGAACTCCAAAACACAATTAGCAATTATGAAATAAACTACTTTGAATATAACATTACCATATTTAAATTACTCATGTCAACTCAGTGTCAGTAAACAAGAACATTCACAAAATAAATCTCATATAAAAACTGTCTTTTCAGTTTCCTTCGAAGAGTGTGCGCCTATGCCTGCATTAAATGTAGGGCTTCTCCAGTAATGCTGCCAGGATCAAAGCCTGAGATGAAAGTTAACCTGCATGGGCATCATTTTTTCTTCAGTACATGGCCCAGCCATAGAATTCATTATCAGGGGCTTATGTTGTCGTTCTAGAAGCACAGAAAATATACTGTATGAACAGCTGCAAAACTGGCTGCCTCACTGGGTCTGTACATTGATGTGTGCATGTCTGAGGGAGGATAGACTTATACATAAATATAGATGGAAGTGACACATATACACAGTAGGAATTAAAAGGTGGAAGTAGAATGCATATGACTTAGTAACAGTCAAAAATACAAAGGTAAACGTGCTTCCAAGGCTTCACAGTATGCCGTCTTGCATCATGCCGTTACTCATTGCAGCCTGAGCAGAACAAGTAGAAAACTCATCTACAGCATTATTTGTGTAATTAACTCTTTATCGTCTGTGTAGGAATAAAAATAAATAAATAAAAGACCAAATGGGTTTGAATTTCTGTAGACTTTACTCACCAAAAACAGAGTAGACCACAGCCACTGTTATATCCATAGGCACAGGTATGTTGGAGTGGAATGCAATGTCTTCATCTAACAGCCCCATCTGAAAACTGATTTTTCAAGAGAAATGTCAGTGGTTGGTCTAACTGATAATATATTGGCTTTTAATCTGTGTATTTAAAGCCGTTATGAGTAGGATTTGAAAACTGCAGGCTTTCGCTTCTCCTAGTGGGAGAATCAAAAAATATTTACAGCAATGCGCAGGTTGTTGGCTACAAAACAACCTTTAATTCTTTTCATTTTACCTTGCAGTCAGCGACCTTAGTAATGTGTAGGCGATTGGTGACCTTAAAGTGTTGCAAATATGACTAAACTTTGTGGTTTGTTCACATGAGAAATGTAAGGGCAAATCTGTATGTGGAATTCTTCCTTTCCAATTGTGAAACTTCAAATTCACATGGAAAAAAATAAACTTAAAGTACGACAAGTAGTTTTATAGCTTTAATAAGCTTGGGTCATGTAACTGAATTTGGTTTGTGGTTGTTTTAACCTTCTCAATACCCTTAACTGAATGTAATTTACATGTCTCCAATTCAAAAGGAGATAACTAATACACTAACATGCCCTTAAACTACCCATGTGATCACATCATCAGCACGCTTCATTTCCATGTTTTCATTCTGCTTCAGCAGCTAAAGTCAGATGGTGACTGACAGACAGATCAATGGATGGCATAAGGGTCAATAAATAAGCGGTGGTTACACTTATGCACTTTCAAACACATCCTAATGTGCTGTTCCTGTGGTAACCTGAATTCCAGCAATTTTGCTGGACCTCACTTTTTTTTTTTTTAACACTTTGACATAAGTGCCAGATGTTCAGGGCTTGCTATAAAATATACAGTATTTTCACATGCTAATTCCCAAAGTGTTTGACTCGAAATTAAGTTACAACACAGTCCACCGCGTTGTCGGAGGAGTCCACAGACTATAGTACGCAGTTGCTCAGCCGTGTACTATAGTTTCAATTTTAGTTAATTATCACAAACTCGCTCCGTGCGTCAAGGCGCACTCCTCCAGAAGCACTGTTACGCACGCTTTATTGGCTCCACAGAAACGCTAACGTGTTTGGGAGCTTTAATTAAAATTGTCATGACAAATGGTAGCCTATAAGTTGGTTCAATTTCGCCACATATTTCGGTCAGTTGTCGCCTCTGTCGTCTAAATTTACTTAAATAGTTTACAAGAGTATTATGGGTTTTAAATAATGATAAATAGAATTGACTTACCTCGGCGATGAAGTGCTGAATTACCTAAATCCGCGTCATCCAGTGCTATTCTTGCTCCAATTAAGGTCCCAATAAGTTAACAAAATTACTTTCTAATCTTGCCCCCATTGGCTATTACTTGCGCCAAATGAAGTCTCAGAGATGTTCACTCCTCTCAGCAGCAGTCTGAGGAGGCAACAAGGCACCAGAGAAAGTATCGTACTCTGACTGGATAACACAGTATACGCCTGTGTAGACAGAGAAGCAGGAGGCTTCACTGGAGCGCCAGATCCCCCAAACTGCAAGTTGCTCTAATCAATTAATGACGTCAATTACACCCCTTCTGAAAAATATAAATGTCAAAGATATTGAAACACTTTTAAAACTCAAATATCAGATACATAACAGGTGCCCCAAAGCTGGACCAATTAATTGATATTATCAGGGTGGACCAGGGTTGACAATTTGCCATGCAGCAATGAACACAGCTGTTGATAATACACACATTTGAGGAATACTGTTCAAATCAAAACCACAGGGATGGTGTTGGAAATAAAGACAAAGAGTGAAAACGTGAACGACAATATGTCTAAATGTCACTGCTGCTTTAATGCACAAGCCTCCACTTCAGCCCTGTAAACATCCCTTTCTTTAAAATGAGCAGTAGGTGATTTGAGGGGGGATGCCATTCCCCTTAGCAAAATTACCAAAATGCATCCCCCTTGTTAACCTGACATGCCCCCTCTCCATCACCTAGTAGCAGAGAGAGAGCAGGGGCAGATGGTTGTTTAGTTGTCTAGTCTGCCAGACTCATTGATCATTTATCTGACTGATAAAGTGTAAATTAGAATATATGGCCCAGACCATGGCTTTGAAATCTCAGTAGCCTAACTGTGCTGTGTATTGATAAATCCATGGCCCTGTCAGTGGTGCTGAAGTAGCAGACATATTTGTAATTGTGCCTTTTTCTCTCAGTCCCGCCCTTCTGTCAGTTTCGTCTTGGATCTTTAATGTGCTCCCATTGGACCCCCCCGTTAAAAATTAACAAATCATAGCCTGAGCATGAGTTACCCATTGTGTCAGCAATGGCGTATTGCTTTTAAGTACAACTCGATATTTCATTTGCTCCCCACAGCCATGGATGAAATCAATCGCAGTGAGTCAAAGGCACATTGGGTGGCATTTGAAAATTAATTTTGAATTTTTCTCAGAAAATGCAAACGGGAAACACTTTGTCACACCTCCAAAGCAGAGATGAATCATTTCCAAAAGAATTACACACAGTGAAAGTATTGCCTCACATGCCACTTGCCTTCCTTCTCACGTGTGAATTCACACTTACACACAAATTAAGCCAAAGCTTGAGATGAAAGCTGTATTTGAAGTGTAATGGTGTTGTCAAAGAATTAATTGTGATGGCTACTGAGGGCAGAAAGAAATGAATGTCCACAATTTTAAAAAAAAAGAAAAAAAAGAAAAAAAAAATGTCGATAAGATAAAACAGCATGAATGTCAAAGTGGTCTGGTGGGAATACAGAATAAACATTTAGCACAAACTTTGCCTCATGAGAAAAAGCTGCAGCTGTCTGTAGATAGTCCTGACTACAGTTTGGGCAGAGTATTTATCATGCTTTTTCTAAAACATAGCACTTTTTATTGGTAACAGTGTTTATGCACTTACAGTGGCTCCTTGTAGGGTTTTATTTGTGAAATATTACAGTTGAATAGGATATTTTTATTAATGAAAAGCAATTTACAGTATTACAGTGATTTCGGTATTGGTACCATCACATATCCCCCTGGGGCATCTTTGCATTTCACTTGAGGTCAGAACAAAAGGTAACTGCTTCAAAATGTTCAATACCTGTTTATTCTTAGGCTTACTGCAGCAGTGGTTACAGCAGAATCTTACTGACAGTTTCCTAGTTTGTAGCAGTAATAGTTGATTCTGACACTTCAAAAGGGAGTGTATTGAAGAAGGAAAAAAAAAAAAAAAAAAGGGCCAGCCCAGTCCTCATTTAACACGTGTTGCATGCATTTCTTCTGACCTTCCTTATCGCTATGCGTCATTCTGTGACTTTCACAACATGTTCCATAAAAGTTGTGTGCTGAAGATTACATCATACCCTCTTCAGCTCAGATTACTGATAACCTAAGACATTATTGAATTTACACCTGATCAGAGCCACTGCAAATACATTTTTATGGCCCATTACTTTCCACCCTCACAGTCATGCTGCGGTTATTTGTTCAATTTGTATGCATGACACCATTATATTGTAATTATAAAAACACTTTAGTTTCTAGAGAGCAGTGGTTTGTTTTGATAGTGTCAGTATAGCTTACAGGACATACATAAGTGTGTTTTTGAGCCTTAAACCCAATTGTTTAAGAGTAATTCTCACACAAAAAAAAAAAAAACAACAGACAATGAGTTTCCTAAACGCTCCTTTAGAGGTTTCATTCAGCTTTATGGAACTTAGTGCAAGCAAGAGTCCCCCATCACAAAAACCTGAAAATACTGTTTTGCCTCAAAGGTTTTATGTCACATTATGCTTCAAATATTTTTATAAACGTGTCACAGCAAAACTAAAACTCTTAAAGTTAAGTTTGACTGACTGTGTTTTACCTGTCCAGCTGTGAGATGAATAGTACTGAATAATACTTGGACTCATATCACATGTATGATGGCTCTAAGCAGATCAATCAGGAAGTCCATAGACACAGGAATTGGCAAGTATCATGCACTTACTAGAAAATGATTGAGGCAGCATAATGAACTTTGGCGGTGGCCCCAGCCCCTTAGATGAACTCTGTCATGGGGTGGCCTGAACAGACTGCTGGAGATTTTCCTGGAACATGGACATTGCCTGGACGCTGGTGGTGATGGGGAGGAGGAGGGTGGAACAGCAACAACATGTCATCAGGCATGTTCAGGAGAAACAGGAGATGGACCCAAATGCAGACACATACAGAGGTGGAAGTCAATCAATGATTTATTTGTCCTTACTTGTGGTGTAGGCAAGCAGGAAAACAAAAGGTAAGTCCAAACCTAAATTGACACCGAAAGCACAGGGAATACATCCTAAAATAGGAACATAAAACGACGCCCAGAAGACAGGACACATCAACATGAAACACAGCACACTGAACAACTCACAAAGGCAAAAGGACTGGTATATAAAGGGAAGACACTGACGAGGGAATCAGGAGCAGGTGTGAACAAGGAAGCAGGTGAAGACACTTAACAGGCAATCAAGACAAGGGGGAGACAGGAAAACACTAGAAACAAGACAGACCAGACTTCAAACTAAAACAGGAAACCAGACAGATTACGGGACATGACACAACAGACAGGTAAGACATGCACTGTTTCTACAGCACAATTCTCATAAGTCCAATAACTTTGGTCGTTTTAAAGTAACATTATAAACAACTATAACATGGAGCTGGAACCTCCATTCAATGAAGGACTTTAATGTGACAACATAATGAAATGCTGTATTGATAAAAGTAACTAATAACCAATTACAGTTGCATCAAGTTACCATTTTCCACAAACAGTAACCTGAGTACTCAAATGCCTTATCCCCAATAATGTATGCCATGCAAGTTTTAATCTTTATGTAACCTAGAAAATATGAATGTGGGAGAAATGTACAGATACATGCATTCCCTGATGATAAGATCAATGAAAAGAGAGAGCATGTTATTGATGCGGTGGTGGAAGGGTTGAAGCCTTGCTGTGCTGAAACCACTCACAGCAGGACTGATCTGCCACAGAACAGCTGGTACTACTGTTCACTGATGTAATTTGCAATGTATGTTTGATTTTACGCATCACATTTTATGTCTCGTAAAAAAGTAATAAATCTGTCTAGATATGAACAGCAAATAATATAGGAGAGCAACCTATAGCAAAGCACTAAATCACTTTATATTAAACCCCCCAGTAATATATCCTATTAATGTTTTACAGGTATAATGTATAGAACCAGAAAGCATAACTCAATTAAAATGTATCATGCCAAAAATTCCCACCTCTTGAAGCTAAAGCTGATTCAGTAGCTGGCAGTAAAGTATGTAAGTTGTGAGGAGATTGTCTGCTAAAGTGGCCACAGTTTCCTACTATGACTCACCTCATCTACAGACTGCTGGGGTTTTCCAGTGAAAGCAAAATGAGCTCAACCTGAGCTACCTGAACCTGAGGATAAACTGTAATACTTTAGTAATGAATGAATGAAAGAAGAACCTAGAGGAGGCATGAACTTGATAAATCACAAGAAATGTGCTCTGGGTAAGACGAGAGTTCACCACAAAAAGGCACATCAGACAGGAAACTAGTGCTGTACTGGCACAAAACCCACAAGAGTGAGAACACAGCAGCCTTTTCTGCACGATACAAGATAGTCACGCATCACCTTAATGTAACAAATGATGCATTGCATTGCCTGGGAATTAAATCTACCAGACGTTTTGTGGGGTTACATGTGCACCACTAGGATTCCTTCCCAGCACTGTGTATCAAGTTTTCATCCTTTTTATTCTTGCAAAATGTTGCAGGCGCATACTAGTATAAAATCTTCTAAAATATGGCCAAAGCCTGAACTGCATCAGTTCAGCTCCATTAGCTCCATCTATTGCATGAATCCATCTGTTAAATATTACAAAGCAGAGGCCAGGAAATATCAATAAGTAATCACCAAAGCCTAAAATATGACACCACCAAAGGACCCAAAGTTTGCATGAATGTGACAGCTGTGTTTGATAGTTTCCTCCTGCTTTGTCCTAGTTCCGCTATAATCAAGTGCACAATGAAAGTTTTGTTGTTGTTCCTTGGTGCAAAGTGGTTGAGAATATCTTTAATTTGTCAATGTTCGTTTTTAGGTTGAAGGAGCCATCATGATCAGGACAAGATGTGTGCGTCTATCTCTACTACCATCTGCAGGACAGTAAAAATATAACACTGATTCAAAGCTGTTTAGACAATGAGGACACTGTTGCTGATGGAAGAATCCAAAACCAGCTCAGCTTTTACTAGAAATTAGGTGGTGCAGGTTTCAAATATACAACTTAACTATAAAACACACACAAAAGTAGAGCAGCAGCGATTTAAAAAAAAGAAATAGAAAAAAGAAATGCAGTAGTAGCAGTCATTGCTAGCAGGTGGTACATGTATATTTGTCTGTAGGTGACAACACTGATGTGAACTATTACTTTCCTTTCCCATAGGTAAGGTGGCAGATTGTCAGGTGTACTTGCAGCTTGCTAAATGTGAATGAGTGGGTTTGTCATTGAGGTACAAACCAGTCCAACAAGGTATTTTGCATTTTAAAAAAGTGACAGAATAACTAAACACTAAAGGATGTATCCAAATGTGGATTCTTAACTGCAATTGTACATTTAACTTCTTTTCATATATGAGCACATATCTCTACCGTTGATAGGTTTAAAAATTCTGCAGAAAAGGTTGCAAGAGGTAAAATTATCTAGTGCAGCTTCAAAAGCACAAAGAACCACCTTGAGTGGATCCACTACAGCATGTCACAGGGTACATGTAGACAATGCCGACAGTAGTTTTCAAGGTTTCTTTGTCAGTGTGGGCAATTGTCAATATGCTTCTTTGTTCAACTGTTGAATTCTGGAGTAAGTACAGTGATGAGGGTGACTGTTTTGATGTAATCCTTTTGTGTTTCTCAGAACATCCCATTCTGTCTTGCCATTCAACAATCAATGTTGTGCCTCCAAGAAACCATAAATATTGTTTATATGTGCGGCATACTGTACTACAGGGAAGATTTTTTAAAACAAATATCTTCACAGTCTTTGACTACTAAGCTGGACCTGTTGGAGGGCAGAGCACAGTGCAGAGGAATTTTACAAATCTATGTTGGGTTTTTTTGGGAATAATAGACCAAGCTGCCCATGAAACATTGCTCTGAGGAACTCCAAGGTAATGGTTATCCATGACAAGGATAAACTAAACACTGGCTTGTAATGAGCTTTGAACTTCTTGTAAGAGCCCTGACAATAATACAGAGCTGCTCAAGTATATCAGGAGACTGCATTTTTTTTCTTTATTCAATGTACAATTACAGTGAAAAAATGGCTTTAAGAAAGTGTATTGATTTTAGAAGTAAAAAGAAAAGGTTAATGAAAACAACGTATTATAATTTCAGAATGTTTTTCTCATGGGTTTGTTGGAAATTGACCTGGCTCCCTGATTCTGGCTTAGTGTTTCACTGTGGCTAATCTGCAAATGTGTAAAGGTTTGTTAGCAAATAGCAGAGTTGATTGAAGTTGTTGTATAACTCAGACCCTTTACAGCTCTGTCAATTATCGACCTGTGATCACACATACTTTATTTTATTCCCTGCATGCACCTCCCAAATTTCTGTGTCTGTAAGAGCTCAGTACTTGTCACCTGGGCTGTCCCATGCAGAGGGACACTTTAGGACATGGCAGGAAGAAAACCCAGAGGCGTACTTGTTCTTCACATTGTATGCCTCTTATGTGCTACTGCCCTTTGCTTGGTGAGAAATTGGTTTATTTTGTGTGATAACAAGAAACTTGATTTTCATACATTTGCAAATCAGTAACATTTACATTTGAATTGTCTTTTGTGTAGCCCACAACAAAAGTATTAGGTAAGCAATTATTTTTTCAAGCAAGACACTGATTATTGTCACTTTTCTGTCGCTTTCATTTGAAGTTTCTTCACATTTATTTTCATATGCACAGACTATGATGTGGATGGTGGACGGGACCTTGACATTTTTGACATAAACGAAGGTATGCAGAAAGAAGGAAAAAAAGATATGTTTCTTCCTCGTGTTTCCAGATTATTATTCACATACCCTTTACAAACCAATTTTCTTTGTGCCTGGTCTCCATAGAGGCAGGGTTGAATCTTGTAGAGGGAGACATTGTGCTTGATGAGGTATGTTCATTTAACGGCTTTTAACTTTCACCTGCACAATTGAATTTTGCAGAATAATGCTTTACCTTGACTCATTATGTTGTTCCTATCTTTGTGATTGCTTTTATTGACGGCAACAGAGGCAAACTCGAAACTCCATAATAGGGGATGAGTACAGGTGGCCAAAGACGATCCCATACTACATGGAAGATGACCTAGGTAAGAGTGCCTGTTAACACTTGGAAAAGTATATGTAAGCTCTCAAAAGCAATTAAATTCACGTGGACATTTTTCAACACGTACATTAATGTTTTTTGAGGAATATGGATGGATTTACACAATATATGCATCTATATTAGTCTTATGGTAAGCAGTGGTGGAAACAGCATAAAGAGTACTTTTATTTTGATACTTTAAGTACATTTTGTCGCTAATACTTTTGTACTTTGACTTAAGTAAAAATTTGAATGCAAGTAAAAAGTCCATGCCTACATGCAGCTCCTTAAAGTTGTGAACAAACAAAACTATGAATTTGATCAGCAAAGGTTTTTGGTCATTACCTTTTCTTTTTTTTTATTTAATCATTTAGTTAACCTACTGTTCTGTTTGGGATCCTTGAGACCCAAGGTCCTCTATCACCTAATTTATCACCTTGATACTTCAGGACCTTACCTAATTTTACAAAACTATTATCTTCTAAACATGATTTTTATCTGATGACATGTTTCAGAAGTCTGCAACAGAAAGTTAAGTATTACTTCTGTTTGGGGTCTCAGAGACAGCAGCTGTAAAACCTGATTCAATACAATGGATTTTTATCAGATTTATATCTGTGATTGGTGTTGACAGTACATTTTACACAGCTCTACCCCTCCCAAATCCCAAATAAGTCTATTTGTTTCTATTATTGGAGTTTTAGAACAGTTTTTTCTTAAGAGGTCTAACGGGGAGGTAGACCTGTCTGGGGTCTAATTTACCCAAAAAATAAGACTCTATGTAGGATAATATACTGTACATTTGATGCATATCCCATATAACATATAAAACATGAAATATTTCCTTATGTAGTGTAATATCAGTGCTTTATGGTAATTTCCATATTTTGTCACATTCAATAAATAAAGATAGATTTTTGTCATCTTTGATTTATCCTCTTCTCTGCAGAGATCAATGCAAAAGGTGTGATTCTGAAGGCCTTTGAACAGTACCGGCTCAAGACCTGTATCGACTTCAAGCTTTGGAGCGGAGAACCAAACTACATATCTATCTTTAAAGGGGGCGGGTAAGGCATAAAAAGCTTTTAACCTTTTATGGTCTATTTAGATGGCAAGACAAGCTGTACTTTCTCAAGGATGAATGCATTGTACTGTATTTTATAATTACAACAAAGGTCCTTGAGAAAAGACATTGCGGATTCTATGTGATGTTCATAAAAGCCATGTTTTTATTCCAAAAGCTGTTTCTCCTCTGTGGGAAACTGGCGAGTTGGGAAGCAGACGTTGTCAATAGGGAGTAACTGTGACCGCATCGCCACCATTGAACATGAGTTTCTTCATGCTCTGGGTTTCTGGCATGAGCAGTCCAGGGCAGACCGCGATGATTATGTCAACATCATGTGGGACCGCATCTCAGAGGGTACTGAACCACTCACTGCTACTCCGCCAACTAATTTATAATTAAGTTAAACACTGCCCATTCATGCTCCCACATATCATTTATCCCTTGATGGCATGCTTACTTCATGACTTCTGTTTGCGCATGTA
The DNA here is from genome assembly GCA_002120245.1 of Maccullochella peelii. Classification (NCBI taxonomy): domain Eukaryota; kingdom Metazoa; phylum Chordata; class Actinopteri; order Centrarchiformes; family Percichthyidae; genus Maccullochella; species Maccullochella peelii. The sequence continues at coordinate 154,770 of LKNJ01000265.1, forward strand.
TGATTATACTTTTGTCAGATTGAGAAGGAGTATAAAGTAGTTTTTATACATTAGATTTACACAAGCTTTTCACAAAATTCATATTCTAATGAATCAGAAAAATAATTTAAGATCATGCAATGTTCAAGTGGTTTGTCATGTAGGACTTGAAGAAAAGCAGTTGACTTATTGCTTGTTTGATAAGCATGCGCATGCATAATTTTAACAAGATAAGAAAAAGATGTTATCAGCACATCAAGGAATATCACACTTTGTATCTTAGCTGCATTGACCTACGCTCTTCAAATCGTTGATTAATCAAATCTATTTTTAAAGTCTGCGATTAAAGCGCAGAGTACTTTGATGTGTCAGCAGTCTTTTGTCAAGTCTTTAAACAACTGCAAGCTGTTGATAAGCTACTTTTATGAGTTATCCTAGCAAACATCTCTGAAATCCTCTCTTCACATTTGGAGAATGGAACAAGACATTGTGATAATGAATTGCACTGCACTGACACCTTTATTTATGTCTGGTCTACAGGTAAAGGACACAACTTTAACACCTACAATGACACCACCTCCAGCTCTTTGGGCGTACCCTACGACTACGGTTCCATGATGCACTACAGTAAAGATGCCTTCCGCAACGGCACTGAGCCCACCATCGTCACCAAGATCCCTGCTTTCAGTGATGTCATTGGCCAGCGTATGGAGTTCAGTGACAGTGACCTGCTCAAGCTGCACCGCCTCTATAACTGCAGTAAGAGTCAACAGCCAACACTCAAGCTGCATTTTATTATCTGTACAAGAACTGTTGTATCAGCTTGCACCACCATTGTTATTGCACCCATCCAGTCAAGGGGTGTTTTCTCATCACATCCCTTACTTCGCCAGTTGGTCTCCCCTCCTGTTGACCCAGTACGGCACTGTGGACCCTGACCGTTATTACACCTAATTCTTATTAGTAATGTGATATCAGCTGCTTATTAGATCGCTTATCTTCTGAATTCTTGCCACATGGAAATATGTAGATAAGCAAAACCTTCTCCTTACTGCGTAATCAATCACTTTATAGCAGTTCAAAGTCCAACATCTGTGTGTTAATAAAATGTCTTCTAGCCCAGGGCTCCACGTTCCTGGACTCATGTGACTTTGAACGTGAGAACATCTGTGGTATGGTCCAGGGACAAGGGGACAAGGCAGACTGGGAGAGGGTTCCCGAAGCAGCTGGAGGGCCCAACACTGACTACTCCAACATGGGCAAATGCTCTGGTGAGAATTATCTTGCAGGAATATACATGACACCTGGTGCAGATACATACAGTATATCTGCATTAAAGGAATTTGTTCAAGTCTGTTTAACACAACACTCACATGTATATACTTCTAAAGAGTTCACTGCAATTGTTCCTCCTCTCAATACTGGCCCTGAAAAAAAAAAGCTTTCAAATGCAGTTCCAATGTAGGTGGACAACATTCAGTCCTTGTTCTGTGTAGAATATTTTCCAAAGGTCAACCAAAGCTAATATGAGGCTTCAGCAGTCTGTGTTAGACAAATCAAGTGGGTATCTTCTAAAGTTAGTCTTTTTAGTATGAAATTCCCTCTTTGTGTTATTATCCCTCCGCCACAGTTCAGCAAGAAAACACTGTCCAGCAAAACACAGAGAGGGAATTTCATACTAAAAGACCCCAATTTTGGAAGATACCCACTTGATTTGTCTAACTCAGACAGATGAAGCCTCACTGAACTTTACTACTGAACTTAAAAATGCATTTCAAAACAAGGACTGTGGATTTTGTCCCCCACCTCTTACATTCAATTTGCATTAGGAGGGGATCTCTTCACACCCATCATGAACAGGGGTAGCAATTACATCGACTAAAAACTGTTTCAATGTACATAGACATGTGAGGGTTGATAGAAGCTAGACTTGAAAAAAAAAAATCTTTTAATTGAATCATCACTATATGATAGATTGGCCCGTATAATCTTCCTTCTAATCATCCACTGTGCAAAGTGCATTGAAATAATGCTTAAGTATTGACATTATTAATCAAGTAAAATTTGGATCTTTAGGTTCGGGGTATTTTATGCACTTCAGCACTGGCACAGCCAACACTGGGGATACGGCTCTGCTGGAGAGCAGGCTCCTTTACCCCAAAAGAGGATACCAGTGTCTGCAGTTCTACTACTACAACAGTGCCGGCCCCAGCGACACACTGAAGATCCATGTCCGAGAGTATGACGAAGCTAACCCCAATGGAAAACTGCGCCTTATAAAGACCATAGATGGTGACTATTACTAAATTCTAGTAAAGCTCAAATTCTACTGTAACAATTTTGCTTGTGAAATCTGGCCATCACAAACTTGCAGCTCAATATATTTAATGTTTTGACCTCATGTGCTGTTACAGGATCCTCTCAGGAGCTGTGGCAACTGCACCACGTGAGTCTAGATGTCAAAACAAAATTCCGCGTTGTCTTTCAAGGGACCAAGGAGGGTTCTGGGCCCTCGACAGGGGGACTGTCACTGGATGACATCAACCTTTCTGAGACCACCTGCCCAGAGTTTATATGGCGTGTGAAAAACTTCAGTCACGTTATGGAAAACACCCCAACAAACACATCTATCTTCAGCCCCCCATTCACCTCTAAGGAGGGTTACACCTTCCAAATGGAGCTGTACCCCAGCGGTAAGGCAGGCTACCCTGGTGAGCTGTCAGCCTTTGCACATCTGGTGGCTCGTGAAGGGGACACAGGACAGAAATGGCCATGCCCCTGGAAACAGATAACCATGATGCTGATGGACCAGCACCCACACATCCAAAAGCGCATGTCTAATCAGCGCAGTGTCACCACTGACCCCAACATGAAGGCTACAGGTACTTTGTGTTTGATTCAAAAATTGTTCTTTACGTAAAAAGCAAATAAAGAAAGTACTGTTTTTGCTGTAATACTATATTTATACATAATTTCAACATCCTTTTAAATAGACTCTGACACATTTTTCTGGGACGATCCTCGCAAGGTGGGCGTTGAGGTCACAGATACAGATGGGTCCAAGTATTTCCGAGGGCCAGGTGCTGGCACTGCAGTGTATCTGACCCACCTCAGAGCCAAGAGCAGGGATTTTATAAAGGGAGGAGACGCCATCTTTCTCCTCACCATGGAGGGTAAAAGCACCAGATTACAGAATAAACTCCACAGATTTCAACATAAAAACATTCTGTGTGTCCAGAGATATCAAAGATATAAGGGAAGAAATACCAAAAAAGCTAACCATTTGTTACCATTGTTTTGTGAAGCCACATCCATCCTGTCATACATATCAATTACTTATTCATTAGTATGAAACATACTCATCTCTACCACCCATGCAAACAGCACATTCTTGGGATGTATACCAGGGATACATGATTACATCATGATTCATATACCCACTTGTCAGAAAAACTGATCCAATCATTGCCAATTCATTTCATCATGATGCTACTCCACTTGGATCCAATTAACCGCTTTCTCATTTGCTTTCCCTCTTCAGATGTGTCTCATCTGACAGTGACCCAGCCTCTGCCTTCCACAACCCCATCACAACCTGTCACCTCTGATGTCTGCCTCAAGGTTCAGTGTCTGAATGATGGCGTCTGTGTGGTGGACAAAGGGAAGGCTGCTTGCAGGTGTGTGCTGCGAGCCTTAAAGGGTTCTGTCTGACTTTTTAAAACCTCTAGTGTTACATTATTCCTCTGTGATGTTATTATTAAAGGATTAGTTGGACATTTGGGAAATACACTTACTTGCTTTCTTGCCAAGAGTTAGATGAGAAGATTGTCATGTTTGTATGGAAAATATGAAGCAACCGCTAGCAGCCAGTTAGCTTAGTTTAGCAAGTAACACTTTATTTTAACCCTCCCTCCTATTTAGCATATATGTAAACATTTAATAAATTGTTTATAGCATACTATAATGTAGTTGTAAGCAGATATAAGGTATTTTTAAGTGTTCATTAATGTAGTTTTCAATAACTTTAACTCCTCCTGTGAAGAAAATGACAATAGGAATAGGTCATCATAGGTGAAGTTACAATTGTTGAAAATACTGCACTTACCAGTGTCCTTAAATCTTACAATAACTACATTATGTGATATGAACTATTTCTTATATGTGTATGTACTGCTTAAAAATGATAAATAAGGTGGTTAAAGTGAAGTGTTACAGTTTAGCATAAAGACTGGAAACAGTGGGAAACAGGAAACGGTTACAAAATCATTCTACCAGCACCTCTCAAGCTCACTAATTAACACATTATATCTTGTTTGTAACAATGTGTGACACGTGTAAAAGCGACACATTGTGGTTTTACTATGTGTGCAACTATTTCTTGGCCGGACGCAGTAACTTTCTGTTACCTTTGGACAGAGCCAGGCTTGCTGTTTCCCCGTTTTCTGCTGGTGGTAGCTTCATATTTACCATACAGACATGATAGTGGTATTGGTCTTCTCATCTAACTCTCGGCAAGAAAGTGAGCGTAATTCCCAAAATGTCAAACTATTCCTTTAAGAGACTTCTCTCTCATCCTCATCCCGTTTCTCTGCTCTCCAGGTGTGTGGTGGGTGATGACTGGTGGTACTATGGGGACAGCTGTCAGTACAAAGGCTCTGTCATGGATAAAACCACCCTTGCACTCGCCTCTTCTCTGTCTGTACTGGGAGTAATGCTGGTGGTTACAGCAGTCAGTGTCATCTGTCTGAAGAAGAAGTACAAGAAACGCAGAAATGACAGCAGTGTCGTCATGGCAAACATGGGTGCCACTGAGAAACTGTAGTGGGAGACTATGAACTTTATAATGACAACGAGGAGAAAGACAGACTTTAAGTAAAATAAATCAATATATTTCAGTTGAATGTTTATGCTAAATCTGTTGTAGAGTGGGCTTTGGATTTATAGATCTATGGCTTTTAACTCCAATATGTAAAGCCATCACATACTGTAGATCATAACATTATATGAGTCTGCCCCCTTCTGGTCATTCAATGTAAAAACACTAGAGCAAACAGAATATTATTGTAAATAAATTAGTTTGAAATTCTGAAGTCTCCTATATGAACGTTTTAATATCAAATGTACATTATTATTATAAACAAATCTCGGACAGCATGACTTATATTCACAAATTTAAAATTTATTATAACAAAGACAGGAACATCTGTGTTGTCACTTTTCCATGTGGATATATTTGTTTGTATTACTGAACTTGACACAGTCATGCCGGTGATAACAGTTACTGTAGGAGGGAGGTGGGACGTGTGAGTGTGCATGTATGTGTGTTTGTGTGTGTGTGTGTGTGTGTGTGTGTGTGTGTGTGTGTGTGTGTGTATGTGCGTGCATGCAAGTGTGCATGCAAAGATATGTCTATTAGTGTTCATTAGATACAGTGATGACTACAGGACATCACAATCAAACAAAGTGGAGCAAACCATAGCAAATTTGTGCAGTTATATTGAATGGAATGTTGGGGTTTCTGACCTGCAATTGCACATATACATTTGTGTGTGTGTGTGTGTGTGTGTGTGTGTGTGTGTTGTATTTGTGGGTCTACGTTGTAAGATAAAAGGGGGAAACCTCCATAACAGCAAACTCTTGGTGAATCACACATCCTCCACTAAAACCTTCACCGACATACAGGTAATGCAGTTCCTTTAAAAAGCATCAGTATACAACATTTCTCTTATTTACAAATCATTGAAAAAAAAAATCACCATTTCTCTCAGAGAAGATTAGTAAAAGTGACTGAGTCACCATAAAGAGTATGCAACTCCTAGGAGTTAGTATTTCAAATTTCTACAAAAAAATTCTATGCCATTTTACAGGCCAAGAGCCATGATTTACTGAAGAAATACAGTATTTTAAGTGCCCTATCTACAACAGTTAAGTGTGGTATTACTGGTGTACCATTCGAAATAGTTCACTGATAATAAAAAGATTATGCGTCTGTTTTTAAAAAGTTCTTTCAGCAACTTCACTGCTTTCACATTAAAAGATATGGTAAGTTCTTACAAAACAAACAAACAAACCATGGAATTGTTATCCATGTTAACAAGTGTTGTGGCGAGCTAATGCTATTGCAAAGAGACTAGTGTTGATTACATACTCAGCTGGTTGTCTAATGTAAAAACAACGTTCCACAGTCTGTGAGAAGGGCACAACCATGGACACCAGGAGTGTGTCCACAGGTTTTTCAAGAGGGTTGAGTATCATTAAAGGGCTCATTTGCTTGTTTCATTCTATGAGTTGCTTGGGTAAAAATGGGTGGAGCAGGTTACAGTGCATGGTTCTTCAATGATGAGGCTGTGTAGAGCAAGGAAGGCTGTTTAGAAAAAGTATGATTCAACTTTTTCATGTGCATTTTACAGCCTCTTCAGAAAACTAATTTGTTTGTGTCCATATACCGAAAATCAGAGTGGTTAGGTTGATGGTAGGCTTCTGTGCAAGCTGCAGCTGGGAGGGAGATGAGGCTGTAGTTGGTGGTGGTGCTGTTCAGAGAGGGGTGTCGTAGTAGTCCATGGGCTGATCAGTCCCAGGTGGCTTCTGCTGTTTCTGCTGATGCTGCTTCATGATTTCCTTCACCTCCTCCTCCAGCTCAGGCGGGATGATGAACTGGTCATCTGGGTCGGGCTGGGCCGGAGCCGTGAAGTAACCCCCAGACTTCTTAGAGGGAGCGTCAGCAGCCACCTCAATAAGGTTGTGACTCTTTTCCTGGCGTGCCACTGACCCATTAATCCTCCTCTTGCCTGCCAACTTCCCTCCATCCCCACCTCCCGCTCCAACTCCCTGCCACGACTCGTCTCTCTCCAGCCCGTTCTCAGCCTCACCGAGGCTCATGTCGACCCCTTCCTCCAGGGGCTCTGGGGTGCATGGTGGTGGAGGAGGTGGGGGAAGAGTCAGCAGGGCGCGCTCCTGGCTGGAGGCTGAGGGTAATGATGTTTGCGTTGACGAGGAGGAGGAGGAGGAGGAGGACTCTGCTTTGAGGCAGTGGACATCCGCCTCTACTTCCACACGGCTCCCATTAGAGAAAACACCAGCGATGGGCTCTTCATCCTCACTGTCCAGCCCGTTGTCAGACAGGGCGCTGGAGAAGGTGGCACTAGACAGCTGCCTCTGGAAGGAGCCTGCTAAGCAGGCAGGATGGAGGGCACAGCAGCTGCGGGCAGATGGCAGCTCTGAACCTGGGAACAGGTACTGGCAGGGCTGGGTGGTTGTGTGGGCCTGCTGGTGCTGTAGGGATAGCGAGTGGGCCTGATGGTGCAGGTGGAGGTGAGGATGGTGGGGCTGCTCGTGCAGCAGCACCAAGGAGCTCTGTGGTGGCTCATCAGACGAGGCTGTGGAGCCCACCTCGCTGCTCATCTCGCTGGTACTGATCTCGCTGCTGATTTCACTGCAGGAGGAAGGCGGCACAGGGAGGGAGCCATCTGAGGGCCGCTCCTTGATGGCAGAGGAAGATGGGGGATAGGGGCCCAAGCCGGGGCTAGGGGGTGGCTGGGCAGGCTCAGAGCAGCAGCAAGAGCAGCAGTCTTCACTCACACTGAGCTGGACCACTACAGCGCTGAGGCTGTCTGTGCAGCCGTAGCCCTGCGCCAGCGTGCACAGCTTCTTAGCAGCAGCCAGGCCATCGGGGACGTTTCGAACAGCCTCCACGGCTTCAGTGGGAGACACAGCATCCCAAAGGCCCCGGCTACCCAGAATAAAGAACTCATCCTGGGGGGTGAGAGTGACTGTCTGCACGTAGGGACACGGGATGACGGATGGGTAAAGGAAGGAGTAGCCCATGATTCGTGTAGAATCGGTCACGCCATTCACCTTGTTGTCCTGTGTAATAGAGTATAAACATCAATACAGTGCTCATGCAGTGCACATCTAAAATTATACTTACATGAATGTACTTCACATTGATTTCAATGTACTTGATAAGTTCAAGAATCTCTACCTCAGTGATGATAGCCCTGTGCTGCCTGATCCTGCGGTATTCCTCCTCAAGCCCTACATTGTGAAGCAGTGACAGCGACAGCGGCTTTCCGTCGCGGCAGAGGATGGCCTGGCACTTGCCCACATTAGCAGCTGTGAGGGTGAAGCAGCCAGCGGGGTCCGTGGGGTCATGGCGAATGTGACACAGAGCCGCTGAGCCACCCAGTTTCTGCCCTGCAGTTCCCAGTTTTCTGTGGTGGCAAAAGAAGAGGGGGCAGAGTAACTATTTAAAATGTCTGGTCTCCATCAATTAACTGTGAACATTATAGTTTGTGCCAGAGACCAAAAAAACAACAACAAAAACCCCAAAACATTATGGATGATTTTGACAGCCGATAAATATGAGCCTGTCATGTACCTTTGCATGACGAGGAATGTGTTGGTCATGTAGTCCTCTTCGCTCTTGGTCTTGTGTAGTTCTTCAGCCAGCACGTCGTTCATTGTGCACTGCAAAAGATAGGGCACTTCCACATTCCTGTCCCCATCAAACACACCGTACAGAGCCTCACGACTCCCGCAGAAACTGTTCACTGAAAGAGCCGCAACACACAGTCTGAAAAGAAAACAAAAGAAGGCCATAACGTCACTGAGGCATGTCAGTCAGGAAACAATTAGGGCTTCAAAGACATAATAACTCTGTTCACATATGGATCATACCACTCCACACACGATAACCAGGAAGACAATGCTTCTATGAGTCATTTGACTGCACAGCAGAACCTCCGTCATCAGAGCAGACTTGCATCCCTTGAACATCCCTTATGTACATGGAAACGTGGAAACAATATGTGCAATTGCTTGAATCTCTTCTCTACCATGCACATTAAAGTGTTGAATTGGCAATTTAGCCCATCCAGAGATGTTTTGGCATTTGAGTATACATGATTCATGTTTTCAATAAGCACTGCTTCAATATTTCCTTCATTTGAGTCATCTGGCTTTAACAATGCACATTCTCAAGAGGTTTGGATTAGCGAGGCTTCACTGGACTGAGTGTGATGGTGGTTGTTTTTTCATCACTGACTGAATTGAACTCACTTGTTCTTGACGCCTGAGGCCTCTGTGTAACCATGACTCCACACAGCAGGCCCACCAGATGCCTCATTCGAAAAGGTTGGAGGCGGATCAATACGGAAGCAGCGAATATTACTGAAAAACAACAAAACATGAAATAGATGAAATTCACTGTATCATGTCGAGGCATAAAGATACATGAGCTAGTGTACAGTATTCTATTCAGGGTATTTACTAAAAGGTAAGGTTAGATTAGTTTAGATAAAAGTAACAGCAAGTAATATAACAGAAAAACAAAAAACAGCATATAAACAACAATGAAATTTAAACACACTGGCAGACAAAATACTAAGCATGAAAAAAAGAATAAAATACTCACTGTGCAAAATGTAGGTTATAGTCACATTGTCAGATGCAGAATCGCACTGTAACTAAAGCAAAAAGACCGAGAGAGAAATAATGACATACTTGAGCTGCTCGAGGGTCTTGTGGTCCAGGTTGAGACGAGGGTTTCCAGTCAGGTCCAGCTCCTGAAGCTTGGGAGGCAGATTCTCTGGTAGAGTGATCTCATTCAGCTCATTACAGCTCAGATCCACACACTGACAACAAGGGAAAATATGTGAGCACTCACAAACCTGCACATACAGTACAGTACGAGCGTGGGGGCCCATACATATGCTGTACATAAAGACGCACGGAGATGTGCTGTTACTACTGTCTTACTTTCATCTCCATCAGCTGCATGACCTCAGGAAAGACCTCGATGGAGTTGGAGTGGGCGATGAGTGTGTGCATTCGCCGGCAATTCATGATGGTGGTGGGCACAGTCTTCAGCATGTTTCCGCTCAGGTCCACCTCTTCCAGCTCCTCCAACTTGGCCATTTTACTGAAGAATGAGGGGAAAGCATTGGGTTGAGTACGTAAAATGATGATTTATCGATCAGTCAAACGACAGAAAATGAATCAACAATTCATTCGTTTATCAAGGAAAATTGACCACATTCTATGGTTCCAGCATCCCAAATTATTTGCTTATTATTTCATTCTTTATATCCTTGTAAAGTGAAAAAAAAAAAGTTCTGACATTTTATAGTCTAAATAAATTAGAGATATATATCGCTGTTATATCTAGGCCAATAAGTACAGTAATGCCAACGATACAGTATGTTTGAGGTAATTCAGTTGAGATATTTCCCACTCAGTTTGGATCTTAGACACAATTCTGTAAAACCAAATTTAAAGGATCATTATCAAACATGTTTGTTTATGTTATGTGTCCATGTAAAAACATGAATATCAGCCAATATATTGTTATCAGATTGTTTTGACTCTCAATAATAAATATTAGCACCGGCCGGGCTCTAGTCTAAATCAGATTAAATAATCAACAGATGAATCGAAAATGAAAATAACCATTTATTCCAGCCCTAATGGAAAACACAGGTGAGTGAGCAGAGAGAAACGTAAATGAGACAGTCAGAGTGAATGTAAGTTCTTTACCTGGCTGGGAAGGTCTGGAGATGGTTGTAGGCCATGTGCAGAACACGGAGGTGTGTGTGGCCCGTTAGCATGGGCACACACTTATCTGTCAGCCGGTTATTGGTCAGGTACAGTTCCTGCAGGATGCTGTGGCTCTCCTCTGATAGGCTGGATGGCGGCAGGTGCTCCAGCTTATTGGCTGATGCATTTACGCATCGTAAGCTGAAAGTAAAAATGAATGTACAGACTCATTTTTGTGCTCCTTCAGACATGGGTGACATAAAAAATACTGATGAGTCACTTTAATTTCAAACTTCAACATGAATTCCAGCTTCTATGACCCCCATTAAAACCTCTCCCCCTCCCTGTCCTTGTACTGATTGGTTGGCTTTATTTCCCTGTCATCCTTTCCCTTGGATATCTTGTCCTTGATTGAAATCGCATTCATAATTTCTGTCCTTCATCTTCATATACCTGCATTTTTCCTTACACTTAATCTTCATGTCAGATGTCGGGCGCAAACAAATCACTTCCAGCTGATGATTAATGCTACCTTTCAGATTTGAGGAACAGGTCGCAGGGCAGCTCCACCAGTTGATTGTGCTGTATGTCTAAAACCTCCAGCAGAGGGCGCTCCACTCTTTCAGGCAGCTTCTGCAACTGGTTATGTCCTGCACTCAGCTTCCTCAGACTGTTGCTGCATAACAACCTGCGGCACAGAGAATATACAGATGGTTGGGTCAGTACTACCACATTAAGGATAAACATATAGTCTTTTATGAACCAACAGTGGTGTATAGATGTACAGACAGATAGATAGACAGAGAGACAGACAGACAGTCAAATAGGTAGATGGGTAGATTGTGACATGCTGGGTGAGCAGGTGACACATAATTCTTCTGGCTTGTGAACGAGTGGAATGCAACTGAAGTAGGCTGAAACAGTCATGGAAATGAGGATAGTGCAAGAGGAGGATGGGGGCGAGGATGAGGATGTGAAAACAGAAAATAGCAGCGCCTCTAGTGGAGCCTGCAGCTGGAATTCATCATCCTGACACTTATTGGGTAAAAAATAAATCTGCAGACAATGAGGGGACCAGAGGGAGAGAGAGAGAGAGAGAGAGAGAGAGAGAGAGAGAGAGAGAGAGAGAGAGAAATGAAAAGAGAGAGGCAGAGGGAAGAAGGTTGACAGAGCCGATACAAGACAGAGAGAAGAGGAGGAAGTGAGAAGCACCTGAACTGACCTTCTAAAAGGCTATATAAAGAGGAAGAGAATGGACGATAGCTGTGGAGGTTACAGACTATCTGTGTGATTTATGAGGCTCTATGGGGGATAGATGACTGGCCGGCAAAGGGCAGGGAGAATAATGCAGCACTGTACTCCATTTACAGGCTTACGGTCACATTCGCTGAGAGAGAGAGAGAGAGAGAGAGAGAGAGAGAGAGAGAGAGAGAGAGAGAGAGAGAGAGAGAGAGAGAGACTCACCGCGCCGGGAGCTCACTGATGAGGTTGTGGCTCACGTCCAGAACTTCCAGTTTCTTTGCTTCACACAGCCAGTCTGGCAAGGACTCCATATGGTTCCTACAGGAGGAGAGGGGGTGATGATGATGATAAATTATGTGTGTCAGTTTGTAAAGCGAGATACCTAACATGGAATTTAATGTACCGGGATACTGAATGTTTTTGAATTCCCAACAGTCCTACTCTACAAAAGATGAGGCAGAAAGTCTCATCAGCAGGTAACAAGTCTCAGCAGTGTCGTGTTTCATACAAAAAAAGGCAACAATAATTACACCTCTCGACAGATTATCTGAGGTGTGATACTCTCTCAAGGCCAAAGTGGAAAAAGGATTAAAAAAATTAAAACATTTTCACAGCACTTAAAATTAAAGTACTCTTTCCATGCCTTTTGATTGACCACAAAGAAGCTAAGCACAATAGCAGTATCTTTCACTTAACAATCAAAAGTCACGTGAACGATCAGGGCTGACATGGTTAAAGAATGACAGCCCTCTAACATCAACTCTGACATGTCACCACACTTTCAAAGATCTGTTTACCAGGTATTTGGCTGTGTAGTTACAAGATCTTTAAAGCAAAATTTCTCACCTACACTGAACAGCTACTGCTCTTCTACTTTTGTAGGGCAGAGAGGATGTACTGTAAATGAGCTACATTTTCAAAATACCTTTTCCCAATTAGTGCGTGTGTGTTTGTGTGTGTGTGTTCTTGTGGGATTTTTCTCACCTCGAGATGTCCATGTAACTAAGATTGGAGGGCACAGGGCTGACATCCAATTGTCTTAGCTCTGTAGGGAGAAATCCAAACACATTAACCTACAGCAAGGGCAGATGCAGCCTATTATAAAAGCAGGTAGATGGAAAATGGAGGGGAGCGTTTGGGGGGGGGGGTTCTGTGATGACAATAAGACTGCAGCACTGATGAGAAAAATGAATGCATGTCAAGAGAGGAGCATGGGAGGAAATTAAGTTGTATGAGAAAAGAAAGGAGTGACATCTGTGAGGTAAGACATACTGTATGTTACAGGTTCAGAGAAACCGATTCATATAAGTGATTTCAGTTTAGAAACCATTGAGGTGGTGGTGATGTGACAGGGAAGACGATCTGTCTTTTCTAAGCACACATGATTGCCCTCGCAGAGAACATGAAGTCCTGCCAAACCCACCGTTGTTGGAGGCGTAGATGCCTTTGAGCAAGCAACCCTTGGCCTTGAGGCTGGTGACGAGGTTCCTCTCGCAGTGAAGCACCTCCAGTCTGGGGAAGACTGAGGCGTCCAGGTCCGTCAGCCTGTTATCCCTCACATCCAGCTGGGTCACGTGCCTCAGCAGGTCAGGCTCATCTGGCACCATGCTGGAGATCTTATTCAACCTGACAGAGCAGGGAGGAGGCAAAGGTTCAGCTCCAATTGGATCAGGTTGAAATGCACAGGCTGTGGCCTTTCTTGTAAGGCAGGGAACATGCCTCAGGTGATGGTTGATATATTGTGCAGCTACTTGAGTTATGTTTAGTACTCAGTTGATCCGTGCACAACTTTGATGGAAGTGGTTTTTGATGTAGTGAGGGGTGAATTTGTTGCACTTGAGATGATCAAGTCACCTACTGATGATGTTTTGTTGATGATGTTCAAACATTCAATTATTAGAAAGATAAAAGACATAAATATATTATTTTTTTCCATGAACAAATTCCATAATTTGGTTTACAATATTCAAGCTAAAGCAACATAATTTCCTTGTTGGTCTTGATTGAAAGAAATTTCTCACATTTGAGAAGCTTGAAACAGGAAATGTCTGGCTTTTTTGGGTGACTTAAACAATTAATCCATTATTAAAATTGTTGTTCAATCATTTTCATCTTTGCCCCTGGGAACTTGTGTCAAGCTGTTTTAACAAGTTTTTGACATTTTATAGACCAAATGATTAATCATTTAGTTGTGTTTGTCAGACTTATCGACAATGAAATCGCTAATAAAAATATGAGTTAGTTGCAGCCCTAAACTCATCGATTAATTGACTAATCATTTCAGCACTTGACTGGACACTAATAAATCAATAAATCAACAGAAACAAACAGCTGCAGCACTGACGAAAGAATAAGAACACATCCTCATCAGAGATACCAAGTGATCTTTGCCCAAACAGCTGAGAATGCTGGAAAATGTATTTACTGACCTTGTTAAAGCAAAGTCAGAAGGAGTGAAGTATTAACTGGAAAAATAGTGCAAGTCACTCCAGCTCTGTGCTTTTGCAAACAGTGGGTAGACACCTGATAGAGACACTACAGGCAAATAATTTCCTGATTCCGTGCTGTCTGGCTCTCTGGTCGTGTCTTGGCTTCAATCCTAGTGTTTTTGTTTCTATCATTAGTGGGATAACATGTGTCATTGAGTACATTGCTTTGGAAAAGCATGACTGAGGAGTTACAGTGGTGCTTGTTCTTGACAAAGTTGTCAAACTTCAATCACAAAACCCCTATCATAATCTCCTAATCAGGATTTTTTAATTTTTATTCTTTGCAATTATCTGCCTACATGGCCGTACCTTAGATCAATGTGTTTGACACGGAGCAGTCTGAAATTCTGCAGGGTGAGTGTTTCTAGGTTGTTTCCTGCCATGCACAGCTTCTCCATGGATGCCAACTGCTCCAGCACCTGGGGCACATGGTTGAATTGGTTGAAGGAAAGGCCTACGTAACTCAGCCTCTGGAGGGAACCTAGCTCATTGGGCAGCTCATCTAGACTGTTGCCGTCCAACAGGAACGTCTGCAAACTGAGAGAGGAACACGAGATTAGATCATGAATATTTCAGCATTCATAATCAGTACACCTAATGTCCAGCAGATGGCAGTAGCAGCATAAATGCCCTACTGGCCACTTCAGGAATTTACAGACATACCAGATCATTCCTGCAGATTAACTTCTCATCTAGCCTGGTTTCAACCCACATACCTGTATATTAAGTTTGGAATGAAGTTTGAGTTTAAAGGACCATCCATATCCATATGTCAGTACTGACCCAGCTATAATACATGAATTATCAAGTTTAACGCCCTTATTTAAAATCATTTGACATGTTTTTACATTTTGACACTCGTTCAAAGAGAGAGTAAAAGGCAAGGGGGCTGATACTGCAGCTCAACCTAAACTTTAAAAAGCAGGAAAAAAAAAAAAAAAAGTGGTTTTCAGCCAGCAAAATCAGATTTGTTCCATCCTCTTGAAAATGTTGGCCTAGAAATAAAAAATCTGTAATTCTTTGGGGGGACAGTGTAACAATGTCACCAAGTAATTCATTTAAAAAATGTAACTGGATTCTGCACAACAGATTGGCTCAAAAACAAGCTGAACAAACTTTTAAAATGACAGAGAATATACAAATTAACGTTTTAAACAGCTGAGTAATAAGAAAGGACTGGAGTGACTTGACTTGCATAGACCAGCAATTAAACAGACGACAGACAGGCCATGACTGAGGCAAAATGTCACGCGCATGCACTACGGGATCTGTGCAAGTTGTGTCGTTGTTTGCTCACATGTTGAAACTAGCAAAGTAGTTATGCCACGTGCGTGTTCCTAGGTAACTCCCAAATGCAAACTTTTGATACTCAAGCTGGTAAAAGTGCGGTTGGCGTGTGAAAAGGTTCACTGGTTTCCCAGCTCTGAGATGGCATCAATGCAAGCAAGCATTGGCTCTAACTCAGCAGTAAAGACCCGGTACAATAAGTGAAAGAGTTGGATGATTACCAACATCACAAGCCAAGAGTAGGGAGAGGTAAAGTAAACCCCCAAAACAGAATTTATAGTAGAATAACCAACAAAGGAAGTACAGCTAATGTGTATTTAGAATAGGGCGACAATATGCCTGAACTTTGGCTTCAGTTATATTCAGCCTCTGGCAAAGATTTAGATCACAGTTAACATCGTCTGTATCCTCAATAACTTCCTGTTGTTACTTACTTGGTCATGGCTCCCACAGAGCTGGGGACAGAGGACAGGTAGTTACAGCTGAGGTTGACCTCCGTCAGCGTTGGGATGTCACAGATGTCCAGGGGGAACTGACCAAGGTGGTTGTTGGACAGGTTGAGGCTCCGCAGACGAGAAAATCTGGAAATAGAGGATAAGTATTAATGACAAATTAGGAAAAGGGCGAAGAAGAGAAGCGAGTATGAGCAAGTGATTGGAGATGTAGTTGTATCTTGTCAGCATGAATATTGCAAGAGAGTAGAAGATATTCCAGTGAAAACACAGTTAGATTCAACACACCCATAAACAAAGCCTTCCTTAGTAGTAGGACTAAACCTTCACATTTGATTGTTGAGCAAACAAGTGCAGCATTGACGTCTGTGTTGTTCATTCAAACACCAGTGGCATTTGGCGTGTGCGCCATTTTAGTACTGCAGGCTGGAGCAGCTGCTTAAACTGGCACCACTTGATTTTCCTCAGTACACACACAGGTTACACACACATGCACACAGTATATATCACGGTGATGGAGAAAAAGGCAACCAAGATGTCAGGGCTATTGATTAGGATGGCCAAGTTATTGCAGCTGAGGGTGACTCCTGCAGGCAGTGGGTGGGGTGTGTGTGGGAAAATGTCATTCCACCATTAAATCATCCTCTGCAATCAAGGAGAGTCTCTCCTTGTCTGTGTCATGCTGTCCCATCATGCCATTCTCTCACTTTATTTCCCCTACTGTCCTTGTGTATTTAAAGCTGTACTAATAATCTTTAAGGTGTTGGTCGAACTGACGAGCCCACAGAGAATTATCACACAAATATGCATTTCCCCTCAGATCTATGGAGTCCTTTGGCCTCTTTTAGCTAATTGTTTTGGTTTTCCAGCTAACCACTCCACTCTCATCAACATCATTTCCAGCCATGGAAAACAGCTGCTTTCTTTCAGCAAAATAGCTCTGATAAACCCACTGTAAGCTACCTATGCTACCTACCCAGCACCAAACGAATGACAAAGTTAGCGACTAGCTGGTGAACATAGTGGAACTTCTAACAAGCTAAAGACACAGATATTTATAAGATAAGACCAAAACACAGGCAAAAGGAGAGTGAATATTGGACTTACATTAGTCAGGTGGACAGAAACGAGACTGCAAATGAAGGCTAACACTGCTCAGTGTCTGCTGGATGAGTAAATTGTTTGCTATATAACGATAACAACTTTATAAGGTGATAATGTGTTAATATTGTATTGCCCCCAAATGGCCAAAACAGCTGTTAATGTAGGTTTAAAGATGCTAATCAATACTTTTAATTAAATTATCAAGCGACTCTGCTGTTCACCTCAGCTTAATGGAGCCTTTTAGCCTCTTACAGCTCATTGTGTTGGTGTTCTGGCCCATAACTCCACCATCACTATCATCAACTTTGTTTCTAGCCTTTGTAACAGGCTGTTACCTTTCAGCCAAAAAGCTCTGATAAACCCACTGTACGCTACCTGCCCAGTACCAAACAGCAGACAGACAAAGCTAGCAACTTAGCATCTAGCAGGTGAACATAGTGGAGCATTTAGTAAGCTAAAAAGAGGAATATTTTTCTCAGGAGTTGGTGAAGAGCAAACAAGAGCTAGGGAGAGTGAATATTGCATTCATTAGGTGACCAGAACCAACTCTAAATGAATGCTAATGTTGCTCTGTGTCTGCTGGGGGTGTAAATAAGCAAATGCTTGCTAGCACTTTCGCTATATCAACTTTATCAGGTGATAATATGTAAAAATTGTGTTTTCAGCTTCTTCTACTGCCCCCAAGTGGCCAAAAAAAATCAAATAATGCAACGTTAATCCTTTCACTTGGCCTTAAATACTCCCTCTCATCTCATATTTTGTCTTTCCTCCCTCCCCCTTTCCTTCTCCCTTAATTTCCATTACTTTTATGTCCTTCACAACTTGCTAAACTATCATACATATGTAAATAAACAGGCCAACAGTTCAATCATATGTATGGAACGTCAGATAGTCCCCTCAGTGAGTGGTGACCTCTGTCTCACGGAGAGATGCATGCTGGGAAGAAGGTCCCATGCCAGAGAAAATAACTACTAGTATCCCAGACAACTGATTATGCATATCTGATTGGCAAATCACCCACCAGTTAGTATTTGGCCAGAGAGAAAAGAGAGAGATGGGGAGAGGAATGTGGCAGGTTCACACATTCCATTCCTCTTGGAAAAATACAAAGAACTATGACCCCATGTTAGATGTCAGAGAAAGCCAGTGTTTATACTGAAACAAAAACAGACTCTCACACAACTGTCCACACCAAAACACATACACCCACAATCATGGAGGCTGCAAACAGAGGATTATTGTTCGTGACTCCGGCTCTTTTGACTTCAGCCTCTCAGGAGCACAGCGAGTACTCAAATTCAAACTCAAATTTCTGTCAAAACTCCTCTATTTTCAGCTAACTATTCATCTCTTTCCCATTACTGACCTCTTTTTCTGTCATGCTGGGTCAAATGCGGATGAGCCTACTTAGGTTTGGCAAAGCTAAATGGATGTTATCTCGCTTGACCAGCAGGGGAGCTGTGCATCACTCACTCAGATTTAAAAACGAGTTATTTCCCTCGCACCGTTGTCTTTTTAACACCAGTCATTATTCCGAGGTTTAACAAAAAGAAAAAGATGATTCAGGAAATGACCGTGGTAGAGCAACATAAAATCCTGACCTCCTACTCATTCATAATTTTCTCTCAGGAAGACTCACAAGCATGCAAAGCCATATACACAAACAACATTTTTTGTTCAACATTCTTGTCAGTGCAGTCATCTTAAAAAACCCCAAAAACGAATGCCATACTGTATCAAGACTTTGTATGCACTGACCCCAAATCTGTAGCCTGCAGCCACTTTTTCAGTTGCACACACGCAAGCAACTCTCTCTCCCTCTCACACATACAGACACTCCATTCTGCAGACATTGCTAACACATACTCAAGCATCAAACTCACACTCACTTAAATGGCAAAAATCTTCTGGCAATAATCTGCAGAAAGAAAGGCTGTGACAGGCGTGCACATGTACCACTGTGTACATGAATGCAAATGCATGCGTGCGCACACACACACACACACACACACACACACATCTTGGCTGTGGGCTTTAATCTGGGACCATGATAAGCATGCAGCAGATGGTTCCCACAGAGAGAAAGAGTGAGAGAGGCCAGGCACATTAAAAGCTTCCCTGCAGATGCATCTACCCTTCTGGGCTCTGGGCTCGTTTGGCCTAGCCTGGTACAGCACAGCCCTGGCTTGCCTCTTTGGTCCCTGCGTGCCAATGGCCCCAGTCCTAGACTGCTCAGGTCGATGGCTCGCAAATTGCAGGCGAAAGCTAAAGCTTTCCAAACCAGCCAGCCATGACCTGCTGTGTCCAGTGAAGTCTCACTGTGTAAGTGTCTCGTCTCTCCCCTCCTTGTAAAACAACCCAGCCCAGCTCCTGTTGTGGCCAAATTATGTTAAGCTTTGCTAAACCTTCTCAGGTCTCATCTTGCCCAAACCAGCCCATCCAAACCACCCTGAAGTGTCTCCTCCACCTGTAACGCCTACTCAAGTCCATCCACGCTTTTGTTATCTTTTCACTTCTTCCTGCCTCTTTCCCTCCTTATAGTTTAGCTTCAGGTGTGTTTACTGTAGATTTACGATGGCATTGTACCTCTGCAGCTGCTGCAGCCGCTGGTCTGCCGGCAGGAAGTTGTGTTTGAGGTTGAGGTGGGTGAGGTCCTGGCTGTAGAAGAGGTTGGGAGGAAGTTGCTCCAGACTGCAGCAGGACAGATCTACTGAGTTGATTCTCTGGGACACCATCTAGAAAGAGGTGGGGGAAGCATGGGGAGGAAAGCGACAAGAGTGGAGAGGTGACAGTGAGAAAGAGAAACGTGGAGTTAAACAGGATTATCTCTACCACACGAGACTTTACTGGTTTACTGTGTGTGTAACCTGCTGCTAACGGGTCAAATGTCATTCAATGGCCAAATCTTCTTAGGATTAGGGAATCAGGAGAAGTCGAGGGAAAGTCCAACAGGTTAGTGACCTAACATCACACATAACTAGATGGGTAATCTAGTTAAGTGCAGGTGCGTATAGCAGTTAACCTGTAATCATTTGTTAGTCAAATTTACGGAAATATACAAGCTGCCATCTAAAATGAAATGACAGCATAAACGTCCACCTCGTCTTAAAAGGGAAAATATACAGTCTGTGAACTCGAGCTTTTCAGAGCGGAGTTAGCTAGAGGCTCAGCAGTCGTCACGGGGGGCACGTGCTGCTTCTATCCAGGCTTCTATTCTGAGTGGCCCTCTGGGTGCTGGTGACATGCATGTCCCTGTTAATATTTAGAAAAAGAGGTTTTCTGGCTATGGCCTACTTGAGTTCAAATGAGAGAAAGGAGAGAGAGCCATTAGTGGTGAGTGCACCCAGAGACACGTAAGTTATATATTACAGAGTGGACAGCAGTGAAATATGTGCAGTTTTCAATCCACTCAGCTCATACGGGAAGTGGGATTGTGGTGGGTGCAGTGCCATATTTTCATACTTCAACTTGCAGTCACGCATGTTCTGACATACAATGCAACTGACCCGTAAGTAGTGCCTAGGAGCATATGCTTATGTTCTCCTTTTCTTTCTCTAACTCTCATACACATGTGCATACAGTACCTTGGCAGCGTGTCTGTGCCAGCGCAGGTGCTCTGTGAAGCTGTCAAAGCTGACGTAGTAGGTTTGACTCTGAGGCCCCGCCGAGCTGAAGGCCAAGCAGTGACTGTGTTTCTTCACCTCCTCCACCTGCAGCATAACACACACAGGAGTGGCATTACAGTCTGACATACTGACATCTCTGACCGCCCTCTGAATATAAATAATAAAGCCATGCCTAAAGAGTTAGAGACATAAAATAAAAGGAAACAAAGACGAAAAGCTGACACATGGACGTCTCAATAGATTAGTTTTTTATTTGAAACTGCTTCTGTTGAAGGAAATAAGATGCTTAATGGCTGCAGGGTAGATAAATTCAGTCAACTGGAAGCACACTCAATATACACAATATATAAGGCGTGCATGTAATGCGTAGGCGGGAATAAATGTATGTGAAATTTTCTTTTTAGACACGCAGAGTCAAATACACTTGAGCACATGGTCTCTGTGAATGAATGGCTAACTAGTTGTTTGAATAGAACACTGGCACGCATACACACAAACTCACCACACACAGGCACATGCAGAGACAGTGTATGGAGGAATGGTTGACTAGAGGTCATTTGTTGTGTGTGAAATGTTTATAAACTGGGTGTGGTGGGGTATAGTGTGTCCTTTGTATCAGGCAGAACAGTAGAAAGGGCTTTTTAGGAGAGCCCATAGAGCTTATTTAGTGGCCTTGCAGATAGGCAGATCCATAAAGCAATAAACGGACAAAGGTCATTTTTTTTTAAAAGTACAGAGAGAAATATGGCTACTTGAATGCTATAATAATCCATTACACTAAACATTCTAGCATGACTCCAGAAATGGACAAAAACATCCCTGCAGAATGCTGAAAACATTTTGACTATAAAAACCTGGCTTGCGCCATATCTGTTTGACCTTGAGCTGAAATGAACAAAGCAGGAATCATTACTGGATAACTAAAGGACAAACAATTGTTGAAGGTGAAATGTCATCAAGAACAAACTCCACTGCGCAGGGAGACATTTGCAGAGGGTAATAAGAGTGTTTATCAAGTCACTCTCTGGATCATAAACTCATAATGTCATATCACCCAAGCATAAATTATATAACATCACCATAAAAGACCAGGATGAGAAAAGGATGTTGTTGTGTGACTTAGACATACTTTTCCTCCAATGAGCGGCAGGACGTGCATCTTCCCTGTCTGGCTCTCCTTGACAGAGGAGACGATGAGGCAGGTGCCACACAGGATGACCTGCCGTCTGGTCCAGCGGTTGACCGGCAGTTGAAGCTTCCCTTTCCGAACGTTGTATGTCCCCGACAGCTGGACCCGCTCTGAGCTCTCGATGCTTTGGGGCTTCCCTGGAACAAAGAAAGAGAGATTTTGTGTAGTTAGCAACGTAGACTTCAAATGATTAGGTACTGTTTAAGGAAAAGAATGAGGATACCGCAAGTGAATAAAATTCTAAATTATTTTCAAGACATGTATACAATGCCACACAAAAATATTTTAAATCAAAACCGAACAAGATTAAGAGTCTTCAGCCATGCCAGTAGCTCTGTGAGACTGTACTAGATGCTAACGTCAGCATCCTATAGTGTTGAGGCATTTCACTAAAAAACACAAATGCCAACCTCATGGTGGTGCTATAGAAAAAGTCAAGGTTATCACTATCAAGTCATTAGGACACATCATAAGGGAACCATGAATGCCTCTAAAAAATGTGACAGTCCATCAAGTGGATGTTAAGATGTTACACTGGACAAGTGAAAACTTTGACCTGCTGGTGGCGCTAGATGAAAAGTCAGGGGACCACCAAAGTCCGCGGGGTTCATCGTCTGGAGACAATTAATGTCTGTACATAATTTCATGACAATCCATCCAATAGTTATGGCTAAAAAATAATCTGTGTAGCTAGCCACTAAATAATGGCACAAAATGAGAAATATATCGACGGTGGTTAGCAGGAGAGCTCTCACCATAATACCATCCCAAAGCTGGGTTAGATCTAAATAGATTCAGCACCACTGTTAGCCTTGGATGTCCTACTTCACACATGGAATTGAATAGGATTTGCATTCAGTGCAGCTCTACATTAATAGAGTATCAAATTCAATACCAGGTGCACCTCTTCTAAATTATGCTCTTACAATTTCTGAGCTGCCTTTATTCAGTTTTACCCATCTGTCTGCCTCTCCTCCATACCCTGTTCTCTCGCTTCACCGCCAGCCTGCCAAACCTGACAGTCAGGCTGCTTATCAGGCGTTCTGTCAGCCAGGCTGTTTTATCGTTCTGTCTAAACAGCCACCTGCTTTCTGTCTACCTTCACCTCTGCAAAAACTTCCCTGGGCTGGCTTGCTCTGTCCTCCCCCCTGTCATTTCTCTTCTATCTGTCCGGCTGCCTGACTTTCGGTTTCTCTCTTCTATCTATGTTTTCTGCTTTTTGCTTGCAGCAATTTTAACCTCACTGTTTTCCAATTCGGCCAAAAGATTCATGGCATGGTTTACTAAGTTTTCCTTTCCAAGCGACAGATGGCCATAGAAAATGTCTCACATCCTGTGGCCTACTGTAAACTAGCTGCATCCATCTTGCACTGTCTCTTTCACACATATTCCACTTCACTCCAAACACACAGACTGAAGCAGAGGGGGGTGGGGAGGTCGGGTGGAGGTGAGTTAAGGAGAGGAAGAAAGAGTCAGTAGGGTAAGCAAGTGTGAACTTGCACATGCTCTCATAGCTTTAAATAATTCAGGTCTTTCACATACTGACTGTAAACGCAGTAGAGTACTGTACTGCACACTGCTCTCACCCAACACACTCAGCAGTGTTCTGGTCATTCTGACCAGAGGTCTGCTTATTTGAGTTGATGTGGCTTAACCTGAAGTCATGACAACGCATACATATTTTATTCTAATGATAGTCACTAACATATACACAGCTCAATTTGCCTTGTCCAAGAGGAAAGGTTTTATACAAATTGGCAATCATATTTATTAAACCAGCGCAGCCACTGAGCCCTGACCTTTCCTCTGTGCTACAAGCTAATCTTGTGTTGACAGCCGAATCAATAGCCTAGTTTACAAAAGCATATTTGCTTTGACTAAATGCTGAGTGTGTAACATAACACACTATTGTTACATGTTTTTCAGGAGTCTTGTTTGACCACAAGTTTGAGCAGAGACTATCATACATAACTAGAGGGCATGCAGAAATGTACAACGTGCAAAGATGCAGTTGTCTTACTAATTTAATTTTCTGAGAAAATTGAGAACGCAACTGTGGATTATAAAGTCACACATTCCATATGCAATAGCAAACTCTACACCTGATATTTTGCAAAATAACAATGAAGCAAAAGTAACATCCATTTGTGTTTAAACTGCTTTAACACAAGTGGGTGGTTCTGGGGGAAAAGATGTGTGTCTTACTCCTTAAAGTGAAGGACTATTTATAAACCTGCCTCGAGGCAATGCCAACTTAAAAATGGTCCTACAATAGCAAATGCAGTTCACACTGTGCACAAAGCTATACAACTACCTTTAATATACTGTATATTACAATTTAAGTAGCATAAAAGCACACCTCTTTTTCATTATTTCTCTCTGGCAGTCTGCCTTGACTTCACAGCAGTAATCAAAAGGTGGCCATCATAAGTTAGAGGAAAATATGGATATGTTTTAATGAGCTATCAGGATATGAAAGACGTGTAATATTCCAAATTATGTTCTTATGCTGTTAAAATTCTGCCGAATTTACATTTGGCATTACATTATTAGCAAATTTACCCAAATATCTGAATAAAAGACTAGTTAGAGTAGTACTTTTTACTTATAATGCCTTATTAAAATACTCAGACATCTTCAGCTATTGTGATTACATGAAGTACAGTTTTTTACTCCCCCTATCCTTCTCTAAACCGGGACAGAGAAATATCTCCGTGCTTCACAAAAAAAGTTCAGTTAACGAACTTTACATTTTCATTTGTACCAAATCCAAATCAAAGAAAGACATTCAATAAAAATTGTAAAGAATAAATCTTCAAATTACACATTTAAGGAGAAAATATCAAAATTGATGGCTACATTTACAAGCTCCATAAATACTGTGCTTTTTACTACTGTGCTATTTTTTGAGGTGGTATCTAGGTTGTGTTTGAGACGTCTCTGTAAAAAAGCAAATCTGTTGAATTGTCAAAGTTTCTGCCACTTTTTTTTCAGGATTGAAAATCAGAAGTAAGTGAAAGTCCCTGGATGTTTTGTTTTGTCTTACTTACACTGCATCCAAAACCTCCAAACTGTCCCTTTTCTGTCCCGGTCCCCCTCCCCTCCACTGTTGATCTCCACACTCCAGAAACGAATGGAGTGTGCAGGGAGCGAACGAAACTGCAGGTTTTATCTCTCTTTAAAGGGTCATCATTATTATCCACTCCACGTGAAATGCTATTAAATGACTGGGCATTTGTATTATTGTGAGTATGTGTACACTCGTGTGTGGTATAGGTGCTGGCTGGGAGCAAAATGCCAAATGTTATGTGGGATATTGTTTTGGAAAAGGATGGAGAGTAAAGCGGAGAGTGGAAGAAATGGCCTAAAGAAAAGCTTGTTTTAACAACCAGGGTCTTTAATGGACCAACTTCATTAATGATATTAAGGTAACTAAGCAAGACAAGGCTTTAAAACAAAGAGCACAGGACAACCACACAATCACAGCGATTAGACAAATTGTATACAGTTCAACCTAAATCGTATAACCTCATTCTCGTCTTTGGAAGTTAAACTGTCCATTGCATATTGCTGGGCCACTTCCTGGTATAATTTTGAACCAGTGCAAATTGTTTTAGAAGGCAACGGACAAATATAACAGGTGTCCACTTTCATTTTAACATCCAAATAAGTGGTTTAGATAAGCGAGTTAAACTGGGATAAACAGAGGGACGGAAAGATAAGGAAGATGAGATAAGGAAGTGAACTGAAGATATCATTTTTAAAGGGAAATATTTACCGGCATGTACTTAAAAACCTTAACACATAACTTTAATATTAATACATTGATATTATCATGTAGCTATTTAGGTTTCCTTTGAAAAATAAGGCTTATACTTAATATTTTCTTGGTTTAAGTACATGAGCTGCGACTAATATTAATGCATCTGCTTTAAACCTAAATAAAAGATTACCACCACAATCGAATCAGCCGAGAGCTGTCGTCCACCAAATTTCCTCCAAATCCATGTGATATCTTGCTAACAGAGAGACAAACAGACTGGTGTGACTGAACAGACTGGTTACCACCTTCCAACTTCGCTGGCTGGCAGAGGTAACCAGCAGGCACATATTTTCATGATTGAGCTTAGGAAGGGGGTATGTGTTGCATTAGACAAATTATTCACATGCTTTTAGCCTCAATATGTCACATGGGCATATTTCTACTATTTTTAGGCCTTTTGTTGGAATGTGCTTTCTCCCACACAAGCATATGCACAAACACACGCACCCTACTCCTCCTCTTACTCGTCCCCTTGCTGACATCCACACACACACACACTGACAGTGATTAACCATCTCCATATGTGCATCCATCTAATCCCCCCCCCAGAATGGTGATGGACCAAAAACAGCAAGAGACTTTGCACAGGGAGAACAATGCAGACAGCTTGAGTGGGCTGCTTTTGTGATAAGGGAAGTTTGAAAGCCTCTCCTGTATGGATGTTGCCGTTTACAACCATCTCACATCTCACGTGGAGGTGGAATGACTGGATGGAGGCAAACGTTTCACTTTGGCCATGGGAGTGCTACAGTGGAGGAAGCAGGGAGATGGGTGGGACCCCCACGTGGGCATCCTGTTTACAGGGGTGGGCCAGAGAAAAGCAGGATCTCTTGGTAACCCTCCAGTAGGGGAAGGAAGTTATAAGAGACAGTTGCTATGTTTCAAATGTAGGAACCACAGGCCACCTACACTTGAAATATTTTGAGTAGCGATGATGTTAGTCATGGTGGTCATCCCAGAATCTATGAGCGATGCATAAGATGTGAATTTAAAAATAATAGACAGGCCCTGCAAGGTGGGTGTGTTCATGTGCAGAAGTCTATTCCTAGACCTACTGTATGCAGGAGTACTACTGTGTGTGTAAGTTACTGGAGATGGCTTCCTCCCTTTTCCCCTTTCAAGTTCAGGAAAACAGTGTTTCCACTGCACACTAGGCTCCAATACCCATGTGTGCACCCCTACTGCTAACACACACACACACACACACACCTATAAATACACACAAGCTCGTACTGGACCAATGAGCAAGGGCCTTATATTACTAATCTCA
This sequence comes from Maccullochella peelii, assembly GCA_002120245.1. Classification (NCBI taxonomy): domain Eukaryota; kingdom Metazoa; phylum Chordata; class Actinopteri; order Centrarchiformes; family Percichthyidae; genus Maccullochella; species Maccullochella peelii. The sequence continues at coordinate 181,764 of LKNJ01000265.1, forward strand.
CTTTCAATGGTGAAAACTGTTCTTGCAGAAACTTCAATCAGTGAAATGTAAATGTAAACAATGTAAAAAAATGTAAAGAAAAGGGCAGCCAAAAAATACATTATTACATCAAAATTAGTCAATCAATTTACTTTATTTGTATTAATACAGATTTCCAGGGAGTCCTTGGTGTGTGTGTGTGTGTGTATATATATATATTAAAACAAATATATATATATAAAAACAATACAATAATAAGGCAACTAAAACACATTAAATACAGTTGGCCAATCAAGGGTCCAAATTTCAGATAATATATTTGAAAGGCTGGTTCACATTGACACGGAGGACACAACCCCTGGTTGCTTAACATCAGTATTCTGAGCTAATGTTTCCACTACCAGGCTACAGAGCTGCCTCCGAGCTGCGCTGCTACCCCTGTTGTTAGTGATCAGTACCCAAGGCTGACCTCTCTCCATCCATCTCCCATTTAACAGATCAACACTTCTTTCTTCTAGCTCTTCTGAGTAATAACAAGGACAAATCCATGGTTAATCATCCTGCCCTGCTAAATGCAACCCGACATCAGCACACCTCCACTACAGGACTGGGCATGCCGTACTGTAGGGTATCGATGACCCACATATGTCACAACGGAGCACAAGCATGCATAGACACGCACTTGCTCATTCTATAGGCGGTGACAGATGTGATGTACTGGATGGCAAGACTCTAGGACTTATAAATGCTTCTAAGCCTATACTGGGCTTTTATACGTCCAGCATTTTTTTTCTGCTTCTTTAGAAATATATCTCAACCGAAGTGTCTCATTAAATAAATAATTATTAAGAAGCATCTATAAAACCTTGATAGAAGACACTCTAATGAACTATCAAACTAATCATCAAATAATATGTGCAGAGTTGGGGATATCAACTTATAAAGAGCAAAGTGGTTGAGTAGAGCAAAGTTGGGGGAGAAGGGATATAGAAATAGATGTAAGACAGAGCGATGTCAGCTGTTACTCTGCGACACAAATAGCTGCACTGTCCCTCTCTTACAAAACACACACACATGCGCACACAGTGTCAAAATGCATCTACTTAAAAGGTGTGTGTTTGCAGGCATGGGAAGGATGTACTTCCCACGTCAGCTATGCCTCTTTGCCCAAATCACTCCACCCCATTATTTGTTTCTCCATCTCTCCTCCCTCTCACTCTCTCTCATTTTCTGTGGATGACTTGAGGTGATTACTCAGATCCAAAGTGACAGGCCGTGTTAAGCCAACTGTCTGCTCAGGCAGCAGTCGACGAGCCTTGCTGGAAGGTGGTAAAGGCCATCGCGGGTGATAGGCTGCTCACTGTACTCCTCTCTGCACTTTTCACAACCATGCCCGTGTTGAACTGGGAATGTGCAGCGGCAAAAAAAAACCTCAACATGTAGTGGAGGTTTTCAGGAAGGCCGTTTAAACCCCACAGTTTCACAGTTTCTGAGATGAGTGATACTTAATTAGTCGCTTTTAAATCCTACAAACATCATCTTTAAAAGTTCCCAGATGTTCTCACACAAACGGGTCCATAGAGATAGAAGGGGCTGCCTCCCCCTCTGGGACTGAGGAGGTGTTGATGTGTGAAATGTGTCAAGCTGTCCTTTGTGTAAAAGTGATAAGAAGATGAGGTACGTGTTTGCATTGGAAATAAGTGTGATGTTCATGCATTATCACTGTTTGACACAGCATGTGCCTTCGTGTGTTTGTGAGTCCTTACTTTGAATCGTGTTCAGCATAAATATGCTGGGTTTGCCATGTTGTCTTCACTTTTTTTAAAAGCCCAGGTGGATAATTTTATTGAGTGCTTTTAATATTTTGACTGTCAGGGAGGCTAAGAGTCGAACAAAATGTTCAGCAGTCAAAACATCAAACAAGGACGAGCCGGAGAGTACTTGGATAGCTTTATTTAATTTTAGGTAGTTCTTAGCCATGCTAGCCGTGCGGCTTTAAGGAGGGCAAAGCCTACTACTACTATTGGATGGATTGCCGTGAAGTTTTGTACATTTATGGTCTCCAGCAGATGAATCTTACTGACTTTTCCTGTAGTGCCACAGTGTGGTTGACATTTGTGGTTTTGAGTAAAATGTGGCAACAACTATTGGTAAAGACTCCCATGTACCCTTTGGTGATCTCCTGACTTTTCCTCTAGCAGCAGCATCATCTTGTCAAATTTTCAATGTGTCAAATCAAATACCTGCAAAACTAATGACATTCCCATCAGCCTCAGCTGTACTTGGCATTTAGTGCCAATTAGAGAATGCTGATGAATGTGCATGCTTACCCGCTAAACTGAGACAGCGAACATCAGCATGTTAACATTGTCACAGTGCGCATGTTAGCATGCTGATGTTAGCATTTAGCTCAAGAGCATAGCTGTGCCTCAGAGCTGCGAGCATGCCTGTAGATTCTTAGTCTTGTTTAAGTGGCAAAGGTGCTTTATTGATGAACATAAACAGCAGAAGCTGAACATAAATGTGGCTATAATCTAAAGAATCAATTAAAGAATTGCCACTGCTTGCAAGCAAGAAGCTATCTATCTTTTTTTAACTTTGGATTATACTCTTGGTCATGTTTCTAGGTTTTAAGTCACCATTTTGTTTTATTCAGACAAAATAACCTTGACCCAACTGTTGTTGAGTCTATAATATCTACAGTATATTAATGCAAACTCAACTCAAAACTGTAGCCAACAGTGAAATCATAATAAACTACCGTAAACTCTGCGGTGTTTGAACAGTGCCACAAGCAGTCGCTTAGCTAGATGAGTATTTATTTAATCATCCATGTTGCAGCTTGCTTTCATTATGTCTTTAATTCATAAAACAATTCATGTTTATAAAATTTTCATGCATTTTAGATGGTTTAAGCCTCACTTGAATGTGTGGGATAAAAAAAGGGTTACAGTACAGAATTTTAATTTTCTGGAATGTACTAATACAACATCTAACCAATAATTCAGGATAGGGAGACAGGCTGCTTGTGTGTGTGTGCATTTCTTTTTTTGTTCGCAAAAGAGTGCTGAGGAGTGCTTCCAATCCCTCTAGGAAAAGCTGAGTGACACTGCTTTGTGCTCCTGTCTATTGTCAGACACTGAACATCCTTCAGCTTAAACCGCTCTGTCGACCCCCCCACCCGCCTGCACTGCTCTCAGCTGGTGATGTAGCTTTAGGGAGCTGGGCCAGAGAAACATGAGGCTCAGGGAAAATATGTCGCCGTGGCCCAGGTGACCATGAGACACCCCTCCATCCCCGGAGAGAGGGTGGAGTGGATAATTAATAGTTCGGTGGATGCCCTGAAATTCTGATAGCTCATCTCTCTAAAACGTGTCACCAGGAAGGACACAATCAGCCAGAAACAAACACACACACACACACACACACACACACACTATACAAAACCTCCTCTCTCAGTCCAGTGAAACACATCTTGAATCTAAATGAGGTCATAGCCTGCAATATCTTCCCCATCAAACCATTATTACCCTTTGCCCCTGGGGAGAAAAGAACTAAACAGCCCTGTGCTATTAAGGGCATTGTACTCCAGTTATCAGGTCAATGCATTACTATCCACCACCTGTGGGGGCAGTGTGGGGATGCATTATGGCAGGGGGGATGACCTGAAGCAGGATTTCTAGTCTGTTCTGTAATGCTGAATTTTCTTTTTTTTCTCTTCTAAATTTTGAACCACTTGCACACTCAGTTGCTCATCTGCATTTTTAATTTCCAGCATGACTTCATGCACAGTAGAAGATTCACTCCACTTATCTTCACATATCAGGTCATGGAAACCTGATGCAAATCTGTGTTCATGGGCAGAAGCAGAAACAGATGCAAACGATGTGTACATATACAATCCTAACTCACGTGCCTGACAGTGGGAATGAGGAACTACAATGAGAGAGGTCCCATAGGAGGTTAATAAATCACGTTGTGCAGCTATGCATTTTTAAATAAATGACTTATGTGCCCTTAAGTTAAAGAAATACCAGCATTTTCCATCAGCTGCACCGTCCTTCACACCACCCGCTGCACTGTGAACATGCTTCATCATGTCATTCAATCAATATCCACTAAAAATAGACCCAGATGCAGTGGACAGAGAGGAGAATTGCGTTGTGGATTCTTCGAATTGCAGGAGTCGGCATCAGTGTGTGAAAAAAATTTGATTTTCCCCAGTGATTCCCTCTGTCAGTGGAAGGGTCGGATGCTGACGTACATAGATGTGGGCTCCCTCTCTCCTCTCCCCCTCTTCCCAGCTCCACTCCTGCTGCTGTTATGTAATGAGTGTGTGTTACGAAACCTTACATTGGAAAACACGGGCCCGCTGACTAGCAAGCTCAGAGCACACACACTCACACGCACACACACACACACACACACACACACACACACACAAGAGCTCTGGGGATTGTTTTTACTCTCTTGTTTGAGTGAATGCAATGTTGTCACTGTAGTGGACACAAGTGTCTCATGCATACAATGTGTGTGTGTGTGTGTGTGTGCGCGCGTGCATGTGTGTGTTTGTGGGTGCATACTACAAATTAATTGAAAACTGCACATGCATTTAAATCCTGGTATGATTGCAAGGCTGTGAAAGTGTGCAGAGCTCCCAAATGAATTATTTAGTGTGTTTGCGGTATTACAGTAAGACAGCCACAAATCAGACAAAATGCTCTCACCCAGACACTACATCCTCTTGCGCTGAAGAAATTAAACATTGTGTAAATTAAATTGTGTATATTAAAGGACACAACTTATTACACCCTGGGTCTTGAAGTTTTGACTATCATTTTTTATCAATTCTGATAATTGACGTAATCTGTGTGCATGCACAGCTACAGCAAGTACAGTAGGTCAAAGATCAACCAAGAACGAAGTCTGTGAACTATGATGGATGATTACAACAGATAGTTTTGGTATTAATTTTACTATTTGCCTTTGTTTCTCTTCCAAATAAATTTGGCTAACCTGTGGGTTTGTTTAAAGTTATAATCTTGATGATTTTCATCATATCAAATCCAATTGTTGATACTATTTATGGACTGCATGTATTCTGTTACAGCCATTAAATGTATTCACACTCATTAGCTACCTCTGTATATAGTAGACTGCATCGTCAGTGGCGGAGTCTGCCATTCTCACACTGTTGTCCAATGGTGTGCACATGCACAAGTGATTCACAGGAAACGACTCATGCACATACGGGACAAAATTTGTAAGACAAAAGGTGTGCACATGCTCATATGTCACGTAATCATGTAATACAAAAAAGCAGAACAGCTGTTCCCGTGCATTTTGAAGAGGAAACCTTGCTTTGGTAGAAGTATAGCTACAGTGATTTATAAATGAAAGTTGTTCGTCTTCCTCTGCTGTGTTTCTGACACAGTAGCTGCTCCAAATGCATCGTCTGCCCCCAGTGATCGATAAACATGAACTCTGGGACTTGTATTGTTAAAGTTTTACCACGAGTAACCGCAGGTGTCGCCAAATCAACCAGAACTGAAATCTTGAAACTGAACTGAAAGGACTGTAGCTCGCTCGTCAGACTGCTTGTGTTTTTTGTCTTTTTAGCAATGTCGCATCATTCCCAAATCTCTGAAAATAATTTGTTAGTAAAATATCTCAACTGATAGAAATGAAAGCCACATCTACCATAATAAGACTCAAATTGTAATATGCCAGAAGCATCCTTTAAACAGCAAAGCCATACAAATAGTCCTACAATGGCAGATTCCTCTAAACAAAAGCATTTCTTAACAGCAGAGATGCTACAAGGTCTATTTATTGAGGACAAGGAAACAAGCAAGCTTTCCCACAATACCTTGCATCACATAGTGCCAGGCTCATTTAAAACGATAATAATGCTTATCCTTTTTTTAAGGTTAATAACTCAGAAGAGACTTTGACGTCTCACTCACATCCAGTGAGCGCCTAATATCTTGCCAGCAAAAGGTCAGCTGTATTCTCTGTCAAAGTGTTTATGTAATGCTGGTCCATGTAGATTGAGTTCAAATGCACGATAAACCTGTTCATCAGTGTGCAAGCCTGAACACGTGTGAGTTACTGTTGTGTGATAGTAAACTGGCAGGCGAGCCAGGGTTATGTAATGTGTCTCTGTCTTGCTTGCTCTCACACACACACACACACACACACACACACACACAAACACACACACGCAGGTTATAACCGGAAAGGTTTCAGCTATGTGTGTGTGTGCGCATATTTTACATGTTTCAGAGGACAAGAAAGGTCTGAAATTTCAAAATTTTCCTTATCTTCCTCCATTACCCATTCCCTAAAGTATGTAACGCCAGGCTTCAATATCTCCAGCTGTCTTACATCCACACTCTCTAACTATTCTCTCCACGCTTGTTCTGTTCAGATTTAAAGTATGAGTGGTTTTATGTGTCGGTCCTGGCAGTGAAGCACCATTTCTAGCCCAGCTTACTCACAACCTGACCTCTCTTCCTTCACACCCTTACAGAGCCCCAGCCTTCTTATGAAATATGTCAGTACGGACTCTTTCCTGCTTAAGTGTCCTTAGGTAGCGCACAGAGGCTAGGGATTGCCACGCTGTAGCTGATAATTCTCTCTGACCTCCCCAAAGAGGAAGTGAAGCAAACGGAGAACTTCCAAAAGACAGATAATGTAGTACATTAATATTAGAGTCCGATTCAGCCCTCCTCTGAGCTCGCAGCTTCCTCTCCAGCCCCCAGACTGGCACAACCATCCCCTGGCCCCACCCACTGCCCTTCACATGCCAGCGATCCCTGCAGTGTGTCCTCAGCACAGACTGTGCCATCACGCCCAAGGATACGCTGTTGACAGCTACGGGTCACTGCAGTCCAGGCACAGGGTGGCACATATTCATGAATGATGCAGCACTCGGCGTCAGTCCTACAGCTCTCTCGCTGACACATGAGGACACATAATCAGGCTTAATCACGGGCAATGCATGCACAATGACACCAAGGCAGGCCACAGCATGTAGTGAAGATGCAATTAAGGCAAATCCCAGAAGCCAACAAACAATGTATGATTACATTGTGATAGATTCTCTGCCTGGAGAAGCTTTTAAAACAAGGTATGAACTGAGACATGCATGCCCACTATGAGGTCCATTTATACTGAGCATCATTCTTGTTTCCATGGATCACTGCAACTCCAGTTTAGTGCTGTCACAATCAGACAATAAAGTGATTTGTGGATCGACAGAAAATTAATATAGAACAATTTTGCTTATTGTTTAAGTTATTTATTAAAGGGGTACTCCAGCGATGTTGTATTGTACTTAGATAAAGTTGGGGCACTTGCATAAAAAGGAAGAAAAGAACGGACACGATGCAGCAGAGGCCAAGATATCCTGACTTTTAGTTCCTCCAATGGATCAAGTTCCAAATTGCTGCATCCTACACTACGCATAATGCAACTTGGCAGCGTTAGACTTCCCTGCCTGGTAAATTGTCCATATCTATCAAACTCTGTAGCCCCAGTTTGTAAAGATGGAGGTTTTATTTGTCACATGTACGTAGAGAAATGCAGGTCGTATACTCTTGAGGCTTTGCGCTATAATGCAAGATTTATTTGATAAAATTGTAAAACCAAAGCCAAAGCCAACCCAACCCTGATGACATCACAAGGGTTATTTCATCAGACTATGAAAAGCTCTCTTCAGAGCCACAGAAGACCTTTTACAACTGTTTTCACAATGACTACCACTTCTCGTAACCAGTCAACTAGCCTCAGTTTGTTAGATTGGTGGAGTGCCCCTTTAAGCAAAAATACCAAACATTTGATGGTTCCGGCTTCTCAAATGAGAGGATTTGCTTCTTTTCCCCTTATTATACCATTGTAAATTGAATTCTGTTCAGTTTTGAACTGGTCAGACAAAACACGCAAACTGAAGACGTCACCTTGGGTCTGGGAAATGGTGATTGGCATCGTTTTATAGACCAAATGATTGGTCGATGAATCTAAAAAATAGTGATTAATTGCCAATAAAAATAGTCTCCCCTTCTACAGTTTGCACATAGTTTTTAAGATTTACACAAATCGTGTGAGAGGTTTCTCAAACACACATATTATCTCATAATTCAGGACACCGGTTGCTCATCAGCAGTGTCACTGTGTCACTTCAGCCTCCGCATTCTGTCACTCAGCAGTTGCTAATGGCCTGTATAGAGCGGCAGCCTGTCTCTGCAGCACTCTATACAGCCTTGATAAAAGTGCAGCGCCTTATACTGTATGGGGGGCTTAAAGAGAGCGAGAAAGAGAGGGGAGTGAGGTATTGTCGTCTTAAGCACCAGTACAATAACCTCCTCCCAGACACAGAGGTTTAGGCTTCCCCACCTAGCATTCAACCCCCCTGGGAAGTGCATCAGGGGAGGGTGAAATGTGAGAGCCAGGGATGAAGGGAGAGTAGTGATAATGGAGCAGGCTGACAACACCTCCCTCTGATACCGAGGCTAAAGAGGCGAGATGAGAACGCTAATTGCTAAGCCAGTGAAGGTTTGATGTGGCGCAGAAAGGTTAGAGCTGAATGTGGTGGAGTGCGCAAGCATGGGCTCGCACATACAAGAGTTTATGTGTGTGCGTGTTTCTGTGTTTCTGTGTATGTCAGTGATTAATTAGCTTGCAGGGACTCCCGCCTGTTTGTCGCCCTGGGTTTCCCTGTTCATTTGTACCGCTGCATTAATAATGCCTGTCGCTGAGAGAAACGAAGCGGGGACGTTTTATATTCAAAACTTGCCACTCTCAATCCCTCACTCTCTCTCTTTTCGTCATTCTCATGGTTCTTTAACCAGCATCATCAAATTCTCTTTTAGTACATCTGACAGACCACTGAAGCTATACAGCAACAATGTCCAAAATCAGTCCCTTCACATAGCACAAGCAGATAATGCTAATATACTGGGGACAATGAATTTCACCTTTACAATATCCCAACATCCACAGTTGTTATGTGGCATAAGCACAGTGGAGAGAGCCTAAATATTTGAATGACTTAAAACTTTATTTTAATCTCTCCAGAATCAACCATGTTTGTAAAAACAGAATTACCTTCTGTATTTCAGCAAAGCCCTCCAACAATACTAATCTTGCTTGATTTCAGTCTGTCACTAATTTAATTAAAGAGTTTAATCTTATATTTGACACTCAGCATGCCCAATGGAGGCATTAACGGAAAATTTGCTCCACTATCCCAGCCTGAAGGCCAGCACGGATGTCCATTAGAAGGAGAAAATTTAAAGGTCAAAAAAGAGCGAAACTGCTAAAGATAATCAGGTAGATTGTGTCGCAGCACTGGGTGAGACATGACACTTGCCAATTTATAGCATAGCTAACCTACTTCCTAATTTATGAACCGTGTTAATTGTGCAGCTCTGTGCTCTTATTTTGCAACACTGAAAAAGAAAATTCAAGCATCAATTCTGAAGGGATTTTTGAGACAATAAGCAAAACTTTCAATCACAGGAGCATCAGAAACCACCAAATCCCCGTCTCCTCATTCTTCATGTCATGATGAAGTGTGTGTGTGTGTGTGTGTGTGTGTGTGTGTGTGTGTGTGTGTGTGTGTGTGTGTGTGTGTGTGTGTGTGTGAGAAAATGTCAGCCAGTCACTCGGTCATGACGTCTAAGAGAGAGAGTGGGCAGAGAGGTCAAAGGTGTGCTATCTCAAAGTGTGTGTAAAAAAATGATAATGATAATCTGCCTTTATTACACATTCATATACAACAATATATACATCCATGTGTTAGAAAATATAAAACAGTCTGTGTTTTGAAAAGATCACAAGGACTTTTGTTTTCCCCAGTGAACAGATGTGATTTTATGTACTGTGTGTGTGCACTGACCATGTGCTACCAATCAACGAGTAGACAGATTCCTGAGCAGAGAAAAGCAGATTTAAGTAGCAACATTTTCATAGATGCACTAGAATAGCAGTGGAGTGAGCAAGAGACAGTGTGAATACCAGATCAGTGTACTGTACTGTAATATCATGAGGAGTGTGTGTGTGTGTGTGTGTGTGTGTGTGTGTGTGTGTGTGTGAGATTGGTGGGATGAATATTCTCCTGGGCGGACCGGAAACTGCAGTCTGCTTAAGGCTCCTGTCTGAACTTGTTTTGCTCATAAACAACGATATGAAAGCGAAGCATTTGTGCCATTCGGTATCTGAAATACACTAAAGCACTTTTTAAACCATTAACTGCTAGAGAAATATGCAGTGAGTTTAATCAGTGAGCTCAATTGAAAGTGACTTTATCTCTGTAAATAACACAAAACAACAACTGTGCAACAATGCATGCTGTTGGTTGCAGTTTGCCAACAAATTTGGCCCAGCTGATTCTAGGGTCTCATCCATCATAATGCATTATGCATGATGCCAGGAAACTGTCTTTATATGAGCAGTGTGTGCGCCGACAACGGCATAATTTGTATCGCTGATTGGAATTATTTGCCGCTTATCCACATTGAAAGGCAGTCACATCACTTTCAGTTTTCAAGTTTTCCCTGAGGGTAGACCACTGACACGCCGATAAGCATGTTGTTGTTATTGTTTGTACTCAACCTCTAATGCCATTCATTATTAGAAGCTATGAAGGACTCTCATAGCTTAGCTAAATCTGGCAGCGAGCCACTGGGATGTTGCAGGCATCCAGGCTGGTCTGGGAGACTTTATATTAAAGGCTGCCATGTTGTGGCATTCCTTTGATAGTGAAAAAGGAGGGGAGTAATAAGGAGATTCATACAGGGGAAGAGCACAGGCAATAATAAAGGTAAACAGTGATTGTTATTTCTAGTCCAGCTATTCTCCTATTCCATAAAGTTGTCCATGAAGACAGCAGCTACAGAGTCAGTTGTTCTTTAATCCCACAGAAGAACAGGTCACAAAGTAATCAGATCCCAGATCTGTGGTTAAAGCTACAATCAGTCCAGTTCAGAGCAGAGAGAAAGGAGGGAGACAGAGAGGAAGGCTTTCACACAAGAAGAGTGAAGGAGAGAGAGAGAGAGAGAGAGAGAGAGAGAGAGAGAGAGAGAGAGAGAGAATTAAAGGGCTGCTCTCTCCTGATGATGCAGGGACAGGACGAGTGAATGAATGAGATTGTGATGTTGTTGCACATTCCCCTGCCCCCACGTGCTCACTTTTCTCTTTCTTCTCCTTCTCCCCACTCCCTCCTTTCCCTTTCTTTGTTTTGTTTAAAATTTAACAAGGTCTGGAACAGTGGAGGGCTGAAGCGGGCATCCGGGGTGTTTTGGCTCAGCTTCATGTCACATGCAGGGGCCATGTGAACACAGTGGCACTGGGGGGGGGGGGGGC